>JASTWF010000157.1:0-313301 GCA_030390025.1 Squalus acanthias
AGTCTGAGCCAGAGTAAAACAGTCTGCAGTCTGAGCCAGAGTAAAACAGTCTGCAGTCTGAGCCAGAGTAAAACAGTCTGCAGCCCGAGCCAGAGTAAAACAGTCTACAGTCCGAGCCAGAGTAAAACAGTCTGCTGCCCAAACCAGAGTAAAACAGTCTACAGTCTGAGCCAGAGTAAAACAGTCTACAGTCCGAGCCAGAGTAAAACAGTCTACAGTCTGAGTCGGAGTAAAACAGTCTACAGCCCGAGCCAGTGTAAAACAGTCTACAGTCTAAGCCAGAGTAAAACAGTCTACAGTCTGAGCCAGAGTAAAACAGTCTACAGTCTGAGCCATAGTAAAACAGTCTACAGTCTGAGCCAGAGTAAAACAATCTACAGTCTGAGCCAGAGTAAAACAGTCTACAGTCTGAGCCAGAGTGAAACCGTCTGCAGTCCGAGCCAGAGTAAAACAGTCTGCAGTCCGAGCCAGAGTAAAATAGTCTGCAGTCTGAGCCAGAGTAAAACAGTCTACAGTCTGAGCGAGAGTAAAACAGTCTACAGTCTGAGCCAGAGTAAAACAGTCTGCATTCTGAGCCAGAGTAAAGCAGTCTGCAGCCCGAGCCAGTGTAAAACAGTCTGCAGTCTGAGCCAGAGTAAAACAGTCTGCAGTCTGAGCCAGAGTAAAACAGTCTACAGCCCGAGCCAGTGTAAAACAGTCTGCACCCCGAGCCAGAGTAAAACAGTCTGCAGTCCGAGCCAGAGTAAAACAGTCTGCAGTCTGAGCCAGAGTCAAACAGTCTACAGTCTGAGCCAGAGTAAAACAGTCTACAGTCTGAGCCACAGTTAAACAATCTGCAGTCCGAGCCAGAGTAAAATAGTCTGCAGTCCGAGCCAGAGTAAAACAGTCTGCAGCCCGAGCCAGTGTAAAACAGTCTGGAAACCGAGCCAGAGTAAAACAGTCTGCAGTCCGAGCCAGAGTAAAACAGTCTGCAGTCCGAGCCAGAGTAAAACAGTCTGCAGCCCGAGCCAGAGTAAAACAGTCTGCAGCCCGAGCCAGAGTAAAACAGTTTGCATTCCGAGCCAGAGTAAAACAGTATGCAGCCCGCGCCAGAGTAAAACAGTCTGCAGCCCGAGCCAGAGTAAAACAGTCTACAGTCCGAGCCAGAGTAAAACAGTCTGCAGCCCGAGCCAGAGTAAAACAGTCTGCAGTCCGAGCCAGAGTAAAACAGTCTGCAGCCCGAGCCAGAGTAAAACAGTCTGCAGCCCGAGCCAGAGTAAAACAGTCTGCAGTTTTAGCCAGAGTAAAACAGTCTGCAGTTTTAGCCAGAGTAAAACAGTCTACAGTCAGAGCCAGAATAAAACAGTCTGCAGCACGAGCCAGAGTAAAACAGTCTGCAGCCCGAGCCAGAGTAAAACAGTCTACAGTCTGAGCCAGAGTAAAACCGTCTGCAGTCTGAGCCAGAGTAAAACAGTCTACAGTCTGAGCCAGAGTAAAACAGTCTGCAGTCTGAGCCAGAGTAAAACAGTCTGCAGCCCGAGCCAGAGTAAAACAGTCTGCAGTCTGAGCCAGAGTAAATCAGTCTGCGGCCCGAGCCAGAGTAAAACAGTCTGCAGCACGAGCCAGAGTAAAACAGTCTGCAGTCTGAGCCAGAGTAAAACAGTCTGCAGCCCGAGCCACAGTAAAACAGTCTGCAGCCCGAGCCAGAGTAAAACAGTCTGCAGTCTGAGACAGAGTAAAACAGTCTGCAGCCCGAGCCAGTGTAAAACAGTCTGCAGTCTGAGCCAGAGTAAAACAGTCTACAGTCTGAGCCAGAGTAAAACAGTCTACAGTCTGAGCCAGAGTAAAACAGTCTACAGTCTGAGCCAGTATAAAGCAGTCTACAGTCTGAGCCAGAGTAAAACAGTCTGCAGTCTGAGCCAGAGTAAAACAGTCTGCAGCCCGAGCCAGAGTAAAACTGTCTGCAGTCTGAGCCAGAGTAAAACAGTCTACAGTCTGAGCCAGAGTAAAACAGTCTACAGCCCGAGCCAGTGTAAAACAGTCTGCAGTCTGAGCCAGAGTAAAACAGTCTGCAGCCCGAGCCAGAGTAAAACAGTCTGCAGCCCGAGCCAGAGTAAAACAGTCTACAATCTGAGCCAGAGTAAAACAGTCTGCAGTCTGAGCCAGAGTAAAACAGTCTACAGTCTGAGCCAGAGTAAAACAGTCTGCAGTCTGAGCCAGAGTAAAACAGTCTGCAGTCTGAGCCAGAGTAAAACAGTCTGCAGCCCGAGCCAGAGTAAAACAGTCTACAGTCCGAGCCAGAGTAAAACAGTCTGCTGCCCGAACCAGAGTAAAACAGTCTACAGTCTGAGCCAGAGTAAAACAGTCTGCAGCCCGAGCCAGAGTAAAACAGTCTACAGTCTGAGCCAGAGTAAAACCGTCTGCAGTCTGAGCCAGAGTAAAACAGTCTACAGTCTGAGCCAGAGTAAAACAGTCTGCAGTCTGAGCCAGAGTAAAACAGTCTGCAGTCTGAGCCAGAGTAAAACAGTCTGCAGCCCGAGCCAGAGTAAAACAGTCTACAGTCTACAGTCTGAGCCAGAGTAAAACAGTCTACAGTCTGAGCCAGAGTAAAACAGTCTGCAGTCTGAGCCAGAGTAAAACAGTCTGCAGCCCGAGCCAGAGTAAAACAGTCTACAGTCTGAGTCAGAGTAAAACAGTCTACAGCCCGAGCCAGTGTAAAACAGTCTACAGTCTAATCCAGAGTAAAACAGTCTACAGTCTGTGCCAGAGTAAAACAGTCTACAGTCTGAGCCAGAGTAAAACAATCTACAGTCTGAGCCAGTGTAAAACAGTCTACAGTCTGAGCCAGAGCAAAACAGTCTACAGCCCGAGCCAGTGTAAAACAGTCTACAGCCCGAGCCAGTGTAAAACAGTCTGCAGTCTGAGCCAGAGTAAAACAGTCTACAGTCTGAGCCAGAGTAAAAAAGTCTACAGTCTGAGCCAGAGTAAAACAGTCTACAGTCTGAGCCAGAGTAAAACAGTCTACAGTCTGAGCCATAGTAAAACAGTCTACAGTCTGAGCCAGAGTAAAACAGTCTGCAGTCTGAGCCAGAGTAAAACAGTCTGCAGCCCGAGCCAGAGTAAAACAGTCTACAGTCCGAGCCAGAGTAAAACAGTCTGCTGCCCGAACCAGAGTAAAACAGTCTACAGTCTGAGCCAGAGTAAAACAGTCTGCAGCCCGAGCCAGAGTAAAACAGTCTACAGTCTGAGCCAGAGTAAAACCGTCTGCAGTCTGAGCCAGAGTAAAACAGTCTACAGTCTGAGCCAGAGTAAAACAGTCTACAGTCTGAGCCAGAGTAAAACAGTCTGCAGTCTGAGCCAGAGTAAAACAGTCTGCAGCCCGAGCCAGAGTAAAACAGTCTACAGTCTACAGTCTGAGCCAGAGTAAAACAGTCTACAGTCTGAGCCAGAGTAAAACAGTCTGCAGTCTGGGCCAGAGTAAAACAGTCTGCAGCCCGAGCCAGAGTAAAACAGTCTACAGTCTGAGTCAGAGTAAAACAGTCGACAGCCCGAGCCAGTGTAAAACAGTCTACAGTCTAAGCCAGAGTAAAACAGTCTACAGTCTGTGCCAGAGTAAAACAGTCTACAGTCTGAGCCAGAGTAAAACAATCTACAGTCTGAGCCAGTGTAAAACAGTCTGCAGCCCGAGCCAGAGTAAAACAGTTTGCAGTGCGAGCCAGAGTAAAACAGTATGCAGCCCGCGCCAGAGTAAAACAGTCTGCAGCCCGAGCCAGAGTAAAACAGTCTACAGTCCGAGCCAGAGTAAAACAGTCTGCAGCCCGAGCCAGAGTAAAACAGTCTGCAGTCCGAGCCAGAGTAAAACAGTCTGCAGCCCGAGCCAGAGTAAAACAGTCTGCAGCCCGAGCCAGAGTAAAACAGTCTGCAGTTTTAGCCAGAGTAAAACAGTCTACAGTCAGAGCCAGAGTAAAACAGTCTGCAGCACGAGCCAGAGTAAAACAGTCTGCAGCCCGAGCCAGAGTAAAACAGTCTACAGTCTGAGCCAGAGTAAAACCGTCTGCAGTCTGAGCCAGAGTAAAACAGTCTACAGTCTGAACCAGAGTAAAACAGTCTGCAGTCTGAGCCAGAGTAAAACAGTCTGCAGCCCGAGCCAGAGTAAAACAGTCTACAGTCCGAGCCAGAGTAAAACAGTCTGCTGCCCGAACCAGAGTAAAACAGTCTACAGTCTGAGCCAGAGTAAAACAGTCTGCAGCCCGAGCCAGAGTAAAACAGTCTACAGTCTGAGCCAGAGTAAAACCGTCTGCAGTCTGAGCCAGAGTAAAACAGTCTACAGTCTGAGGCAGAGTAAAACAGTCTGCAGTCTGAGCCAGAGTAAAACAGTCTGCAGTCTGAGCCAGAGTAAAACAGTCTGCAGCCCGAGCCAGAGTAAAACAGTCTGCAGTCTGAGCCAGATTAAAACAGTCTGCAGTCCGAGCCAGAGTAAAACAGTCTGCAGTCCGAGCCAGAGTAAAACAGTCTGCAGCCCGAGCCAGAGTAAAACAGTCTGCAGTCTGAGCCAGAGTAAATCAGTCTGCAGCCCGAGCCAGAGTAAAACAGTCTGCAGCACGAGCCAGAGTAAAACAGTCTGCAGTCTGAGCCAGAGTAAAACAGTCTGCAGCCCGAGCCACAGTAAAACAGTCTGCAGCCCGAGCCAGAGTAAAACAGTCTGCAGTCTGAGACAGAGTAAAACAGTCTGCAGCCCGAGCCAGTGTAAAACAGTCTGCAGTCTGAGCCAGAGTAAAACAGTCTACAGTCTGAGCCAGAGTAAAACAGTCTACAGTCTGAGCCAGAGTAAAACAGTCTACAGTCTGAGCCAGTATAAAGCAGTCTACAGTCTGAGCCAGAGTAAAACAGTCTGCAGTCTGAGCCAGAGTAAAACAGTCTGCAGCCCGAGCCAGAGTAAAACTGTCTGCAGTCTGAGCCAGAGTAAAACAGTCTACAGTCTGAGCCAGAGTAAAACAGTCTACAGCCCGAGCCAGTGTAAAACAGTCTGCAGTCTGAGCCAGAGTAAAACAGTCTGCAGCCCGAGCCAGAGTAAAACAGTCTGCAGCCCGAGCCAGAGTAAAACAGTCTACAATCTGAGCCAGAGTAAAACAGTCTGCAGTCTGAGCCAGAGTAAAACAGTCTACAGTCTGAGCCAGAGTAAAACAGTCTGCAGTCTGAGCCAGAGTAAAACAGTATGCAGCCCGCGCCAGAGTAAAACAGTCTGCAGCCCGAGCCAGAGTAAAACAGTCTACAGTCCGAGCCAGAGTAAAACAGTCTGCAGCCCGAGCCAGAGTAAAACAGTCTGCAGTCCGAGCCAGAGTAAAACAGTCTGCAGCCCGAACCAGAGTAAAACAGTCTACAGTCTGAGCCAGAGTAAAACAGTCTACAGTCCGAGCCAGAGTAAAACAGTCTACAGTCTGAGTCGGAGTAAAACAGTCTACAGCCCGAGCCAGTGTAAAACAGTCTACAGTCTAAGCCAGAGTAAAACAGTCTACAGTCTGAGCCAGAGTAAAACAGTCTACAGTCTGAGCCATAGTAAAACAGTCTACAGTCTGAGCCAGAGTAAAACAATCTACAGTCTGAGCCAGAGTAAAACAGTCTACAGTCTGAGCCAGAGTAAAACCGTCTGCAGTCCGAGCCAGAGTAAAACAGTCTGCAGTCCGAGCCAGAGTAAAATAGTCTGCAGTCTGAGCCAGAGTAAAACAGTCTACAGTCTGAGCGAGAGTAAAACAGTCTACAGTCTGAGCCAGAGTAAAACAGTCTGCATTCTGAGCCAGAGTAAAGCAGTCTGCAGCCCGAGCCAGTGTAAAACAGTCTGCAGTCTGAGCCAGAGTAAAACAGTCTGCAGTCTTAGCCAGAGTAAAACAGTCTACAGCCCGAGCCAGTGTAAAACAGTCTGCACCCCGAGCCAGAGTAAAACAGTCTGCAGTCCGAGCCAGAGTAAAACAGTCTGCAGTCTGAGCCAGAGTCAAACAGTCTACAGTCTGAGCCAGAGTAAAACAGTCTACAGTCTGAGCCACAGTTAAACAATCTGCAGTCCGAGCCAGAGTAAAATAGTCTGCAGTCCGAGCCAGAGTAAAACAGTCTGCAGCCCGAGCCAGTGTAAAACAGTCTGGAAACCGAGCCAGAGTAAAACAGTCTGCAGTCCGAGCCAGAGTAAAACAGTCTGCAGTCCGAGCCAGAGTAAAACAGTCTGCAGCCCGAGCCAGAGTAAAACAGTCTGCAGCCCGAGCCAGAGTAAAACAGTTTGCAGTCCGAGCCAGAGTAAAACAGTATGCAGCCCGCGCCAGAGTAAAACAGTCTGCAGCCCGAGCCAGAGTAAAACAGTCTACAGTCCGAGCCAGAGTAAAACAGTCTGCAGCCCGAGCCAGAGTAAAACAGTCTGCAGTCCGAGCCAGAGTAAAACAGTCTGCAGCCCGAGCCAGAGTAAAACAGTCTGCAGCCCGAGCCAGAGTAAAACAGTCTGCAGTTTTAGCCAGAGTAAAACAGTCTGCAGTTTTAGCCAGAGTAAAACAGTCTACAGTCAGAGCCAGAATAAAACAGTCTGCAGCACGAGCCAGAGTAAAACAGTCTGCAGCCCGAGCCAGAGTAAAACAGTCTACAGTCTGAGCCAGAGTAAAACCGTCTGCAGTCTGAGCCAGAGTAAAACAGTCTGCAGCCCGAGCCAGAGTAAAACAGTCTGCAGTCTGAGCCAGAGTAAATCAGTCTGCGGCCCGAGCCAGAGTAAAACAGTCTGCAGCACGAGCCAGAGTAAAACAGTCTGCAGTCTGAGCCAGAGTAAAACAGTCTGCAGCCCGAGCCACAGTAAAACAGTCTGCAGCCCGAGCCAGAGTAAAACAGTCTGCAGTCTGAGACAGAGTAAAACAGTCTGCAGCCCGAGCCAGTGTAAAACAGTCTGCAGTCTGAGCCAGAGTAAAACAGTCTACAGTCTGAGCCAGAGTAAAACAGTCTACAGTCTGAGCCAGAGTAAAACAGTCTACAGTCTGAGCCAGTATAAAGCAGTCTACAGTCTGAGCCAGAGTAAAACAGTCTGCAGTCTGAGCCAGAGTAAAACAGTCTGCAGCCCGAGCCAGAGTAAAACTGTCTGCAGTCTGAGCCAGAGTAAAACAGTCTACAGTCTGAGCCAGAGTAAAACAGTCTACAGCCCGAGCCAGTGTAAAACAGTCTGCAGTCTGAGCCAGAGTAAAACAGTCTGCAGCCCGAGCCAGAGTAAAACAGTTTGCAGTCCGAGCCAGAGTAAAACAGTATGCAGCCCGCGCCAGAGTAAAACAGTCTGCAGCCCGAGCCAGAGTAAAACAGTCTACAGTCCGAGCCAGAGTAAAACAGTCTGCAGCCCGAGCCAGAGTAAAACAGTCTGCAGTCCGAGCCAGAGTAAAACAGTCTGCAGCCCGAGCCAGAGTAAAACAGTCTGCAGCCCGAGCCAGAGTAAAACAGTCTGCAGTTTTAGCCAGAGTAAAACAGTCTGCAGTTTTAGCCAGAGTAAAACAGTCTACAGTCAGAGCCAGAATAAAACAGTCTGCAGCACGAGCCAGAGTAAAACAGTCTGCAGCCCGAGCCAGAGTAAAACAGTCTACAGTCTGAGCCAGAGTAAAACCGTCTGCAGTCTGAGCCAGAGTAAAACAGTCTACAGTCTGAGCCAGAGTAAAACAGTCTGCAGTCTGAGCCAGAGTAAAACAGTCTGCAGCCCGAGCCAGAGTAAAACAGTCTGCAGTCTGAGCCAGAGTAAATCAGTCTGCGGCCCGAGCCAGAGTAAAACAGTCTGCAGCACGAGCCAGAGTAAAACAGTCTGCAGTCTGAGCCAGAGTAAAACAGTCTGCAGCCCGAGCCACAGTAAAACAGTCTGCAGCCCGAGCCAGAGTAAAACAGTCTGCAGTCTGAGACAGAGTAAAACAGTCTGCAGCCCGAGCCAGTGTAAAACAGTCTGCAGTCTGAGCCAGAGTAAAACAGTCTACAGTCTGAGCCAGAGTAAAACAGTCTACAGTCTGAGCCAGAGTAAAACAGTCTACAGTCTGAGCCAGTATAAAGCAGTCTACAGTCTGAGCCAGAGTAAAACAGTCTGCAGTCTGAGCCAGAGTAAAACAGTCTGCAGCCCGAGCCAGAGTAAAACTGTCTGCAGTCTGAGCCAGAGTAAAACAGTCTACAGTCTGAGCCAGAGTAAAACAGTCTACAGCCCGAGCCAGTGTAAAACAGTCTGCAGTCTGAGCCAGAGTAAAACAGTCTGCAGCCCGAGCCAGAGTAAAACAGTCTGCAGCCCGAGCCAGAGTAAAACAGTCTACAATCTGAGCCAGAGTAAAACAGTCTGCAGTCTGAGCCAGAGTAAAACAGTCTACAGTCTGAGCCAGAGTAAAACAGTCTGCAGTCTGAGCCAGAGTAAAACAGTCTGCAGTCTGAGCCAGAGTAAAACAGTCTGCAGCCCGAGCCAGAGTAAAACAGTCTACAGTCCGAGCCAGAGTAAAACAGTCTGCTGCCCGAACCAGAGTAAAACAGTCTACAGTCTGAGCCAGAGTAAAACAGTCTGCAGCCCGAGCCAGAGTAAAACAGTCTACAGTCTGAGCCAGAGTAAAACCGTCTGCAGTCTGAGCCAGAGTAAAACAGTCTACAGTCTGAGCCAGAGTAAAACAGTCTGCAGTCTGAGCCAGAGTAAAACAGTCTGCAGTCTGAGCCAGAGTAAAACAGTCTGCAGCCCGAGCCAGAGTAAAACAGTCTACAGTCTACAGTCTGAGCCAGAGTAAAACAGTCTACAGTCTGAGCCAGAGTAAAACAGTCTGCAGTCTGAGCCAGAGTAAAACAGTCTGCAGCCCGAGCCAGAGTAAAACAGTCTACAGTCTGAGTCAGAGTAAAACAGTCTACAGCCCGAGCCAGTGTAAAACAGTCTACAGTCTAAGCCAGAGTAAAACAGTCTACAGTCTGTGCCAGAGTAAAACAGTCTACAGTCTGAGCCAGAGTAAAACAATCTACAGTCTGAGCCAGTGTAAAACAGTCTACAGTCTGAGCCAGAGTAAAACAGTCTACAGCCCGAGCCAGTGTAAAACAGTCTACAGCCCGAGCCAGTGTAAAACAGTCTGCAGTCTGAGCCAGAGTAAAACAGTCTACAGTCTGAGCCAGAGTAAAAAAGTCTACAGTCTGAGCCAGAGTAAAACAGTCTACAGTCTGAGCCAGAGTAAAACAGTCTACAGTCTGAGCCATAGTAAAACAGTCTACAGTCTGAGCCAGAGTAAAACAGTCTGCAGTCTGAGCCAGAGTAAAACAGTCTGCAGCCCGAGCCAGAGTAAAACAGTCTACAGTCCGAGCCAGAGTAAAACAGTCTGCTGCCCGAACCAGAGTAAAACAGTCTACAGTCTGAGCCAGAGTAAAACAGTCTGCAGCCCGAGCCAGAGTAAAACAGTCTACAGTCTGAGCCAGAGTAAAACCGTCTGCAGTCTGAGCCAGAGTAAAACAGTCTACAGTCTGAGCCAGAGTAAAACAGTCTACAGTCTGAGCCAGAGTAAAACAGTCTGCAGTCTGAGCCAGAGTAAAACAGTCTGCAGCCCGAGCCAGAGTAAAACAGTCTACAGTCTACAGTCTGAGCCAGAGTAAAACAGTCTACAGTCTGAGCCAGAGTAAAACAGTCTGCAGTCTGGGCCAGAGTAAAACAGTCTGCAGCCCGAGCCAGAGTAAAACAGTCTACAGTCTGAGTCAGAGTAAAACAGTCGACAGCCCGAGCCAGTGTAAAACAGTCTACAGTCTAAGCCAGAGTAAAACAGTCTACAGTCTGTGCCAGAGTAAAACAGTCTACAGTCTGAGCCAGAGTAAAACAGTCTGCAGTCTGAGCCAGAGTAAAACAGTCTGCAGCCCGAGCCAGAGTAAAACAGTCTACAGTCCGAGCCAGAGTAAAACAGTCTGCTGCCCGAACCAGAGTAAAACAGTCTACAGTCTGAGCCAGAGTAAAACAGTCTGCAGCCCGAGCCAGAGTAAAACAGTCTACAGTCTGAGCCAGAGTAAAACCGTCTGCAGTCTGAGCCAGAGTAAAACAGTCTACAGTCTGAGCCAGAGTAAAACAGTCTGCAGTCTGAGCCAGAGTAAAACAGTCTGCAGTCTGAGCCAGAGTAAAACAGTCTGCAGCCCGAGCCAGAGTAAAACAGTCTACAGTCTACAGTCTGAGCCAGAGTAAAACAGTCTACAGTCTGAGCCAGAGTAAAACAGTCTGCAGTCTGAGCCAGAGTAAAACAGTCTGCAGCCCGAGCCAGAGTAAAACAGTCTACAGTCTGAGTCAGAGTAAAACAGTCTACAGCCCGAGCCAGTGTAAAACAGTCTACAGTCTAAGCCAGAGTAAAACAGTCTACAGTCTGTGCCAGAGTAAAACAGTCTACAGTCTGAGCCAGAGTAAAACAATCTACAGTCTGAGCCAGTGTAAAACAGTCTACAGTCTGAGCCAGAGTAAAACAGTCTACAGCCCGAGCCAGTGTAAAACAGTCTACAGCCCGAGCCAGTGTAAAACAGTCTGCAGTCTGAGCCAGAGTAAAACAGTCTACAGTCTGAGCCAGAGTAAAAAAGTCTACAGTCTGAGCCAGAGTAAAACAGTCTACAGTCTGAGCCAGAGTAAAACAGTCTACAGTCTGAGCCATAGTAAAACAGTCTACAGTCTGAGCCAGAGTAAAACAGTCTGCAGTCTGAGCCAGAGTAAAACAGTCTGCAGCCCGAGCCAGAGTAAAACAGTCTACAGTCCGAGCCAGAGTAAAACAGTCTGCTGCCCGAACCAGAGTAAAACAGTCTACAGTCTGAGCCAGAGTAAAACAGTCTGCAGCCCGAGCCAGAGTAAAACAGTCTACAGTCTGAGCCAGAGTAAAACCGTCTGCAGTCTGAGCCAGAGTAAAACAGTCTACAGTCTGAGCCAGAGTAAAACAGTCTACAGTCTGAGCCAGAGTAAAACAGTCTGCAGTCTGAGCCAGAGTAAAACAGTCTGCAGCCCGAGCCAGAGTAAAACAGTCTACAGTCTACAGTCTGAGCCAGAGTAAAACAGTCTACAGTCTGAGCCAGAGTAAAACAGTCTGCAGTCTGGGCCAGAGTAAAACAGTCTGCAGCCCGAGCCAGAGTAAAACAGTCTACAGTCTGAGTCAGAGTAAAACAGTCGACAGCCCGAGCCAGTGTAAAACAGTCTACAGTCTAAGCCAGAGTAAAACAGTCTACAGTCTGTGCCAGAGTAAAACAGTCTACAGTCTGAGCCAGAGTAAAACAATCTACAGTCTGAGCCAGTGTAAAACAGTCTGCAGCCCGAGCCAGAGTAAAACAGTTTGCAGTGCGAGCCAGAGTAAAACAGTATGCAGCCCGCGCCAGAGTAAAACAGTCTGCAGCCCGAGCCAGAGTAAAACAGTCTACAGTCCGAGCCAGAGTAAAACAGTCTGCAGCCCGAGCCAGAGTAAAACAGTCTGCAGTCCGAGCCAGAGTAAAACAGTCTGCAGCCCGAGCCAGAGTAAAACAGTCTGCAGCCCGAGCCAGAGTAAAACAGTCTGCAGTTTTAGCCAGAGTAAAACAGTCTACAGTCAGAGCCAGAGTAAAACAGTCTGCAGCACGAGCCAGAGTAAAACAGTCTGCAGCCCGAGCCAGAGTAAAACAGTCTACAGTCTGAGCCAGAGTAAAACCGTCTGCAGTCTGAGCCAGAGTAAAACAGTCTACAGTCTGAGCCAGTATAAAGCAGTCTACAGTCTGAGCCAGAGTAAAACAGTCTGCAGTCTGAGCCAGAGTAAAACAGTCTGCAGCCCGAGCCAGAGTAAAACTGTCTGCAGTCTGAGCCAGAGTAAAACAGTCTACAGTCTGAGCCAGAGTAAAACAGTCTACAGCCCGAGCCAGTGTAAAACAGTCTGCAGTCTGAGCCAGAGTAAAACAGTCTGCAGCCCGAGCCAGAGTAAAACAGTCTGCAGCCCGAGCCAGAGTAAAACAGTCTACAATCTGAGCCAGAGTAAAACAGTCTGCAGTCTGAGCCAGAGTAAAACAGTCTACAGTCTGAGCCAGAGTAAAACAGTCTGCAGTCTGAGCCAGAGTAAAACAGTCTGCAGTCTGAGCCAGAGTAAAACAGTCTGCAGCCCGAGCCAGAGTAAAACAGTCTACAGTCCGAGCCAGAGTAAAACAGTCTGCTGCCCGAACCAGAGTAAAACAGTCTACAGTCTGAGCCAGAGTAAAACAGTCTGCAGCCCGAGCCAGAGTAAAACAGTCTACAGTCTGAGCCAGAGTAAAACCGTCTGCAGTCTGAGCCAGAGTAAAACAGTCTATAGTCTGAGCCAGAGTAAAACAGTCTACAGTCTGAGCCAGAGTAAAACAGTCTGCAGTCTGAGCCAGAGTAAAACAGTCTGCAGCCCGAGCCAGAGTAAAACAGTCTACAGTCTACAGTCTGAGCCAGAGTAAAACAGTCTACAGTCTGAGCCAGAGTAAAACAGTCTGCAGTCTGAGCCAGAGTAAAACAGTCTGCAGCCCGAGCCAGAGTAAAACAGTCTACAGTCTGAGTCAGAGTAAAACAGTCTACAGCCCGAGCCAGTGTAAAACAGTCTACAGTCTAAGCCAGAGTAAAACAGTCTACAGTCTGTGCCAGAGTAAAACAGTCTACAGTCTGAGCCATAGTAAAACAGTCTACAGTCTGAGCCAGAGTAAAACAGTCTGCAGTCTGAGCCAGAGTAAAACAGTCTGCAGCCCGAGCCAGAGTAAAACAGTCTACAGTCCGAGCCAGAGTAAAACAGTCTGCTGCCCGAACCAGAGTAAAACAGTCTACAGTCTGAGCCAGAGTAAAACAGTCTGCAGCCCGAGCCAGAGTAAAACAGTCTACAGTCTGAGCCAGAGTAAAACCGTCTGCAGTCTGAGCCAGAGTAAAACAGTCTACAGTCTGAGCCAGAGTAAAACAGTCTACAGTCTGAGCCAGAGTAAAACAGTCTGCAGTCTGAGCCAGAGTAAAACAGTCTGCAGCCCGAGCCAGAGTAAAACAGTCTACAGTCTACAGTCTGAGCCAGAGTAAAACAGTCTACAGTCTGAGCCAGAGTAAAACAGTCTGCAGTCTGGGCCAGAGTAAAACAGTCTGCAGCCCGAGCCAGAGTAAAACAGTCTACAGTCTGAGTCAGAGTAAAACAGTCGACAGCCCGAGCCAGTGTAAAACAGTCTACAGTCTAAGCCAGAGTAAAACAGTCTACAGTCTGTGCCAGAGTAAAACAGTCTACAGTCTGAGCCAGAGTAAAACAATCTACAGTCTGAGCCAGTGTAAAACAGTCTGCAGCCCGAGCCAGAGTAAAACAGTTTGCAGTGCGAGCCAGAGTAAAACAGTATGCAGCCCGCGCCAGAGTAAAACAGTCTGCAGCCCGAGCCAGAGTAAAACAGTCTACAGTCCGAGCCAGAGTAAAACAGTCTGCAGCCCGAGCCAGAGTAAAACAGTCTGCAGTCCGAGCCAGAGTAAAACAGTCTGCAGCCCGAGCCAGAGTAAAACAGTCTGCAGCCCGAGCCAGAGTAAAACAGTCTGCAGTTTTAGCCAGAGTAAAACAGTCTACAGTCAGAGCCAGAGTAAAACAGTCTGCAGCACGAGCCAGAGTAAAACAGTCTGCAGCCCGAGCCAGAGTAAAACAGTCTACAGTCTGAGCCAGAGTAAAACCGTCTGCAGTCTGAGCCAGAGTAAAACAGTCTACAGTCTGAGCCAGAGTAAAACAGTCTGCAGTCTGAGCCAGAGTAAAACAGTCTGCAGCCCGAGCCAGAGTAAAACAGTCTACAGTCCGAGCCAGAGTAAAACAGTCTGCTGCCCGAACCAGAGTAAAACAGTCTACAGTCTGAGCCAGAGTAAAACAGTCTGCAGCCCGAGCCAGAGTAAAACAGTCTACAGTCTGAGCCAGAGTAAAACCGTCTGCAGTCTGAGCCAGAGTAAAACAGTCTACAGTCTGAGGCAGAGTAAAACAGTCTGCAGTCTGAGCCAGAGTAAAACAGTCTGCAGTCTGAGCCAGAGTAAAACAGTCTGCAGCCCGAGCCAGAGTAAAACAGTCTGCAGTCTGAGCCAGATTAAAACAGTCTGCAGTCCGAGCCAGAGTAAAACAGTCTGCAGTCCGAGCCAGAGTAAAACAGTCTGCAGCCCGAGCCAGAGTAAAACAGTCTGCAGTCTGAGCCAGAGTAAATCAGTCTGCAGCCCGAGCCAGAGTAAAACAGTCTGCAGCACGAGCCAGAGTAAAACAGTCTGCAGTCTGAGCCAGAGTAAAACAGTCTGCAGCCCGAGCCACAGTAAAACAGTCTGCAGCCCGAGCCAGAGTAAAACAGTCTGCAGTCTGAGACAGAGTAAAACAGTCTGCAGCCCGAGCCAGTGTAAAACAGTCTGCAGTCTGAGCCAGAGTAAAACAGTCTACAGTCTGAGCCAGAGTAAAACAGTCTACAGTCTGAGCCAGAGTAAAACAGTCTACAGTCTGAGCCAGTATAAAGCAGTCTACAGTCTGAGCCAGAGTAAAACAGTCTGCAGTCTGAGCCAGAGTAAAACAGTCTGCAGCCCGAGCCAGAGTAAAACTGTCTGCAGTCTGAGCCAGAGTAAAACAGTCTACAGTCTGAGCCAGAGTAAAACAGTCTACAGCCCGAGCCAGTGTAAAACAGTCTGCAGTCTGAGCCAGAGTAAAACAGTCTGCAGCCCGAGCCAGAGTAAAACAGTCTGCAGCCCGAGCCAGAGTAAAACAGTCTACAATCTGAGCCAGAGTAAAACAGTCTGCAGTCTGAGCCAGAGTAAAACAGTCTACAGTCTGAGCCAGAGTAAAACAGTCTGCAGTCTGAGCCAGAGTAAAACAGTCTGCAGTCTGAGCCAGAGTAAAACAGTCTGCAGCCCGAGCCAGAGTAAAACAGTCTACAGTCCGAGCCAGAGTAAAACAGTCTGCTGCCCGAACCAGAGTAAAACAGTCTACAGTCTGAGCCAGAGTAAAACAGTCTGCAGCCCGAGCCAGAGTAAAACAGTCTACAGTCTGAGCCAGAGTAAAACCGTCTGCAGTCTGAGCCAGAGTAAAACAGTCTATAGTCTGAGCCAGAGTAAAACAGTCTACAGTCTGAGCCAGAGTAAAACAGTCTGCAGTCTGAGCCAGAGTAAAACAGTCTGCAGCCCGAGCCAGAGTAAAACAGTCTACAGTCTACAGTCTGAGCCAGAGTAAAACAGTCTACAGTCTGAGCCAGAGTAAAACAGTCTGCAGTCTGAGCCAGAGTAAAACAGTCTGCAGCCCGAGCCAGAGTAAAACAGTCTACAGTCTGAGTCAGAGTAAAACAGTCTACAGCCCGAGCCAGTGTAAAACAGTCTACAGTCTAAGCCAGAGTAAAACAGTCTACAGTCTGTGCCAGAGTAAAACAGTCTACAGTCTGAGCCAGAGGAAAACAATCTACAGTCTGAGCCAGTGTAAAACAGTCTACAGTCTGAGCCAGAGTAAAACAGTCTACAGCCCGAGCCAGTGTAAAACAGTCTGCAGTCTGAGCCAGAGTAAAACAGTCTACAGTCTGAGCCAGAGTAAAAAAGTCTACAGTCTGAGCCAGAGTAAAACAGTCTACAGTCTGAGCCAGAGTAAAACAGTCTACAGTCTGAGCCATAGTAAAACAGTCTACAGTCTGAGCCAGAGTAAAACAATCTACAGTCTGAGCCAGAGTAAAACAGTCTACAGTCTGAGCCAGAGTAAAACCGTCTGCAGTCCGAGCCAGAGTAAAACAGTCTGCAGTCCGAGCCAGAGTAAAATAGTCTGCAGTCTGAGCCAGAGTAAAACAGTCTACAGTCTGAGCGAGAGTAAAACAGTCTACAGTCTGAGCCAGAGTAAAACAGTCTGCAGTCTGAGCCAGAGTAAAGCAGTCTGCAGCCCGAGCCAGTGTAAAACAGTCTGCAGTCTGAGCCAGAGTAAAACAGTCTGCAGTCTGAGCCAGAGTAAAACAGTCTGCAGTCTGAGCCAGAGTAAAACAGTCTACAGCCCGAGCCAGTGTAAAACAGTCTGCACCCCGAGCCACAGTTAAACAATCTGCAGTCCGAGCCAGAGTAAAACAGTCTGCAGTCCGAGCCAGAGTAAAACAGTCTGCAGCCCGAGCCAGTGTAAAACAGTCTGGAAACCGAGCCAGAGTAAAACAGTCTGCAGTCCGAGCCAGAGTAAAACAGTCTGCAGTCCGAGCCAGAGTAAAACAGTCTGCAGCCGGAGCCAGAGTAAAACAGTCTGCAGCCCGAGCCAGAGTAAAACAGTTTGCAGTCCGAGCCAGAGTAAAACAGTATGCAGCCCGCGCCAGAGTAAAACAGTCTGCAGCCCGAGCCAGAGTAAAACAGTCTACAGTCCGAGCCAGAGTAAAACAGTCTGCAGCCCGAGCCAGAGTAAAACAGTCTGCAGTCCGAGCCAGAGTAAAACAGTCTGCAGCCCGAGCCAGAGTAAAACAGTCTGCAGCCCGAGCCAGAGTAAAACAGTCTGCAGTCCGAGCCAGAGTAAAACAGTCTACAGTCAGAGCCAGAGTAAAACAGTCTGCAGCACGAGCCAGAGTAAAACAGTCTGCAGCCCGAGCCAGAGTAAAACAGTCTACAGTCTGAGCCAGAGTAAAACCGTCTGCAGTCTGAGCCAGAGTAAAACAGTCTACAGTCTGAGCCAGAGTAAAACAGTCTGCAGTCTGAGCCAGAGTAAAACAGTCTGCAGTCTGAGCCAGAGTAAAACAGTCTGCAGCCCGAGCCAGAGTAAAACAGTCTACAGTCTGAGCCAGAGTAAAACCGTCTGCAGTCTGAGCCAGAGTAAAACAGTCTACAGTCTGAGCCAGAGTAAAACAGTCTGCAGTCTGAGCCAGAGTAAAACAGTCTGCAGTCTGAGCCAGAGTAAAACAGTCTGCAGCCCGAGCCAGAGTAAAACAGTCTGCAGTCTGAGCCAGAGTAAAACAGTCTGCAGTCCGAGCCAGAGTAAAACAGTCTGCAGTCCGAGCCAGAGTAAAACAGTCTGCAGTCCGAGCCAGAGTAAAACAGTCTGCAGTCTGAGCCAGAGTAAATCAGTCTGCAGCCCGAGCCAGAGTAAAACAGTCTGCAGCACGAGCCAGAGTAAAACAGTCTGCAGTCTGAGCCAGAGTAAAACAGTCTGCAGCCCGAGCCACAGTAAAACAGTCTGCAGCCCGAGCCAGAGTAAAACAGTCTGCAGTCTGAGACAGAGTAAAACAGTCTGCAGCCCGAGCCAGTGTAAAACAGTCTGCAGTCTGAGCCAGAGTAAAACAGTCTACAGTCTGAGCCAGAGTAAAACAGTCTACAGTCTGAGCCAGAGTAAAACAGTCTACAGTCTGAGCCAGTATAAAACAGTCTACAGTCTGAGCCAGAGTAAAACAGTCTGCAGTCTGAGCCAGAGTAAAACAGTCTGCAGCCCGAGCCAGAGTAAAACAGTCTGCAGTCTGAGCCAGAGTAAAACAGTCTACAGTCTGAGCCAGAGTAAAACAGTCTACAGCCCGAGCCAGTGTAAAACAGTCTGCAGTCTCAGCCAGAGTAAAACAGTCTGCAGCCCGAGCCAGAGTAAAACAGTCTACAGTCTGAGCCAGAGTAAAACCGTCTGCAGTCTGAGCCAGAGTAAAACAGTCTATAGTCTGAGCCAGAGTAAAACAGTCTACAGTCTGAGCCAGAGTAAAACAGTCTGCAGTCTGAGCCAGAGTAAAACAGTCTGCAGCCCGAGCCAGAGTAAAACAGTCTACAGTCTACAGTCTGAGCCAGAGTAAAACAGTCTACAGTCTGAGCCAGAGTAAAACAGTCTGCAGTCTGAGCCAGAGTAAAACAGTCTGCAGCCCGAGCCAGAGTAAAACAGTCTACAGTCTGAGTCAGAGTAAAACAGTCTACAGCCCGAGCCAGTGTAAAACAGTCTACAGTCTAAGCCAGAGTAAAACAGTCTACAGTCTGTGCCAGAGTAAAACAGTCTACAGTCTGAGCCAGAGGAAAACAATCTACAGTCTGAGCCAGTGTAAAACAGTCTACAGTCTGAGCCAGAGTAAAACAGTCTACAGCCCGAGCCAGTGTAAAACAGTCTGCAGTCTGAGCCAGAGTAAAACAGTCTACAGTCTGAGCCAGAGTAAAAAAGTCTACAGTCTGAGCCAGAGTAAAACAGTCTACAGTCTGAGCCAGAGTAAAACAGTCTACAGTCTGAGCCATAGTAAAACAGTCTACAGTCTGAGCCAGAGTAAAACAATCTACAGTCTGAGCCAGAGTAAAACAGTCTACAGTCTGAGCCAGAGTAAAACCGTCTGCAGTCCGAGCCAGAGTAAAACAGTCTGCAGTCCGAGCCAGAGTAAAATAGTCTGCAGTCTGAGCCAGAGTAAAACAGTCTACAGTCTGAGCGAGAGTAAAACAGTCTACAGTCTGAGCCAGAGTAAAACAGTCTGCAGTCTGAGCCAGAGTAAAGCAGTCTGCAGCCCGAGCCAGTGTAAAACAGTCTGCAGTCTGAGCCAGAGTAAAACAGTCTGCAGTCTGAGCCAGAGTAAAACAGTCTGCAGTCTGAGCCAGAGTAAAACAGTCTACAGCCCGAGCCAGTGTAAAACAGTCTGCACCCCGAGCCACAGTTAAACAATCTGCAGTCCGAGCCAGAGTAAAACAGTCTGCAGTCCGAGCCAGAGTAAAACAGTCTGCAGCCCGAGCCAGTGTAAAACAGTCTGGAAACCGAGCCAGAGTAAAACAGTCTGCAGTCCGAGCCAGAGTAAAACAGTCTGCAGTCCGAGCCAGAGTAAAACAGTCTGCAGCCGGAGCCAGAGTAAAACAGTCTGCAGCCCGAGCCAGAGTAAAACAGTTTGCAGTCCGAGCCAGAGTAAAACAGTATGCAGCCCGCGCCAGAGTAAAACAGTCTGCAGCCCGAGCCAGAGTAAAACAGTCTACAGTCCGAGCCAGAGTAAAACAGTCTGCAGCCCGAGCCAGAGTAAAACAGTCTGCAGTCCGAGCCAGAGTAAAACAGTCTGCAGCCCGAGCCAGAGTAAAACAGTCTGCAGCCCGAGCCAGAGTAAAACAGTCTGCAGTCCGAGCCAGAGTAAAACAGTCTACAGTCAGAGCCAGAGTAAAACAGTCTGCAGCACGAGCCAGAGTAAAACAGTCTGCAGCCCGAGCCAGAGTAAAACCGTCTGCAGTCTGAGCCAGAGTAAAACAGTCTACAGTCTGAGCCAGAGTAAAACAGTCTGCAGTCTGAGCCAGAGTAAAACAGTCTGCAGCCCGAGCCAGAGTAAAACAGTCTACAGTCTGAGCCAGAGTAAAACCGTCTGCAGTCTGAGCCAGAGTAAAACAGTCTACAGTCTGAGCCAGAGTAAAACAGTCTGCAGTCTGAGCCAGAGTAAAACAGTCTGCAGTCTGAGCCAGAGTAAAACAGTCTGCAGCCCGAGCCAGAGTAAAACAGTCTGCAGTCTGAGCCAGAGTAAAACAGTCTGCAGTCCGAGCCAGAGTAAAACAGTCTGCAGTCCGAGCCAGAGTAAAACAGTCTGCAGTCCGAGCCAGAGTAAAACAGTCTGCAGTCTGAGCCAGAGTAAATCAGTCTGCAGCCCGAGCCAGAGTAAAACAGTCTGCAGCACGAGCCAGAGTAAAACAGTCTGCAGTCTGAGCCAGAGTAAAACAGTCTGCAGCCCGAGCCACAGTAAAACAGTCTGCAGCCCGAGCCAGAGTAAAACAGTCTGCAGTCTGAGACAGAGTAAAACAGTCTGCAGCCCGAGCCAGTGTAAAACAGTCTGCAGTCTGAGCCAGAGTAAAACAGTCTACAGTCTGAGCCAGAGTAAAACAGTCTACAGTCTGAGCCAGAGTAAAACAGTCTACAGTCTGAGCCAGTATAAAACAGTCTACAGTCTGAGCCAGAGTAAAACAGTCTGCAGTCTGAGCCAGAGTAAAACAGTCTGCAGCCCGAGCCAGAGTAAAACAGTCTGCAGTCTGAGCCAGAGTAAAACAGTCTACAGTCTGAGCCAGAGTAAAACAGTCTACAGCCCGAGCCAGTGTAAAACAGTCTGCAGTCTCAGCCAGAGTAAAACAGTCTGCAGCCCGAGCCAGAGTAAAACAGTCTGCAGCCCGAACCAGAGTAAAACAGTCTACAATCTGAGCCAGAGTAAAACCGTCTGCAGTCTGAGCCAGAGTAAAACAGTCTACAGTCTGAGCCAGAGTAAAACAGTCTGCAGTCTGAGCCAGAGTAAAACAGTCTGCAGTCTGAGCCAGAGTAAAACAGTCTGCAGCCCGAGCCAGAGTAAAACAGTCTACAGTCCGAGCCAGAGTAAAACAGTCTGCTGCCCGAACCAGAGTAAAACAGTCTACAGTCTGAGCCAGAGTAAAACAGTCTGCAGCCCGAGCCAGAGTAAAACAGTCTACAGTCTGAGCCAGAGTAAAACCGTCTGCAGTCTGAGCCAGAGTAAAACAGTCTACAGTCTGAGCCAGAGTAAAACAGTCTGCAGTCTGAGCCAGAGTAAAACAGTCTGCAGTCTGAGCCAGAGTAAAACAGTCTGCAGCCCGAGCCAGAGTAAAACAGTCTACAGTCTACAGTCTGAGCCAGAGTAAAACAGTCTACAGTCTGAGCCAGAGTAAAACAGTCTGCAGTCTGAGCCAGAGTAAAACAGTCTGCAGCCCGAGCCAGAGTAAAACAGTCTGCAGCCCGAGCCAGAGTAAAACAGTCTGCAGTCTGAGCCAGAGTAAAACAGTCTGCAGTCTGAGCCAGAGTAAAACAGTCTACAGCCCGAGCCAGTGTAAAACAGTCTGCAGTCTGAGCCAGAGTAAAACAGCCTGCAGCCCGAGCCAGAGTAAAACAGACTGCTGCACGAGCCAGAATAAAACAATCTACAGTCTGAGCCAGAGTAAAACAGTCTACAGCCCGAGCCAAAGTAAAACAGTCTACAGTCTGAGCCAGAGTAAAACAGTCTACAGTCTGAGCCAGAGTAAAACAGTCTGCTGCCCGAGCCAGAGTAAAACAGTCTACAGACTGAGCGAGAGTAAAACAGTCTGCAGCCCGAGCCAGAGTAAAACAGTCTACAGTCTGAGCCAGAGTAAAACCGTCTGCAGTCTGCGACAGAGTAAAACAGTCTACAGTCTGAGCCAGAGTAAAACAGTCTGCAGTCTGAGCCAGAGTAAGACAGTCTACAGTCTGACCCAGAGTTAAACAGTCTGCAGCCCGAGCCAGAGTAAAACAGTCTACAGTCCGAGCCAGAGTAAAATAGTCTGCAGTCTGAGCCAGAGTAAAACAGTCTGCAGTCCGAGCCAGAGTAAAACAGTCTACAGTCCGAGCCAGAGTAAAATAGTCTGCAGCCCGAGCCAGAGTAAAACAGTCTGCAGTCCGAGCCAGAGTAAAACAGTCTGCAGCCCGAGCCAGAGTAAAACAGTCTGCAGCACGAGCCAGAGTTAAACAGTCTGCAGTCTGAGCCAGAGTAAAACAGTCTGCAGCCCGAGCCAGAGTAAAACAGTCTGCAGCCCGAGCCAGAGTAAAACAGTCTGCAGTCTGAGCCAGAGTAAAACAGTCTGCAGCACGAGCCAGAGTAAAACAGTCTACAGTCTGAGCCAGAGTAAAACAGTCTGCAGCCCGAGCCAGTGTAAAACAGTCTGTAGTCCGAGCCAGAGTAAAACAGTCTGCAGTCCGAGCCAGTGTAAAACAGTCTGCAGTCTGAGCCAGAGTAAAACAGTCTACAGTCTGAGCCAGAGTAAAACAGTCTACAGTCTGAGCCAGAGTAAAACAGTCTGCAGTCCGAGCCAGAGTAAAACAGTCTGCAGTCCGAGCCAGAGTAAAACAGTCTGCAGTCTGAGCCAGAGTAAAACAGTCTACAGTCTGAGCCAGAGTAAAACAGTCTGCAGTCCGAGCCAGAGTAAAACAGTCTACAGTCTGAGCCAGAGTAAAACAGTCTACAGTCTGAGCCAGAGTAAAACAGTCTACAGTCTGAGCCAGAGTAAAACAGTCTACAGTCTGAGCCAGAGTAAAACAGTCTGCAGTCTGAGCCAGAGTAAAACAGTCTACAGTCTGAGCCAGAGTAAAACAGTTTGCAGCCCGAGCCAGTGTAAAACAGTTTGCAGTCCGAGCCAGAATAAAACAGTCTGCAGTCTGAGCCAGAGTAAAACAGTCTACAGTCTGAGCCAGAGTAAAACAGTCTGCAGTCTGAGCCAGAGTAAAACAGTCTACAGTCTGAGCCAGAGTAAAACAGTTTGCAGCCCGAGCCAGTGTAAAACAGTTTGCAGTCCGAGCCAGAATAAAACAGTCTGCAGTCTGAGCCAGAGTAAAACAGTCTGCAGTCTGAGCCAAAGTAAAACAGTCTACAGTCCGAGCCAGAGTAAAACAGTCTGCAGTCCAAGCCAGAGTAAAACAGTCTGCTGCCCGAGCCAGAGTAAAACAGTCTGCAGTCCGAGCCAGTGTAAAACAGTTTGCAGTTCTATCTTTCCTGCAATGAGGCCAAACAATGTTTCAGACCACAGCTGACCTTACTGGCCCTGCAGGTGTGTATGCTCTATGCTACCTGCAGATGGCAATCATCAGCATCTCCCCTTGTGTTGATCCCGATTCTGAGAAGACAGGTAACCGCAGTCATCCTAGTTGATCTCCCTGGCATAGTGATCTTCACAGCCTCAAATCCAAGGGCCGTAGCCTTGAGTCTATCTGACATCACAATTGGTTTAGTCATCCATTGTACGATGTGGCTCATCCGCGTCAAGAACTGTCAGGCCTCACTCTTATCTTCAATACACCACATATATTATCAAGTGATAAGGATCATCCTGGAGTGTAAAGGAAATCCTGGTTTCTTTTCTCCACAACCAGCCATCTCCTTAAATCCCTGACCCACCACAACAAGTGTGAAGCGCTCATGAACCAAGATTGATACCATCCATTCAGCTGCCTCTACTGCTCCATCACCAAGCCAAACCTCCCCCAGGCTCCCCCTGCCCTAGCCCTGAACTCTCCACCTTTACATCCAACAACAAGTGCGAGGATCTCTCTCTGGTTTCTCTTCCATTCCCCTCATGCCCTCTCTGAGCTCATCTTGTCCATGGGACACTGCTCCTGCTCCCATGATCCTAATCCCATGGTTGAACACCCAATTTCCCTTCTTGGCCCCCCGTCCTACCTGACATAGTAAATGGTTCACTCTCCTCATGTTCTGTCCTGCTCCCTTTCAAAACTGCCGTCATCAGACGCCTCCTCAAAAACCCACTCTCAACCCCTCTATCCCTGCAAATTACCACCCCATCTCCAATCTCGCTCTCCTCTCCAAGATCCCTGAATGTGTTGTCACCTCACCTCTATGCCAATCTTTCCCACAACTCCCTGTTTCAATCTCTCTATTCAGGTTTCCACCCCTTCCACAGCACTGAAACAACCTTCATAAAAGTCACAAATGACATCTCATATGACTTAGACCTTAGTATATTATTCCTCCTTGTCTACCTTAACCTTTGCAGCCTTTGACCCAGTTGACCACACCTTTCTCCTCCAACGCCACTTCTTCCTTCCCCAATTCACTGAACCTGCCCTCACTTGTTTCCATTCTTACCTATCTTAGTCAGAGCACCTCCAGCAATGGTCTCTCTTCCCATCTGCACACCAATTACCTGCGGAGTCTCCCAAGGCTCTATCCTTGGCCCTCTCCTCTTCCTCATCTATCTCTTCATAACATCATCCGTAGACACGAGGTCAGCTTCCACATATGTGCTGAGGAGACCCAACTTACCCTCTGCACCACCTCTCTCAATCCCTCTGCACCACCTCTCTCAATCCCTCTGCACTACCTCTCTCAATCCCTCTGCACCACCTCTCTCAATCCCTCTGCACCACCTCTCTCAATCCCTCTGCACCACCTCTCTCAATCCCTCTGCTGCCTCTGTGTTGTCAAACTTGTCCAACATCCAACATGAGCCGTAACTTTCTCCTATTAAATATTGAGAAGACTGGAGCTATCGTCTTTGTCTCCTCCCACAAACCCTGTAGCCCAGCTACCAGCCCTATCCCTCTCCCGTTTCCATCTCAGGCTGTGACTACTCAGACTATTCACAACATTAGCATCCGGTTTAACGCCACGCTGGACTTCTGACCTCATATCCTCTACATCACAGAGTCCCTACATCCACCTCTGTACCGTAACCTGTCTCAGCCCATCTGCTGCGGAACCCCTCATATATGCTTTTGTCACCTCTACACTTGATTATTCCAAAGCTCTGCTGGCCTCCCATCCTCTCAAACTTCAGCTTGATCCAAAACTCTGCTGCCTGTATCCTAGAAACATAGAACCATAGAGTGATACAGCACAGAAGGAGGCCATTTGGCCCATCGTGACTGTGCTGACTCTTTGGTAGACCCACCCAATTAGTCCCACACTCCTCTGCTCTTTCCCCATAGCCTTGTAATTTTTTCGCTTCAAGTATCCAATTCTTTTTTGAAAGTTATTGTTAAATCTGCTTCCACCACCCTTTCAGGCAGTGCATTCCAGATCACAACAAAACGCTGTGTAAAAATATGTTTCCTCACGTCGCCTCTGGTTCTTCTACCAACCTTAAATCTGTGTCCTCTGGTCACTGACCCTTCTGCCCCTGGAAACAGGTTCTCCTTCTTTACTCTATCAAAACCATTCATGATTTTTAACACCTCTATCAAATCTCCTCTTGACCGTCTCTGCCCTAAGAAGAACAACCTCAGCTTTTCCAGTCTCTCCACATAACTGAAGTCCCTCATCCCTGGTCCCATTCTAGTCAATCTGTTTCGCACCCTCTCCAAGGCCTTGACATCCTTCCTAAAGTGTGGTGTTCAGAATTGGCCACAATACTCCAGCTGAGGCCTAACCAGTGTTTTATAAAGGTTTAGCTAACTTCTTTGCTTTTGTACTCGATTCCTCCATTAATAAAGCCAAGGATCCCAAATGTTTTTTTTAACAGTCTTCACAACTGGCCCTGCCACCTTCAAAGATTTGTGAACATACATCCCCAGGTCTCTCTGTTCCTTCACCCCCTTTAAAATTGCACCATTTAGTTTATATTGCCTCTCCTCATTCTTACTTCCAAAAATGTATCACTTCACACTTCTCTGTGTTAAATTTCATCTGCCATCTGTCTGCCCATTTCACCAGTTTATATCCTCCTGAAGTCTGTTACTATTCTTCGAATTGTTTACTACATTTCCGAGTGTCGTGTCATCTGCAAACTTTAAAATTATGCCCTGTGTACCAAAGTCCAGGTCATTAATATACATCAAAAATAGCAATGGCCCTAATACCGACTCCTGAGGAACACCACGATATACTTTCCTCCAGTCTGAAAAACAACCATTCACCACTACTGTCTGCTTTCTGTCCCTTAGCTAATTTCATATCCATGCAGCCACTGCCGCTTTAATCCCAGGGGCTTTAATCTTTCTAACAAGTCTATTATGTGGCACTTATCCAACACCTTTGGAAAGTCCATATACACATCAACCACACTACCCTCATCAACCCTCTTTGTTACTTCAGGGACTCCAGGGACTTGAGCACATAAAGCTAGGCTGACCCTCCAGTGCAGTGCTGAGGGAGTGCTGCACTGTCGGAGGTGCCGTCTTTCGGATGAGACGTTAAACCGATGCCCCGTCTGCTCTCTCGGGTGGACGTAAAAGATCCCAAGGCACTATTTCGAAGAGGAGCAGGGGAGTTATCCCCGGTGTCCTGGCCAATATTTATCCCTCAACTAACATCACAAAAAAAACCAGATTATCCAGTCATTATCACATTGCTGCTTGTGGGAGCTTGCTGTGCGCAAATTGGCTGCCGCGTTTCCCACATTACAACAGTGACTACACTGCAAAAGTACTTCATTGGCTGTAAAGCGCTTTGAGACATCCGGTGGTCGTGAAAGGCGCTATAGAAATGCAAGTCAGTCTTTCTTTTCTTTCATCAAAGAACTCGATCATGTTAGTCAAACATGATTTTCCTTCAACAAATTGGTGCTGGTTTTCATTTATTAACTCATATTTTTCCAAGTGCCAATTAATTTTGTCCCAGATTATTGTCTCTAAAATTTTCCCCACCACCGATGTTAGGTCTCCCCTTTTTTGAACAGGGGTGTAACATTTGCAATCCTCCAGTCCTCTGGCACCACTTCTATATCTAAGGAGGATTGGACAAAAAGTATTCATGTCATATCTCGACAGTGCCTTTAACCTCCACAAATGGATTACCCTCTTCATCCCTGAGCAGTCCTACCCTGAAGGCTGAACGATTTTGTGTCCCTCATCTCGAGGCCCGAACGCCAAATGTGGAGCCCATACTGCTGCCCTGTCCTGTATGGCTCGGTTGGTCGCTGGCTTGACCACGAGCCATTGGGAGAGCAGAGTTATTTTATTTTAAAACCTGTTTCTCATTTTTAGAATTAACTGTATGGTAGCTCAGTAAAATGTTTGAACTCCTTACCACTCCTCGCAGTCTTTCATCATTTTCTCTCCTTTTTTATAGGTCCGGTCACTGAATTTGCATGGACAGTCTTCAGGGTTGACACACCTAGCATTGTAATCTAAGACCATCCTCTCTGGACAGATACAGCCAGAGACGCACTTGGCTGGTGTCTACGGGTGGGGGTGAAGAATAGGCAATTCAATTCTTAAATCATTTAGATTCACAATCCTGAGAAAGGAGAGTTGGTTACGTTTCCTACTCACACATGAAATTTCTGTGGCTATCATCTGGCAGGTTGGTGCACATGTTGTCCCATACTGGCCTTGTGGCCCGTGCGCACAGCTGAAGTAAACTTTCGGAGGCCTGCACATTCCTGGAAAGAACAAAATAAGTTATTTTCCATCACCAGCAATGTGGGATCATTTTCATTCTGAGCACCAGGCAGAACACAGTAAGCAGCATTACACAGTGATCGGTCTGAAATCACACAGCAGAGGAACACTTTTCAAATATCATATATGAGTAAAAAATATATATTACACATTTATATTTAAAATGAAAGGGAATTTAATTTGACCTTTGAAGACTTCAGACTGGCCTGCGCGTTTCAGTTTCCCGTTCCTGCAGTACCTGTGGAGAGACAGGGCAGAACATTACACTGCGCTAATAATTACAGGACATGCACCTCGAACAGCAGAACACGGATTTGCAAACTCTCACTTGTTGCTTGGTTCTGCTTACATTGTATACATCTGTATTCCATAGCTAATGTGTCTTTTCAGCATTCCATGCAGTACTTATGCTGTAAAATTGTGGTCCGTGTTCTCCGCGCAGTGTCCGTTTTCCCCGCGACGTGTCCGTGTTCCCCGCGCAGTGTACGTGTTCTCTGCGCAGTGTCCGTGTTCCCCGCGCAGTGTCTGTGTTCCCCGCACAGTGTCCGTGTTCTCTGCGCAGTGTCCGTGTTCCCTGTGTCCGTGTTCTCCGCGCAGTGTCCGTGTTGCCCGTGCAGTGTCCGTGTTCTCCGCGCAATGTCCGTGTTCTCCGCGCAGTGTCCGTGTTCCCCGCGCAGTGTCCGTGTTCCCCACGCAGTGTCCGTGTTCCCCGCGACGTGTCCGTGTTCCCCGCGCAGTGTCCGTGTTCCCCACGCAGTGTCCGTGTTCTCCGCGCAGTGTCCGTGTTCCCCACGCAGTGTCCGTGTTCCCCACGCAGTGTCCGTGTTCCCCGCGCAGTGTCCGTGTTCTCCGCGCAGTGTCCGTGTTCTCCGCGCAGTGTCCGTGTTCTCCGCGCAGTGTCCGTGTTCCCCGCGCAGTGTCCGTGTTCCCCGCGCAGTGTCCGTGTTCCCCGCGCAGTGTCCGTGTTACCCGCGCAGTGTCCGTGTTCTCCGCGTAGTGTCCGTGTTTCCCGTGACGTGTCCGCGTTCCCCGCGACGTGTCCGTGTTCTCCGCGACGTGTCCGTGTTCCCCGCGCAGTGTCCGTGTTATCCGCGACGTGTCCATGTTTTCCGCGACGTGTCCGTGTTCCCGCGCAGTGTCCGTGTTCCCCGCGCAGTGTCCGTGTTCCCCGCGCAGTGTCCGTGTTCCCCGCGCAGTGTCCGTGTTCCCCACGACGCATCCGTGTTCTCCGCGCACTGTCCGTGTTCCCCCCGCAGTGTCCGTGTTCCCCGCACAGTGTCCGTGTTCCCCACGACGTATCCGTGTTCTCCGTGCAGTGTCCGTGTTCCCCGCGCAGTGTCCGTGTTCCCCACGACGTATCCGTGTTCTCCGCGCAGTGTCCGTGTTCCCCCCGCAGTATCCGTGTTCCCCGCGCAGTGTCCGTGTTCTCCGCGCAGTGTCCGTGTTCCCCACGACGTATCCGTGTTCCCCGCGCAGTGTCCGTGTTCTCCGCGCAGTGTCCGTGTTCCCCGCGCAGTGTCTGTGTTCTCCGCGCAGTGTCCGTGTTCTCCGCGCAGTGTACGTGTTCTCCGCGCAGTGTCCGTGTTCCCTGCGCAGTGTCCGTGTTCCCTGCGCAGTGTCCGTGTTCCCCGTGAAGTGTCCGTGTTCCCCACGCAGTGTCCGTGTTCCCCGCGCAGTATCCGTGTTCCCCGCGCAGTGTCCGTGTTCTCCGCGCAGTGTCCGTGTACCCCGCGCAGTGTCCGTGTTCCCCACGCAGTGTCCGTGTTGCCCGCGCAGTGTCCGTGTTCCTCGCGCAGTGTCCGTGTTCCCCGCGCCGTGTCCGTGCTCCCCGCGCAGTGTCCGTGTTCCCCGCGCAGTGTCCGTGTTCCCCGCGCAGTGTCAGTGTTCTCCGCGCAGTGTCAGTGTTCTCCGCGCAGTGTCCGTGTTCCCCACGCAGTGTCCGTGTTCACCACAGTGTCCGTGTTCCCCTCGCAGTGTCCGTGTTCCCCGCGACGTGTCCGTGTTCCCCGCGACGTGTCCGTGTTCCCTGTGTCCGTGTTCTCCGCGCAGTGTCCGTGTTCCCCGAGCAGTGTCCGTGTTCTCCGCGCAGTGTCCGTGTTCCCCGTGAAGTGTCGGTGTTGCCCGCGACGTGTCCGTGTTCTCCGCGCAGTGTCCGTGTTCCCCGTGACGTGTCCGTGTTCCCCGCGACGTGTCCGTGTTCTCCGCGACGTGTCCGTGTTCCCTGCGCAGTGTCCGTGTTCTCCGCGAAGTGTCAATGTTCCCCCTGACGTGTCCGTGTTCCCCGCGCAGTGTCCGTGTTCCCCGTGACGTGTCCGTGTTCCCCGCGAAGTGTCCGTGTTCCGTGTCCGTGTTCTCCGCGCAGTGTCCGTGTTCCCCGCGCAGTGTCCGTGTTCTCCGCGAAGTGTCCGTGTTCCGTGTCCATGTTCTCCGCGCAGTGTCCGTGTTCCCCACGACGTATCCGTGTTCCCTGTGATGTGTCTGTGTTCTCCGAGCAGTGTCCATGTTCCCCGCGCAGTGTCCGTTTTCCCCGCGCAGTGTCCGTGTTCTCCGCGCAGTGTCCGTGTTCCCCGCGAAGTGTCCGTGTTCCCCGCGAAGTATCCGTGTTCCCCGCGCAGTGTCCGTGTTACCCGTGAAGTGTCCGGGTTCTCCGCGCAGTGTCCGTGTTTTCCGCGCTGTGTCCGTGTTCCCCGCGACGTATCCGCGTTCCCCGCGAAGTGTCCGTGTTCCCCGTGAAGTGTCCGTGTTCCCCGTGAAGTGTCTGTGTTCTCCGCGCAGTGTCCGTGTTCCCCGCGCAGTGTCCGTGTTCCCCGTGACGTATCCATGTGCCCCGCGCGGTGTCCGTGTTCCCTGCGCAGTGTCCGTGCTCTCCACGCGGTGTCCGTGTTCCCCGCTGAGTGTCCGTGTTCCCCGCGAAGTGTCCGTGTTCTCCGCGCAGTGTCCGTGTCCTCCGCGCAGTGTCCGTGTTCCCCGCGAAGTGTCCGTGTTCCCCGCGCAGTGTCCGTGTTCCCCGAGCAGTGTCCGTGTTCTCCGCGAAGTGTCCGTGTTCCCCCTGACGTGTCCGTGTTCCCCGCGCAGTGTCCGTGTTCCCCGTGACGTGTCCGTGTTCCCCGCGAAGTGTCCGTGTTCCCTGTGTCCGTGTTCTCCGCGCAGTGTCCGTGTTCCCCGTGCAGTGTCCGTGTTCCCCGCGAAGTGTCCGTGTTCCCTGTGTCCGTGTTCTCCGCGAAGTGTCCGTGTTCCCTGTGTCCGTGTTCACCGCTGAGTGTCCGTGTTCTCCACGCGGTGTCCGTGTTCCCCGCGGAGTGTCCGTGTTCCCCGCGGAGTGTCCGTGTCCTCCGCGGAGTGTCCGTGTTCCCCGCGACGTGTCCGTGTTCCCCGCGACGTGTCCGTGTTCCCTGTGTCCGTGTTCTCCGCGCAGTGTCCGTGTTCTCCGCGCAGTGTCCGTGTTCCCTGTGTCCGTGTTCCCCGCGAAGTGTCCGTGTTCCCTGTGTCCGTGTTGCCCGCGACGCGTCCGTGTTGCCCGCGACGCGTCCGTGTTGCCCGCGACGCGTCCGTGTTGCCCGCGACGCGTCCGTGTTGCCCGCGACGCGTCCGTGTTGCCCGCGACGCGTCCGTGTTGCCCGCGACGCGTCCGTGTTGCCCGCGACGCGTCCGTGTTGCCCGCGACGCGTCCGTGTTGCCCGCGACGCGTCCGTGTTGCCCGCGACGCGTCCGTGTTGCCCGCGCAGTGTCCGTGTTCTCCGCGCAGTGTCCGTGTTCTCCGCGACGTGTCCGTGTTCCCCGCGACGTGTCCGTGTTCACGGCGCAGTGTCCGTGTTCACGGCGCAGTGTCCGTGTTCCCCGTGACGTGTCTGTGTTCCCCGCGCAGTTTCCGTGTTCCCCGTGCAGTGTCCCTGTTCCCCGTGATGTGTCTGCCTGCAGTACCTGCCCCACCTGACACCAATGGCCTTGTAAGGGATGGGAGAGGCTCTGACCCATAAGGCCATACCAGAAATTTTAGCACTCGGTTGAAACCCAACACATACTTGTCCTGACTCAAATTCCAACCATTTTGGCAACTCCCATCTGCCGGAATAGCCACAAATTTTCGATGCCTAAGGTTAACAATGATAATGTATAGCTCGGAGATCACTGCTTGTGATATTAGCAGGCGAATACTTAATGTGTATATTCGACATTCCTCTATCGCTGATTTAAAATTAACCGGAAAACATCTCCATTTAAATAGAAGACAGCAAGGTCATACAAATCTGGAAAACCTTTGTCACCAACAGTCATTCTAAGCTGTTATGAGGGCAATAAAAATGCATGATATATTGTAGATATTTACCCCTTTTCCTGCTGATAACTGAATATCGACAGTGCTCACTCACCAGTTCTCATAGTTAATGGTGATCGATTGGCCCTGGGCCTAAAGAGTCTCCATTGCTGAGCATGCAGTGACATTTTGAAGCTTTAACACAGTTCCCAGTAACATCCAGGTATGTGTGCAATGGACAGATACAACCATCGACAGGGACATCAATGGCAGTGCATTCAAAGTCTCGGTCAGACAGCGACACACAGGTCCGATCACACGCTCTGGCATTGTAACTAAAAACCTGATGATCAGGACAGACAATTTCTGAAAAAAAATACACAATGGATTACAAATACATTCCAACCCCTCTCTGAGCCTCTCAGCCTCCTCCACCACTCGAACAGAGAGACGATATAAAACACCACAGCGGAAGCCCCGCACAAATAGCGTATTTTACCCATTCATTCCATTTCTCCTGCCGGAGAAGTCCCACAGGAATTTCAGGCACATTTCCACAAGACATTCCAACATATAATGAATTTCTGAGTAGCTCTCAGAGATGAACTTTTAGTCTCAATCACTGGCTAGTGGCTCTTAATAGATGAAGTACATTTGAAGATGTTTGGTGGCGACAGGATTCAGATTTACCAGCCCATGAGATCAATTCTGGTACATCAGCGCTTTGGAGCCCAGTCAGTGCGTGAGCACTTACTGACACAACTCAGCACAAGCAAGGACCCTATTACCTGCTCACTTGTCTGTTGCTCCGGAGTTCAGCAGCCTGTGCTCGAGACAGATCCCCCTCCTCCTGTCATGTGTTCCGAGCACTAACGGCCCGGAGTGCTGCTGCTTGGGAAATGCGCCATATAAATGCAAGACTTTCTTGACAGAAACTGTACATGGAAACTCCCACTTAGAGTAGGCACAGGCAGCAAAACAAGACATTAGTGCTGGGTACGTGCTGATCGGAAGAGCAGGGCCTGTGTGGCGCTGAAGCAACTGTACTCATGTCAGGATGGCAGCAGGGGGAGCTGTAGGCACGCGAATGGGGAATGGTTGGCAAGGGGAGAGGAGGGTGAACATGCAGGTGAGGGCAGAATACATGGCAAGGAGAGTGGAAGAATATCTAGCAGTGGAAAAGGGATGGATAGCAATGAAAGAGGGAAATGGATGGAACGTGATAAGGAAAGGTCATAAACTGAGCAGCACATGGAGTAGTGGGGGGTTGGGGTGGTGGGGGAGTGGTGGAGAAGGGTGAAGTTGGGAGCAGAGCTTTGAGGAGGGGACGAAGGAGGGGACCAGTATTGACGGAGAGGGAACAGGGAGAGTGTGAGCATTGACGGAGAGGGAACAGGGAGAGTGTGAGCATTGACGGAGAGAGAACAGGGAGAGTGTGAGCATTGACGGAGAGGGAACAGGGAGAGTGTGAGCATTGACGGAGAGGGAACAGGGAGAGTGTGAGCATTGACGGAGAGGGAACAGGGAGAGTGTCAGCATTAACGGAGTGGGAATAGGGAGTGTCGGCATTAACGGAGGGAACAGGGAGAGTGTCGGCATTAACGGAGTGGGAATAGGGAGTGTCGGCATTAACGGGGGGAATAGGGAGTGTGTTAGCATTAACGGAGTGGGAACAGGGAAAGTGTCGGCATTAACGGAGGGAACAGGGAGAGTGTCGGCATTAACGGAGTGGGAATAGGGAGAGTGTCAGCATTAACGGAGAGGGAATGTGGAGAGTGTCAGCATTAACGGAGAGGGAATGTGGAGAGTGTCAGCATTAATGGAGGGAATAGGGAGAGTGTCAGCATTAAATGAGGGAATAGGGAGAGTGTCAGCATTAACGGAGAGGGAATAGGGAGAGTGTCAGCATTAACGGAGGGAATAGGGAGAGTGTCAGCATTAACGGTGGGAATAGGGAGAGTGTCAGCATTAACGGAGAGGGAATAGGGAGAGTGTCAGCATTAAAGGAGGGAATAGGGAGAGTGTCGGCATTAACGGAGTGGGATTAGGGAGTGTCAACATTAATGGGGGGGAATAGGGAGGATGTCAGCATTAACGGAGTGGGAATAGGGAGAGTGTCAGCATTAACGGAGAGGGAATGTGGAGAGTGTCAGCATTAACGGAGAGGGAATGTGGAGAGTGTCAGCATTAATGGAGGGAATCGGGAGAGTGTCAGCATTAACGGAGGGAATAGGGAGAGTGTCAGCATTAACGGAGAGGGAATAGGGAGAGTGTCAGCATTAACGGAGAGGGAATAGGGAGAGTGTCAGCATTGATGGAAAGGGAATAGGGAGAGTGTCAGCATTAACGGAGTGGGAATAGGGAGAGTGTCAGCATTAACGGAGTGGGAATAGGGAGAGTGTCAGCATTAACGGGGGGAATAGGGAGAGTGTCAGCATTAACAGAGTGGGAATAGGGAGAGTGTCAGCATTAACGGAGAGGGAATAGGGAGAGTGTCAGCATTAACGGAGAGGGAATAGGGAGAGTGTGAGCATTAACGGAGAGGGAATAGGGAGAGTGTCAGCATTAACGGAGAGGGAATGGGGAGAGTGTGAGCATTAACGGAGAGGGAATAGGGAGAGTGTCAGCATTAACGGAGAAGGAATGGGGAGAGTGTCAGCATTAACGGAAAGGGAATAGGGAGAGTGTCGGCATTAACGGAGAGGGAATAGGGAGAGTGTCAGCATTAACGGGGAAGGAATGGGGAGAGTGTCAGCATTAACGGAGAGGGAATAGGGAGAGTGTCGGCATTAATGGAGAGGGAATAGGGAGAGTGTCGGCATTAACGGAGGGAATAGGGAGAGTGTCAGCATTAACGGGGGGAATAGGGAGAGTGTCAGCATTAAATGAGGGAATAGGGAGAGTGTCAGCATTGACGGAGAGGGAATAGGGTGCAAGTCAGCATTAACGGAGGGAATAGGGAGAGTGTCAGCATTAACGGTGAGGGAATAGGGAGAGTGTCAGCATTAACGGAGGGAATAGGGAGAGTGTCAGCATTAACGGTGAGGGAATAGGGAGAGTGTCAGCATTAAATGAGGGAATAGGGAGAGTGTCAGCATTAACGGAGAGGGAATAGGGAGAGAGACAGCATTAACGGAGAGGGAATAGGGAGAGAGACAGTATTAACGGAGAGGGAATAGGGAGAGTGTCAGCATTAACGGAGGCAATAGGGAGAGTGTCAGCATTAACGGAGAGGGAATAGGGAGAGTGTCAGCATTAACGGAGGCAATAGGGAGAGTGTCAGCATTAACGGAGAGGGAATAGGGAGAGTGTCAGCATTAACGGAGAGGGAATAGGGAGAGTGTCAGCATTAACCGAGAGGGATTAGGGAGCGTGTCAGCATTAACGGTGGGAATAGGGAGCGTGTCAGCATTAACGGTGGGAATAGGGAGAGTGTCAGCATTAACGGAGGGAATAGGGAGAGTGTCAGCATTAACGGGGGGAATAGGGAGAGTGTCAGCATTAACGGAGAGGGAATAGGGAGAGTGTCAGCATTAATGGAGGGAATAGGGAGAGTGTCAGCATTAACGGGGGGAAGTGGGAGAGTGTCAGCATTAACGGAGAGGGAATAGGGAGAGTGTCAGCATTAAATGAGGGAATAGGGAGAGTGTCAGCATTAACGGAGAGGGAATAGGGAGAGTGTCAGCATTAACGGAGTTGGAATAGGGAGAGTGTCAGCATTAACGGAGGGAATAGGGAGAGTGTCAGCATTAACCGAGGCAATAGGGAGAGTGTCAGCATTAACGGAGGGGGAATAGGGAGAGTGTCAGCATTAACGGAGAGGGAATAGGGAGAGTGTCAGCATTAACGGATAGGGAATAGGGAGAGTGTCGGCATTAACGGAGGGAATAGGGAGAGTGTCAACATTAATGGGGGGGAATAGGGAGGATGTCAGCATTAACGGAGAGGGAATGTGGAGACTGTCAGCATTAACGGAGAGGGAATGTGGAGAGTGTCAGCATTAACGGAGAGTGAATGTAGAGAGTGTCAGCATTAACGGAGGGAAGAGGGAGAGTGTCAGCATTAACGGATGGAATAGGGAGAGTGTCAGCATTAACGGAGAGGGAATAGGGAGAGTGTCAGCATTAACGGAGAGGGAATAGGGAGAGTGTCAGCATTAACGGGGGGAATATGGAGAGTGTCAGCATTAACGGAGGGAAGAGGGAGAGTGTCAGCATTAACGGATGGAATAGGGAGTGTGTCAGCATTAACGGGGGGAATAGGGAGAGTGTCAGCATTGACGGAGGGGGAATAGGGAGAGTGTCAGCATTGACGGAGAGGGAATAGGGATATTGTCAGCATTAACGGAGAGGGAATAGGGTGCAAGTCAGCATTAACGGAGGGAATAGGGAGTGTGTCAGCATTAACGGGGGGAATAGAGAGAGTGTCAGCATTGACGGAGGGGGAATAGGGAGAGTGTCAGCATTGACGGAGAGGGAATAGGGTGCAAGTCAGCATTAACGGAGTGGTACTAGGGAGAGTGTCAGCATTAACGGAGAGGGAATGTGGAGAGTGTCAGCATTAACGGAGAGGGAATGTGGAGAGTGTCAGCATTAACGGAGGGAATAGGGAGAGTGTCAGTATTAACGGAGGGAAGAGGGAGAGTGTCAGCATTAACGGATGGAATAGGGAGAGTGTCAGCATTAACGGAGAGGGAATAGGGAGAGTGTCAGCATTAACGGAGGGAAGAGGGAGAGTGTCAGCATTAACGGATGGAATAGGGAGAGTGTCAGCATTAACGGATGGAATAGGGAGAGTGTCAGCATTAACGGAGAGGGAATAGGGAGAGTGTCAGCATTAACGGAGAGGGAATAGGGAGAGTGTCAGCATCGATGGAAAGGGAATAGGGAGAGTGTCAGCATTAACGAAGGGAATAGGATATGTGTCAGCATTAACGGAGAGGAAATAGGGAGAGTGTCAGCATTAACGGAGAGGGAATAGGGAGAGTGTCAGCATTAACGGAGAAGGAATAGGGAGAGTGTCAGCATTAACGGAGGGAATAGGGAGAGTGTCAGCATTAACGGAGGGAATAGGGAGAGTGTCAGCATTAACGGAGGGAATAGGGAGAGTGTCAGCATTAAATGAGGGAATAGGGAGAGTGTCAGCATTAACGGAGAGGGAATAGGGAGAGTGTCAACATTAACGGAGGGAATAGGGAGAGTGTCAGCATTAACGGGGGGAATTGGGAGAGTGTCAGCATTAACGGAGAGGGAATAGGGAGAGTGTCAGCATTAACGGAGAGGGAATAGGGAGAGTGTCAGCATTAACGGAGGGAATAGGGAGAGTGTCAGCATTAACGGAGGGAATAGGGAGAGTGTCAGCATTAACGGGGGGAATAGGGAGAGTGTCAGCATTGACGGGGGGAATAGGGAGAGTGTCAGCATTAACGGAGAGGGAATAGGGAGAGTGTCAGCATTAACGGAGGGAATAGGGAGAGTGTCAGCATTAACGGGGGGAATAGGGAGAGTGTCAGCATTAACGGTGGGAATAGGGAGAGTGTCAGCATTAACGGAGAGGGAATAGGGAGAGTGTCAGCATTAATGGAGGGAATAGGGAGAGTGTCAGCATTAACGGATGGAATAGGGAGAGTGTCAGCATTAACGGAGAGGGAATAGGGAGAGTGTCAGCATTAATGGAGGGAATAGGGAGAGTGTCAGCATTAACGGGGGGAATAGGGAGAGTGTCAGCATTAACTGAGGGAATAGGGAGAGTGTCAGCATTAACGGAGGGAATAGGGAGAGTGTCAGCATTAACGGGGGGAATAGGGAGAGTGTCAGCATTAACGGGGGGAATAGGGAGAGTGTCAGCATTAAATGAGGGAATAGGGAGAGTGTCAGCATTAACGGAGAGGGAATAGGGAGAGTGGCAGCATTAACGGAGTTGGAATAGGGAGAGTGTCAGCATTAACGGAGTGGGAATAGGGAGAGTGTCGGCATTAACGGAGAGGGAATAGGGAAAGTGTCGGCATTAACGGAGGGAATAGGGAGTGTCAGCATTAACGGAGGGGGAATAGGGAGAGTGTCAGCATTGACGGAGGGGGAATAGGGAGAGTGTCAGCATTGACGGAGAGGGAATAGGGTGCAAGTCAGCATTAACGGAAGGAATCGGGAGAGTGTCAACATTAATGGGGGGGAATAGGGAGGATGTCAGCATTAACGGAGTGGGAATAGGGAGAGTGTCAGCATTAACGGAGAGGGTTCGTGGAGAGTGTCAGCATTAACGGAGAGGGAATGTGGAGAGTGTCAGCATTAATGGAGGGAATAGGGAGAGTGTCAGCATTAACGGAGAGGGAATAGGGAGAGTGTCAGCATTAACGGAGAGGGAATAGGGAGAGTGTCAGCATTAACGGAGAGGGAATAGGGAGAGTGTCAGCATTGATGGAAAGTGAATAGGGAGAGTGTCAGCATTAACGGAGTGGGAATAGGGAGAGTGTCAGCATTAACGGAGGGAATAGGGAGAGTGTCAGCATTAACAGAGTGGGAATAGGGAGAGTGTCAGCATTAACGGGGGGAATAGGGAGAGTGTCAGCATTAACAGAGTGGGAATAGGGAGAGTGTCAGCATTAACGGAGAGGGAATAGGGAGAGTGTCAGCATTAACGGAGAGGGAATAGGGAGAGTGTGAGCATTAACGGAGAGGGAATAGGGAGAGTGTCAGCATTAACGGAGAGGGAATAGGGAGAGTGTGAGCATTAACGGAGAGGGAATAGGGAGAGTGTGAGCATTGACGGAGGGAATAGGGAGAGTGTCAGCATTAACGGAGAGGGAATAGGGAGAGTGTGAGCATTAACGGAGAGGGAATAGGGAGAGTGTCAGCATTAACGGAGGGAATAGGGAGAGTGTCAGCATTAACGGGGGGAATAGGGAGAGTGTCAGCATTGACGGAGGGGAATAGGGAGAGTGTCAGCATTGACGGAGGGGGAATAGGGAGAGTGTCAGCATTGACGGAGAGGGAATAGGGAGAGTGTCAGCATTAACGGAGAGGGAATAGGGTGCAAGTCAGCATTAACGGAGGGAATAGGGAGTGTGTCAGCATTAACGGAGAGGGAATAGGGTGCAAGTCAGCATTAACGGAGGGAATAGGGAGTGTGTCAGCATTAACGGGGGGAATAGAGAGAGTGTCAGCATTAACGGGGGGAATAGGGAGAGTGTCAGCATTGACGGAGGGGGAATAGGGAGAGTGTCAGCATTGACGGAGAGGGAATAGGGTGCAAGTCAGCATTAACGGAGTGGTACTAGGGAGAGAGTCAGCATTAACGGAGAGGGAATGTGGAGAGTGTCAGCATTAACGGAGGGAATAGGGAGAGTGTCAGCATTAACGGAGGGAAGAGGGAGAGTGTCAGCATTAACGGATGGAATAGGGAGAGTGTCAGCATTAACAGAGAGGGAATAGGGAGAGTGTCAGCATTAACGGATGGAATAGGGAGAGTGTCAGCATTAACGGAGAGGGAATAGGGAGAGTGTCAGCATTAACGGAGAGGGAATAGGGAGAGTGTCAGCATCGATGGAAAGGGAATAGGGAGAGTGTCAGCATTAACGGAGAGGGAATAGGAGAGTGTCAGCATTAACGGAGAGGGAATAGGGAGAGTGTCAGCATTAACGGAGAGGGAATAGGGAGAGTGTCAGCATTAACGGAGAGGGAATAGGGAGAGTGTCAGCATTAACGGAGGGAATAGGGAGAGTGTCAGCATTAACGGAGGGAATAGGGAGAGTGTCAGCATTAACGGAGGGAATAGGGAGAGTGTCAGCATTAACAGGGGGAATAGGGAGAGTGTCAGCAAAAACGGGGGGAATAGGGAGAGTGTCAGCATTAACGGGGGGAATAGGGAGAGTGTCAGCATTAACGGGGGGAATAGGGAGAGTGTCAGCTTTAACGGAGGGAATAGGGAGAGTGTCAGCATTAACGGGGGGAATAGGGAGAGTGTCAGCATTAACGGAGGGAATAGGGAGAGTGTCAGCATTAACGGAGGGAATAGGGAGAGTGTCAGCATTAACGGGGGGAATAGGGAGAGTGTCAGCATTAACGGAGGGAATAGGGAGAGTGTCAGCATTAACGGAGGGAATTGGGAGAGTGTCAGCATTAACGGGGGGACTAGGGAGAGTGTCAGCATTAACGGAGGGAATAGGGAGAGTGTCAGCATTAACGGAGGGAATAGGGAGAGAGTCAGCATTAACGGAGGGAATAGGGAGAGTGTCAGCATTAACGGAGAGGGAATGGGGAGTATCAGCATTAACGGAGAGGGAATAGGGAGAGTGTCAGCATTAACGGAGAGGGAATGGGGAGTGTCAGCATTAACGGAGAGGGAATGGGGAGAGTGTCAGCATTGATGGAGGGAATAGGGAGAGTGTCAGCATTAACGGAGGGAATAGGGAGAGTGTCAGCATTAACGGGGGGAATAGGGAGTGTGTCAGCATTAACGGAGAGGGAATGTGGAGAGTGTCAGCATTAACGGAGAGGGAATGTGGAGAGTGTCAGCATTAACGGAGGGAATAGGGAGAGTGTCAGCATTAACGGAGAGGGAATAGGGAGAGTGTCAGCATTAACGGAGAGGGAATAGGGAGAGTGTCAGCATTAACGGAGGGAATAGGGAGAGTGTCAGCATTAACAGAGTGGGAATAGGGAGAGTGTCAGCATTAACGGGGGGAATATGGAGAGTGTCAGCATTAACGGAGAGGGAGGAGGGAGAGTGTCAGCATTAACGGAGAGGGAATAGGGAGAGTGTCAGCATTAACGGAGAGGGAATAGGGAGAGTGTCAGCATTAACGGAGAGGGAATAGGGAGAGTGTCAGCATTAACGGAGGGGAATAGGGAGAGTGTCAGCATTAACGGAGGGTATAGGGAGAGTGTCAGCATTAACGGAGGGAATAGGGAGAGAGTCAGCATTAACGGAGGGAATAGGGAGAGTGTCAGCATTAACGGGGGGAATAGGGAGAGTGTCAGCATTAACGGGGGGAATAGGGAGAGTGTCAGCATTAACTGAGGGAATAGGGAGAGTGTCAGCATTAACGGAGAGGGAATAGGGAGAGTGTCAGCATTAACGGAGAGGGAATAGGGAGAGTGTCAGCATTAACGGAGAGGGAATAGGGAGAGTGTCAGCATTAACGGAGGGAATAGGGAGAGTGTCAGCATTAACGGGGGGAATAGGGAGAGAGTCAGCATTAACGGAGGGAATAGGGAGAGTGTCAGCATTAACGGAGAGGGAATAGGGAGAGTGTCAGCATTAACGGAGAGGGAATAGGGAGAGTGTCAGCATTAACGGAGGGAATAGGGAGAGTGTCAGCATTAACGGAGGGAATAGGGAGAGTGTCAGCATTAACGGGGGGAATAGGGAGAGTGTCAGCATTAAAGGAGGGAATAGGGAGAGTGTCAGCATTAACGGAGAGGGAATAGGGAGAGTGTCAGCATTAACGGGAGGGAATAGGGAGAGTGTCAGCATTAACGGAGGGAATAGGGAGAGTGTCAGCATTAACGGGGGGAATAGGGAGAGTGTCAGCATTAACGGAGGGAATAGGGAGAGTGTCAGCATTAACGGAGGGAATAGGGAGAGTGTCAGCATTAACGGGGGGAATAGGGAGAGTGTCAGCATTAACGGAGGGAATAGGGAGAGTGTCAGCATTAACGGAGGGAATAGGGAGAGTGTCAGCATTAACGGAGGGAATAGGGAGAGTGTCAGCATTAACGGAGAGGGAATAGGGAGAGTGTCAGCATTAACGGAGAGGGAATAGGGAGAGTGTCAGCATTAACGGAGAGGGAATGGGAGAGTGTCAGCATTAACGGAGAGGGAATAGGGAGAGTGTCAGCATTAACGGAGGGAATAGGGAGAGTGTCAGCATTAACGGAGGGAATAGGGAGAGTGTCAGCATTAACGGAGGGAATAGGGAGAGTGTCAGCATTAACGGAGGGAATAGGGAGAGTGTCAGCATTAACGGAGGGAATAGGGAGAGTGTCAGCATTAACGGAGTGGGAATAGGGAGAGTGTCAGCATTAACGGAGGGAATAGGGAGAGTGTCAGCATTAAAGGAGAGGGAATAGGGAGAGTGTCAGCATTAACGGAGGGAATAGGGAGAGTGTCAGCATTAACGGAGGGAATAGGGAGACTGTCAGCATTAACGGAGAGGGAATAGGGAGAGAGTCAGCATTAAATGAGGGAATGGGAGAGTGTCAGCATTAACGGAGAGGGAATAGGGAGAGTGTCAGCATTAACGGAGGGAATAGGGAGAGTGTCAGCATTAACGGAGTGGGAATAGGGAGAGTGTCAGCATTAACGGAGAGGGAATGTGGAGAGTGTCAGCATTAACGGAGGGAATATGGAGAGTGTCAGCATTAACGGAGGGAATAGGGAGAGTGTCAGCATTAATGGAGAGGGAATAGGGAGAGTGTCAGCATTAACGGAGGGAATAGGGAGAGTGTCAGCATTAACGGAGGGAATAGGGAGACTGTCAGCATTAACGGAGAGGGAATAGGGAGAGAGTCAGCATTAAAGGAGGGAATAGGGAGAGTGTCAGCATTAACGGAGAGGGAATAGGGAGAGTGTCAGCATTAACGGAGGGAATAGGGAGAGTGTCAGCATTAACGGAGTGGGAATAGGGAGAGTGTCAGCATTAACGGAGTGGGAATAGGGAGAGTGTCAGCATTAACGGAGAGGGAATAGGGAGAGTGTCAGCATTAACGGAGGGAATAGGGAGAGTGTCAGCATTAACGGAGGGAATAGGGAGAGTGTCAGCATTAACGGAGGGAATAGGGAGAGTGTCAGCATTAACGGAGGGAATAGGGAGAGTGTCAGCATTAACGGGGGGAATAGGGAGAGTGTCAGCATTAACGGAGGGAATAGGGAGAGTGTCAGCATTAACGGAGGGAATAGGGAGAGTGTCAGCATTAACGGAGGGAATAGGGAGAGTGTCAGCATTAACGGAGAGGGAATAGGGAGAGTGTCAGCATTAACGGAGAGGGAATAGGGAGAGTGTCAGCATTAACGGAGAGGGAATAGGGAGAGTGTCAGCATTAACGGAGAGGGAATAGGGAGAGAGTCAGCATTAACGGAGGGAATAGGGAGAGTGTCAGCATTAACGGAGGGAATAGGGAGAGTGTCAGCATTAACGGAGGGAATAGGGAGAGTGTCAGCATTAACGGAGGGAATAGGGAGAGTGTCAGCATTAACGGAGGGAATAGGGAGAGTGTCAGCATTAACGGAGTGGGAATAGGGAGAGTGTCAGCATTAACGGAGGGAATAGGGAGAGTGTCAGCATTAACGGAGAGGGAATAGGGAGAGTGTCAGCATTAACGGAGGGAATAGGGAGAGTGTCAGCATTAACGGAGGGAATAGGGAGAGTGTCAGCATTAACGGAGAGGGAATAGGGAGAGAGTCAGCATTAACTGAGGGAATAGGGAGAGTGTCAGCATTAACGGAGAGGGAATAGGGAGAGTGTCAGCATTAACGGAGGGAATAGGGAGAGTGTCAGCATTAACGGAGTGGGAATAGGGAGAGTGTCAGCATTAACGGAGAGGGAATAGGGAGAGTGTCAGCATTAACGGAGGGAATAGGGAGAGTGTCAGCATTAACGGAGGGAATAGGGAGAGTGTCAGCATTAATGGAGAGGGAATAGGGAGAGTGTCAGCATTAACGGAGGGAATAGGGAGAGTGTCAGCATTAACGGAGGGAATAGGGAGACTGTCAGCATTAACGGAGAGGGAATAGGGAGAGAGTCAGCATTAAATGAGGGAATGGGAGAGTGTCAGCATTAACGGAGAGGGAATAGGGAGAGTGTCAGCATTAACGGAGGGAATAGGGAGAGTGTCAGCATTAACGGAGTGGGAATAGGGAGAGTGTCAGCATTAACGGAGTGGGAATAGGGAGAGTGTCAGCATTAACGGAGAGGGAATGTGGAGAGTGTCAGCATTAACGGAGGGAATATGGAGAGTGTCAGCATTAACGGAGGGAATATGGAGAGTGTCAGCATTAACGGAGGGAATAGTGAGAGTGTCAGCATTAACGGAGTGGGAATAGGGAGAGTGTCAGCATTGACGGAGAGGGAATAGGGAGAGTGTCAGCATTGACGGAGAGGGAATAGGGAGAGTGTCAGCATTGACGGAGAGGGAATAGGGAGAGTGTCAGCATTAATGGAGAGGGAATAGGGAGAGTGTCAGCATTAACGGAGGGAATAGGGAGAGTGTCAGCATTAACGGAAAGGGAACAGGGAGAGTGTCATCATTAACGGAGAGGGAACAGGGAGAGTGTCAGCATTAACGGAGAGGGAATAGGGAGAGAGTCAGCATTAAATGAGGGAATAGGGAGAGTGTCAGCATTAACGGAGAGGGAATAGGGAGAGTGTCAGCATTAACGGAGGGAATAGGGAGAGTCAGCATTAATGGGGGGGAAATAGGGAGAGTGTCAGCTAACGGAGGGAATAGGGAGAGTGTCAGCATTAACGGAGGGAATAGGGAGAGTGTCAGCATTAACGGAGGGAATAGGGAGAGTGTCAGCATTAACGGAGAGGGAATAGGGAGAGTGTCAGCATTAACGGGGGGAATATGGAGAGTGTCAGCATTAACGGAGAGGGAAGAGGGAGAGTGTCAGCATTAACGGAGAGGGAATAGGGAGAGTGTCAGCATTAACGGAGAGGGAATAGGGAGAGTGTCAGCATTAACGGAGAGGGAATAGGGAGAGTGTCAGCATTAACGGGGGGAATAGGGAGAGTGTCAGCATTAACGGAGGGTATAGGGAGAGTGTCAGCATTAACGGAGGGAATAGGGAGAGTGTCAGCATTAACGGAGGGAATAGGGAGAGTGTCAGCATTAACGGGGGGAATAGGGAGAGTGTCAGCATTAACGGGGGGAATAGGGAGAGTGTCAGCATTAAATGAGGGAATAGGGAGAGTGTCAGCATTAACGGAGAGGGAATAGGGAGAGTGTCAGCATTAACGGAGAGGGAATAGGGAGAGTGTCAGCATTAACGGAGAGGGAATAGGGAGAGTGTCAGCATTAACGGAGGGAAAAGGGAGAGTGTCAGCATTAACGGGGGGAATAGGGAGAGAGTCAGCATTAAATGAGGGAATAGGGAGAGTGTCAGCATTAACGGAGAGGGAATAGGGAGAGTGTCAGCATTAACGGAGAGGGAATAGGGAGAGTGTCAGCATTAACGGAGGGAATAGGGAGAGTGTCAGCATTAACGGAGGGAAAAGGGAGAGTGTCAGCATTAACGGGGGGAATAGGGAGAGTGTCAGCATTAAATGAGGGAATAGGGAGAGTGTCAGCATTAACGGAGAGGGAATAGGGAGAGTGTCAGCATTAACGGGGGGAATAGGGAGAGTGTCAGCTTTAACGGAGGGAATAGGGAGAGTGTCAGCATTAACGGGGGGAATAGGGAGAGTGTCAGCATTAACGGAGGGAATAGGGAGAGTGTCAGCATTAACGGAGGGAATAGGGAGAGTGTCAGCATTAACGGAGGGAATAGGGAGAGTGTCAGCATTAACGGAGGGAATAGGGAGAGTGTCAGCATTAACGGAGGGAATAGGGAGAGTGTCAGCATTAACGGAGGGAATAGGGAGAGTGTCAGCATTAACGGAGAGGGAATGGGGAGTATCAGCATTAACGGAGAGGGAATAGGGAGAGTGTCAGCATTAACGGAGAGGGAATGGGGAGTGTCAGCATTAACGGAGGGAATAGGGAGAGCGTCAGCATTAACGGAGGGAATAGGGAGAGTGTCAGCATTAACGGAGGGAATAGGGAGAGCGTCAGCATTAACGGAGGGAATAGGGAGAGCGTCAGCATTAACGGAGGGAATAGGGAGAGTGTCAGCATTAACGGAGGGAATAGGGAGAGTGTCAGCATTAACGGAGTGGGAATAGGGAGAGTGTCAGCATTAACGGAGGGAATAGGGAGAGTGTCAGCATTAATGGAGAGGGAATAGGGAGAGTGTCAGCATTAACGGAGGGAATAGGGAGAGTGTCAGCATTAACGGAGGGAATAGGGAGACTGTCAGCATTAACGGAGAGGGAATAGGGAGAGAGTCAGCATTAACTGAGGGAATGGGAGAGTGTCAGCATTAACGGAGAGGGAATAGGGAGAGTGTCAGCATTAACGGAGGGAATAGGGAGAGTGTCAGCATTAACGGAGTGGGAATAGGGAGAGTGTCAGCATTAACGGAGTGGGAATAGGGAGAGTGTCAGCATTAACGGAGAGGGAATGTGGAGAGTGTCAGCATTAACGGAGGGAATAGGGAGAGTGTCAGCATTAACGGAGGGAATAGGGAGAGTGTCAGCATTAATGGAGAGGGAATAGGGAGAGTGTCAGCATTAACGGAGGGAATAGGGAGAGTGTCAGCATTAACGGAGGGAATAGGGAGAGTGTCAGCATTAACGGAGAGGGAATAGGGAGAGAGTCAGCATTAAATGAGGGAATGGGAGAGTGTCAGCATTAACGGAGAGGGAATAGGGAGAGTGTCAGCATTAACGGAGGGAATAGGGAGAGTGTCAGCATTAACGGAGTGGGAATAGGGAGAGTGTCAGCATTAACGGGGGGAATAGGGAGAGTGTCAGCATTAACGGAGAGGGAATGTGGAGAGTGTCAGCATTAACGGAGGGAATATGGAGAGTGTCAGCATTAACGGAGGGAATATGGAGAGTGTCAGCATTAACGGAGGGAATAGGGAGAGTGTCAGCATTAACGGAGTGGAATAGGGAGAGTGTCAGCATTGACGGAGAGGGAATAGGGAGAGTGTCAGCATTGACGGAGAGGGAATAGGGAGAGTGTCAGCATTGACGGAGAGGGAATAGGGAGAGTGTCAACATTGACGGAGAGGGAATAGGGAGAGTGTCAGCATTGACGGAGAGGGAATAGGGAGAGTGTCAGCATTGACGGAGAGGGAATAGGGAGAGTGTCAGCATTAACGGAGAGGGAATAGGGAGAGTGTCAGCATTAACGGAGAGGGAATAGGGAGAGTGTCAGCATTAACGGAGGGAATCGGGAGAGTGTCAGCATTAATGGAGAGGGAATAGGGAGAGTGTCAGCATTAACGGAGGGAATAGGGAGAGTGTCAGCATTAACGGAAAGGGAACAGGGAGAGTGTCATCATTAACGGAGAGGGAACAGGGAGAGTGTCAGCATTAACGGAGGGAATAGGGAGAGTCAGCATTAACGGGGGGGAAATAGGGAGAGTGTCAGCATTAACGGAGGGAATAGGGAGAGTGTCAGCATTAACGGAGGGAATAGGGAGAGTGTCAGCATTAACGGAGGGAATAGGGAGAGTGTCAGCATTAACGGAGAGGGAATAGGGAGAGTGTCAGCATTAACAGAGAGCGAATAGGGAGAGTGTCAGCATTAACGGAGGGAATAGGGAGAGTGTCAGCATTAACGGAGGGAATAGGGAGAGTGTCAGCATTAACGGAGGGAATAGGGAGAGTGTCAGCATTAACGGAGGGAATAGGGAGAGTGTCAGCATTAACGGAGAGGGAATAGGGAGAGTGTCAGCATTAACAGAGAGCGAATAGGGAGAGTGTCAGCATTAACGGAGGGAATAGGGAGAGTGTCAGCATTAACGGAGGGAATAGGGAGAGTGTCAGCATTAACGGAGGGAATAGGGAGAGTGTCAGCATTAATGGAGAGGGAATAGGGAGAGTGTCAGCATTAACGGAGGGAATAGGGAGAGTGTCAGTATTAACGGAGAGGGAATAGGGAGAGAGTCAGCATTAAATGAGGGAATAGGGAGAGTGTCAGCATTAACGGAGAGGGAATAGGGAGAGTGTCAGCATTAACGGAGGGAATAGGGAGAGTGTCAGCATTAACGGAGAGGGAATAGGGAGAGTGTCAGCATTAACGGAGAGCGAATAGGGAGAGTGTCAGCATTAACGGAGAGGGAATAGGGAGAGAGTCAGCATTAAATGAGGGAATAGGGAGAGTGTCAGCATTAACGGAGAGGGAATAGGGAGAGTGTCAGCATTAATGGAGGGAATAGGGAGAGTGTCAGTATTAACGGGGGGAATAGGGAGAGTGTCAGCATTAACGGGGGGAAATAGGGAGAGTGTCAGCATTAACGGAGGGAATAGGGAGAGTGTCAGCATTAACGGAGGGAATAGGGAGAGTGTCAGCATTAATGGAGAGGGAATAGGGAGAGTGTCAGCATTAACGGAGGGAATAGGGAGAGTGTCAGCATTAACGGAGAGGGAATAGGGAGAGTGTCAGCATTAACTGAGGGAATAGGGAGAGTGTCAGCATTAACGGAGAGGGAATAGGGAGAGTGTCAGCATTAACGGAGGGAATAGGGAGAGTGTCAGCATTAACGGAGAGGGAATAGGGAGAGTGTCAGCATTAACGGAGAGCGAATAGGGAGAGTGTCAGCATTAACAGAGGGAATAGGGAGAGTGCCAGCATTAACGGAGAGGGAATAGGGAGAGTGTCAGCATTAACTGAGGGAATAGGGAGAGTGTCAGCATTATCGGAGGGTATAGGGTGATTGTCAGCATTAACGGAGGGAATAGGGAGAGTGTCAGCATTAACGGAGGGAATAGGGAGAGTGTCAGCATTAACGGAGTGGGAATAGGGAGAGTGCCAGCATTAACGGAGTGGGAATAGGGAGAGTGCCAGCATTAACGGAGTGGATATAGGGAGAGTGCCAGCATTAACGGAAGGGAATAGGGAGAGTGTCAGCATTAACGGAGGGAATGGGGATGGATTGGCCGCCATGTTTCCTATCTTACACCAGTGACTTCAAAAGTACTTCACTGGCTGTTAAGTGTTTTGGAACAACTTGCGATCCTGAAATGATATTATATAATTGCAAGTCTGTCTTTCCTCCTTCCATCGAACCATTGTTGCCGGACGTGGAGTAAAATGCTGGTGTTCTATTTCTCTGCCTTTTCGTTTCTAGCCAAGTGGAGAGTTTTCCATCCCACTCCTGACTTGTGGCTTGTAGATGGTGGAAGGTCTTTGGGGAGTCACTCGCTGCAGAATACCCAGCCTCTGACCTGCTCTTGTAGGCACAGTAATTATGTGGCTGGTGCAGTTAAGTTTCTGGTCAATGGCCCAGGATCTTGATGTCAGCGGATTTAACAATGGTAATGCTATTGAATATCAAGGGGAGGTGCTTAGACTCTCTCTTGTTGGAGATCATGTGGAGATGCCGGTGTTGGACTGGGGTGGACAAATGTGAGAAGTCGCACAACACCAGGTTATAGTCCAACAGCTTTATTTGAAATCACAAGCTTTCGGAGCGCTGCTCCTTCGTCAGGTGAAGTGAAGGAATACAAATGGGCACAGCATATATAGTCAGAGAACACTGCCAGATGATTACAGTTAATCTTTCTAACTGCCGTTTATCACACCTCGGCAGAGAAACAATCACGGCAATCAAAGGTGTGGATGGTGTCCAAACAGGTCAGTCAGGAAAACATTACATCAAAGACGATAGCAAAATACAACAAAGTCAATGAGGTGGGGTCACAAGGGGTCAAAAGGGCAGTTAGAAAGATTAACTGTAGTCGTCTGGCAGTGTTCTCTGACTATATATGCTGTGCCCATATGTATTTCTTCACTTCACCTGACGAAGGAGCAGCGCTCCGAAAGCTTGTGATTTCAAATAAAGCTGTTGGACTATAACCTGGTGATGTGCGACTTCTCACATTTGTTGGAGACGGTCATTGCCTTAGCCCGTATGTTACTTGCACTTATCAGCCCAGGTTTGGATGTTGTCCAGGTCTTGCTGCATGAAGAATGCTGACACACTCCCGCGACCCCCTCCGTTAATACTGACACACTCCCGGGCCCCCCTGTCAATACAGACACACCCCTGGGACACCCGTGAATACTGACACACTCCCGGGACCCCCTGTGAATACTGACACACTCCCGGGACCGCTGTGAATACTGACACACTCCCGGGACCCCTGTGAATACTGACACACTCCCGGGATACCCTGTGATTACTGACACACTCCCGGGAATCCCTGTGAATACTGACACTCCTGGGCCCCCCTGTCAATACTGACACACTCCCGGGACCCCTGTGAATACTGACACACTCCCGGGCCTCCCTGTGAATACTGACACACTCCTGGGCCCCCCTGTCAATACTGACACACTCCCGGGATCCCTGTGAATATTGACACACTCCCGGGACCCCCTGTGAATACTGACATACCCCCGGGACCCCCTGTGAATACAGACACACACCTGGGACACCCCCTGTGAATACAGAAACACTCCTGGGACACCCCCTGTGAATACAGACACACTCCTGGGACACTAGTGAATACTGACACACTCCCGGGACACCTTTGAATACTGACACACTCCTGGGACCCCTGTGAATATTGACACACTCCCGGGACCCCCTGTGAATACTGACACAATCCCTGGACCCCCTGTGAATACTGACACACTCCCGGGACTCCCTGTGAATACTGACACACTCCCGGGACACCCCTGTGATTTCTGACACACTCCAGGGATACCCTGTGAATATTGACACACTCCCGTGTCCCCCTGTGAATACTGACACTCCCGGGACCCCCTGTGAATACTGACACACTCCCGGGACCCCCTGTGAATACTGACACACTCCCGGGACCCCCTGTGAATACTGACACACTCCCGGGACCCCCTGTGAATACTGACACACTCCCGGGACCCCTGTGAATACTGACACACTCCCGGGACCGCCTGTGAATACTGACACACTCCTGGGACCCCTGTGAATACTGACACACTCCCGGGACCCCCGTGAATACTGACACACTCCCGGGACCCCCGTGAATACTGACACACTCCCGGGATACCCTGTGAATACTGACACGCTCCCGGGATACCCTGTGAATACTGACACACTCCCGGGATACCCTGTGAATACTGACACACTCCCGGGATACCCTGTGAATACTGACACACTCCAGGGATACCCTGTGAATACTGACACACTCCTGGGATACCCTGTGAATACTGACACACTCCAGGGATACCCTGTGAATACTGACACACTCCTGGGACCCCTGTGAATACTGACACACTCCTGGAACACCTGTGAATTGTGACACACTCCCGGGGCACCTGTGAATTCTGACACACTCCCGGGACACCTGCGAGTACTGACACACTCCCGGGATCCCTGTGAATACAGACACACTCCTGGAACCCCCTGTGAATACTGACACACTCCCGGGATACCCTGTGAATACTGACACACTCCCGGGACCCCCTGTCAATACTGACACACTCCCGTGTCCCCCTGTGAATACTGACACTCCCGGGACACCCTTTGAATACTGACACGCTCCAGGGATACCCTTTCAATACTGACACTCTCCCGGGACCCCCTGTGAATACCGACACTCCCGGGACCCCCTGTGAATACCGACACTCCCGGGACACCCTGCGATTACTGACACACTCCCGGGAACCCTGTGAATACTGACACACCCCTGGGACCCCTGTGAATACTGACACACTCCTGGGACCCCTGTGAATACTGACACACTCCTGGGACCCCCGTGAATACTGACACACTCCCGGGAACCCTGTGAATACTGACACACTCCTGGAACACCCTGTGAATACTGACACACGCCTTGGACCCCTGTGAATACTGACACACTCCTGGAACACCCGTGATTACTGACATACTCCAGGGAACCACCCTGTGAATACTGACACTCCCGGGACCCCTGTGAATACTGACACACTCCCGGGATACCCTGTGAATACTGACGCACTCCCGGGACCCCCTGTGAATACTGACACACTCCCGGGATACCTGCGAGTACTGACACACTCCCGGGACAACTGTGAATTCTGACACACTCCCCTGACCCCTGTGAATACTGACACTCCCGGGACCCCCTTTGAATACTGACACGCTCCAGGGATACCCTTTCAATAGTGACACTCTCCCGGGACCCCTGTGAATACCGACACTCCCGGGACCCCCTGTGAATACCGACACTCCCGGGACCCCCTGTGAATACTGACACACTCCCGGGATACCCTGTGAATACTGACACACTCCCGGGATACCCTGTGAATACTGACACACTCCCGGGAAACCTGTGAATACTGACACACTCCTAGGACCCCCTGTGAATACTGACACACTCCCGGGAACCCTGTGAATACTGACACACTCCCGGGAACCCTCTGAATACTGACACACTCCCGGGACCCCTGTGAATACTGACACACTCCCGGGATACCCTGTGAATACTGACACACTCCCGGGACACCTGTGAATACTGACACACTCCCGGGACACCTGCGAGTACTGACACACTCCCGGGACACCTGCGAGTACTGACACACTCCCGCGACACCTGCGAGTACTGACACACTCCCGGGACACCTGTGAATACCGACACACTCCCGGGACCCCCTGTGAATACTGACACACTCCCGGGCCCCCCCGTGAATACTGACACACTCCCGGGCCCCCCCGTGAATACTGACACACTCCCGGGAGCCCCGTGAATACTGACACACTCCCGGGACCCCCTGTGAATACTGACACACTCCCGGGACACCTGCGAGTACTGACACACTCCCGGGACACCTGCGAGTACTGACACACTCCCGGGAACCCCCCTGTGAATACTGACACACTCCCGGGATACCCTGTGAATACTGACACACTCCCGGGACACCTGCGAGTACTGACACACTCCCGGGACACCTGCGAGTACTGACACACTCCCGGGACCCCCTGTGAATACTGACACACTCCCGGGACCCCCTGTGAATACTGACACACTCCCGGGACCCCCTGTGAATACTGACACACTCCCGGGACACCTGTGAATACCGACACACTCCCGGGACCCCCTGTGAATACTGACACACTCCCGGGCCCCCCCGTGAATACTGACACACTCCCGGGAGCCCCGTGAATACTGACACACTCCTGGGACCCCCTGTGAATACTGACAAACTCCCGGGACCCCCTGTGAATACTGACACACTCCCGGGATACCCTATGAATACTGACACACTCCCGGGATACCCTGTGATTACTGACACACTCCCGGGACCCCTGTGAATACTGACACACTCCCGGGCCCCCCTGTCAATACTGACACACTCCCGGGCCCCCCTGTCAATACTGACACACTCCCGGGCCCCCCTGTCAATACAGACACACTCCCGGGACCCCTGTGAAGACTGACACACTCCCGGGACACCTTTGAATACTGACACACTCCTGGGAATCCCTGTGAATACTGACACAATCCCGGGACCCCTGTGAATACTGACACACTCCAGGGATACCCTGTGAATACTGACACACTCCCGGGACCCCTGTGAATACTGACACACTCCCGGAATCCCCTGTGATTAATGACACACTCCCGGGAACCCCTGTGAATACGGACACACTCCCGGGCATCCCTGTGAATACTGACACACTCCCGGGACCCCTGTGAATACTGACACACTCCAGGGATACCCTGTGAATACTGACACACTCCCGGGACCACTGTGAATACTGACACACTCCCGGGACCCCTGTGAATACAGACACACTCCCGGGACCCCCTGTGAATACTGACATACCCCCGGGACCCCCTGTGAATACAGACACACTCCTGGGACACCCCGTGAATACAGAAACACTCCTGGGACACCCCCTGTGAATACAGACACACTCCTGGGACACTAGTGAATACTGACACACTCCCGGGACACCTTTGAATACTGACACACTCCTGGGACCCCCTGTGAATACTGACACACTCCCGGGACTCCCTGTGAAAACTGATACACTCCCGAAAGCCCCGGTGAATACTGACACACTCCCGGGACACCCCTGTGATTTCTGACACACTCCAGGGATACCCTGTGAATATTGACACACTCCCGTGTCCCCCTGTGAATACTGACACTCCCGGGACCCCCTGTGAATACCGACACTCCCGGGACCCCCTATGAATACCGACACTCCCGGGACACCCTGCGAGTACTGACACACTCCCGGGAACCCTGTGAATACTGACACACTCCCGGGACCGCCTGTGAATACTGACACACTCCCGGGACCTCCTGTGAATACTGACACACTCCTGGGACCCCTGTGAATACTGACACACTCCCGGGACCCCCGTGAATACTGACACACTCCCGGGAACCCCTGTGAATACTGACACACTCCTGGAACCCCCTGTGAATACTGACACACTCCTGGAACCCCCTGTAAATACTGACACACTCCCGGGCCCCCCTGTGAATACTGACACACTCCCGGGACCCCTGTGAATACTGACACACTCCTGGAACCCACTGTGAATACTGACACACTCCAGGGATACCCTGTGAATACTGACACACTCCCGGGATACCCTGTGAATACTGACACACTCCAGGGATACCCTGTGAATACTGACACACTCCTGGGATACCCTGTGAATACTGACACACTCCTGGGATACCCTGTGAATACTGACATACTCCAGGGAACCCCCCTGTGAATACTGACACTCCCGGGACCCCTGTGAATACTGACACACTCCTGGGACACCTGCGAGTACTGACACACTCCCGGGGCACCTGTGAATTGTGACACACTCCCGGGGCACCTGTGAATTCTGACACACTCCCGGGACACCTGCGAGTACTGACACACTCCCGGGACACCTGTGAATACAGACACACTCCTGGAACCCCCTGTGAATACTGACGCACTCCCGGGATACCCTGTGAATACTGACACACTCCCGGGACCCCCTGTGAATACTGACACACTCCTGGGACAGCTGCGAGTACTGACACACTCCCGGGACACCTGCGAGTACTGACACACTCCCGGGACAACTGTGAATTCTGACACACTCCCAGGACCCCTGTGAAAACTGACACACTCCCGAAAGACCCTGTGATTTCTGACACACTCCAGGGATACCCTGTGAATACTGACACACTCCCGGGCCCCCCTGTCAATACTGACACACTCCCGTGTCCCCCTGTGAATACTGACACACTCCCGGGATACCCTGTGAATACTGACACACTCCCGTGTCCCCCTGTGAATACTGACACTCCCGGGACCCCCTTTGAATACTGACACGCTCCAGGGACACCCTGTCAATACTGACACTCCCGGGACCCCCTGTGAATACCGACACTCCCGGGACCCCCTGTGAATACCGACACTCCCGGGACCCCCTGTGAATACTGACACACTCCCGGGATACCCTGTGAATACTGACACACTCCCGGGATACCCTGTGAATACTGACACACTCCCGGGATACCCTGTGAATACTGACACACCCCTGGGACCCCTGTGAATACTGACACACTCCCGGGAACCCTGTGAATACTGACACACTCCTGGAACCCCCTGTGATTTCTGACACACTCCAGGGATACCCTGTGAATACTGACACACTCCCGGGCCCCCCTGTCAATACTGACACACTCCCGTGTCCCCCTGTGAATACTGACACTCCCGGGACACCCTTTGAATACTGACACGCTCCAGGGATACCCTTTCAATACTGACACTCTCCCGGGACCCCTGTGAATACCGACACTCCCGGGACCCCCTGTGAATACCGACACACTCCAGGGATACCCTGCGAGTACTGACACACTCCCGGGACACCTGGGAATTCTGACACACTCCCAGTACACCTGCGAGTACGGACACACTCCCGGGACACCTGCGAGTACTGACACACTCCTGGGACACCTGTGAATACTGACACACTCCCGGGATACCCTGTGAATACTGACACACTCCCGGGACCCCTGTGAATACTGACACTCCCGGGCCCCCGGTGAATACTGACACACTCCCGGGATCCCTGTGAATACTGACACACTCCTGGAACCCCCTGTGATTACTGACACACTCCCGGGATACCCTATGAATACTGACACACTGCAGGAACTCCCCTGTGAATACTGACACACTCCCGGGACCCCCTGTAAATACTGACACACTACCGGGACCCCTGTGAATACGGACACACTCCCGGGACCCCTGTGCATACTGACACACTCCCGGGACACCTGCGAGTACTGACACACTCCCGGGACGCCTGTGAATTCTGACACACTCCCAGTACACCTGCGAGTACTGACACACTCCCGGGACACCTGCGAGTACTGACACACTCCTGGGACACCTGTGAATACTGACACGCTCCCGGGACCTCCTGTGAATACTGACACCCTCCCGGGACCCCCTGTGAATACAGACACACTCCTGGGACACCCCCTGTGAATACAGAAACACTCCTGGGACACCCCCTGTGAATACAGAAACACTCCCGGGACCTCCTGCGAGTACTGACACACTCCCGGGACCCCCTGTGAATACTGACACACTCCCGGGAACCCTGTGAATACTGACACACTCCCGGGACCTCCTGTGAATACTGACACACTCCCGGAAACCCTGTGAATACTGACACACTCCCGGGACCCCCTGTGAATACTGACACACGCCGTGGACCCCTGTGAATACTGACACACTCCCAGGATACCCTGTGAATACTGACATACTCCCGGGACCCCGTGAATACAGACACACTCCTGGGACACCCCCTGTGAATACAGAAACACTCCTGGGACACCCCCTGTGAATACAGACACACTCCTGGGACACCAGTGAATACTGACACACTCCCGGGACTCCCTGTGATTTCTGACACACTCCAGGGATACCCTGTGAATACTGACACACTCCCGGGACCCCCTGTCAATACTGACACACTCCCGTGTCCCCCTGTGAATACTGACACTCCCGGGACCCCTGTGAATACTGACACACTCCCGGGATACCCTGTGAATACTGACAAACTCCAGGGACCCCTGTGAATACTGACACACTCCCGGGACACCTGCGAGTACTGACACACTCCCGGGACACCTGCGAGTACTGACACACTCCCGGGACCCCCTGTGAATACTGACACACTCCCGGGACCCCCTGTGAATACTGACACACTCCCGGGACACCTGTGAATACCGACACACTCCCGGGACCCCCTGTGAATACTGACACACTCCCGGGCCCCCCCGTGAATACTGACACACTCCCGGGAGCCCCGTGAATACTGACACACTCCTGGGACCCCCTGTGAATACTGACAAACTCCCGGGACCCCCTGTGAATACTGACACACTCCCGGGATACCCTATGAATACTGACACACTCCCGGGATACCCTGTGATTACTGACACACTCCCGGGACCCCTGTGATTACTGACACACTCCCGGGACCCCTGTGAATACTGACACACTCCCGGGCCCCCCTGTCAATACTGACACACTCCCGGGCCCCCCTGTCAATACAGACACACTCCCGGGACCCCTGTGAAGACTGACACACTCCCGGGACCCCTGTGAAGACTGACACACTCCTGGGAATCCCTGTGAATACTGACACAATCCCGGGACCCCTGTGAATACTGACACACTCCAGGGATACCCTGTGAATACTGACACACTCCCGGGACCCCTGTGAATACTGACACACTCCCGGAATCCCCTGTGATTAATGACACACTCCCGGGAACCCCTGTGAATACGGACACACTCCCGGGCATCCCTGTGAATACTGACACACTCCCGGGACCCCTGTGAATACTGACACACTCCAGGGATACCCTGTGAATACTGACACACTCCCGGGACCCCTGTGAATACTGACACACTCCCGGGACCCCCTGTGAATACTGACATACCCCCGGGACCCCCTGTGAATACAGACACACTCCTGGGACACCCCCTGTGAATACAGAAACACTCCTGGGACACCCCCTGTGAATACAGACACACTCCTGGGACACTAGTGAATACTGACACACTCCCGGGACACCTTTGAATACTGACACACTCCTGGGACCCCCTGTGAATACTGACACACTCCCGGGACTCCCTGTGAAAACTGATACACTCCCGAAAGCCCCGGTGAATACTGACACACTCCCGGGACACCCCTGTGATTTCTGACACACTCCAGGGATACCCTGTGAATATTGACACACTCCCGTGTCCCCCTGTGAATACTGACACTCCCGGGACCCCCTGTGAATACCGACACTCCCGGGACCCCCTATGAATACCGACACTCCCGGGACACCCTGCGAGTACTGACACACTCCCGGGAACCCTGTGAATACTGACACACTCCCGGGACCGCCTGTGAATACTGACACACTCCCGGGACCTCCTGTGAATACTGACACACTCCTGGGACCCCTGTGAATACTGACACACTCCCGGGACCCCCTGTAAATACTGACACACTCCCGGGATACCCTGTGAATACTGACACACTCCTGGAACCCCCTGTGAATACTGACACACTCCTGGAACCCCCTGTAAATACTGACACACTCCCGGGCCCCCCTGTGAATACTGACACACTCCCGGGACCCCTGTGAATACTGACACACTCCTGGAACCCACTGTGAATACTGACACACTCCAGGGATACCCTGTGAATACTGACACACTCCCGGGATACCCTGTGAATACTGACACACTCCAGGGATACCCTGTGAATACTGACACACTCCTGGGATACCCTGTGAATACTGACACACTCCTGGGATACCCTGTGAATACTGACATACTCCAGGGAACCCCCCTGTGAATACTGACACTCCCGGGACCCCTGTGAATACTGACACACTCCTGGGACACCTGCGAGTACTGACACACTCCCGGGGCACCTGTGAATTGTGACACACTCCCGGGGCACCTGTGAATTCTGACACACTCCCGGGACACCTGCGAGTACTGACACACTCCCGGGATCCCTGTGAATACAGACACACTCCTGGAACCCCCTGTGAATACTGACGCACTCCCGGGATACCCTGTGAATACTGACACACTCCCGGGACCCCCTGTGAATACTGACACACTCCTGGGACAGCTGCGAGTACTGACACACTCCCGGGACACCTGCGAGTACTGACACACTCCCGGGACAACTGTGAATTCTGACACACTCCCAGGACCCCTGTGAAAACTGACACACTCCCGAAAGACCCTGTGAATACTGACACACTCCCGGGACACCCCTGTGATTTCTGACACACTCCAGGGATACCCTGTGAATACTGACACACTCCCGGGCCCCCCTGTCAATACTGACACACTCCCGTGTCCCCCTGTGAATACTGACACTCCCGGGACCCCCTTTGAATACTGACACGCTCCAGGGACACCCTTTCAATACTGACACTCTCCCGGGACCCCCTGTGAATACCGACACTCCCGGGACCCCCTGTGAATACTGACACACTCCCGGGATACCCTGTGAATACTGACACACTCCTGGGATACCCTGTGAATACTGACACACCCCTGGGACCCCTGTGAATACTGACACACTCCCGGGAACCCTGTGAATACTGACACACTCCTGGAACCCCCTGTGATTTCTGACACACTCCAGGGATACCCTGCGAGTACTGACACACTCCCGGGACACCTGGGAATTCTGACACACTCCCAGTACACCTGCGAGTACGGACACACTCCCGGGACACCTGCGAGTACTGACACACTCCTGGGACACCTGTGAATACTGACACACTCCCGGGATACCCTGTGAATACTGACACACTCCCGGGACCCCTGTGAATACTGACACTCCCGGGCCCCCGGTGAATACTGACACACTCCCGGGATCCCTGTGAATACTGACACACTCCTGGAACCCCCTGTGATTACTGACACACTCCCGGGATACCCTATGAATACTGACACACTGCAGGAACTCCCCTGTGAATACTGACACACTCCCGGGACCCCCTGTAAATACTGACACACTACCGGGACCCCTGTGAATACGGACACACTCCCGGGACCCCTGTGCATACTGACACACTCCCGGGACACCTGCGAGTACTGACACACTCCCGGGACGCCTGTGAATTCTGACACACTCCCAGTACACCTGCGAGTACTGACACACTCCCGGGACACCTGCGAGTACTGACACACTCCTGGGACACCTGTGAATACTGACACGCTCCCGGGACCTCCTGTGAATACTGACACCCTCCCGGGACCCCCTGTGAATACAGACACACTCCTGGGACACCCCCTGTGAATACAGAAACACTCCTGGGACACCCCCTGTGAATACAGAAACACTCCCGGGACCTCCTGCGAGTACTGACACACTCCCGGGACCCCCTGTGAATACTGACACACTCCCGGGAACCCTGTGAATACTGACACACTCCCGGGACCTCCTGTGAATACTGACACACTCCCGGGACCCCCTGTGAATACTGACACACTCCCGGGACCCCCTGTGAATACTGACACACGCCGTGGACCCCTGTGAATACTGACACACTCCCGGGACCCCCTGTGAATACTGACACACGCCGTGGACCCCTGTGAATACTGACACACTCCCAGGATACCCTGTGAATACTGACATACTCCCGGGACCCCCTGTCAATACTGACACACTCCCGTGTCCCCCTGTGAATACTGACACTCCCGGGACCCCTGTGAATACTGACACACTCCCGGGATACCCTGTGAATACTGACAAACTCCAGGGACCCCTGTGAATACTGACACACTCCCGGGACACCTGCGAGTACTGACACACTCCCGGGACACCTGTGAATTCTGACACACTCCCGGGACACCTGCGAGTACTGACGCACTCCCGGGACCCCCTGTGAATACTGACACACTCCCGGGAGCCCCGTGAATACTGACGCACTCCCGGGACACCCGTGATTACTGACATACTCCAGGGAACCCCCCTGTGAATACTGACACACTCCCGGGAGCCCCGTGAATACTGACACACTCCCGGGAGCCCCGTGAATACCGACACACTCCCGGGAGCCCCGTGAATACCGACACACTCCCAGGATCCCTGTGAATACTGACACACTCCTGGAACTCCCGTGATTACTGACAAACTCCCGGGACCCCCTGTGAATACTGACGCACTCCCGGGACCCCCTGTGAATACTGACGCACTCCCGGGACCCCCTGTGAATACTGACGCACTCCCGGGACACCTGCGAGTACTGACACACTCCCGGGACACCTGCGAGTACTGACACACTCCCGGGACACGTGCGAGTACTGACACACTCCCGGGACCCCTGTGAGTACTGACACACTCCTGGAACCCCCTGTGAATACTGACACACTCCCGGGCCCCCTGTGAATACTGGCACACTCCTGGGACCCCTGTGAATACTGACACACTCCCGGGCCCCCTGTGAATACTGACACACTCCCGGGCCCCCTGTGAATACTGACACACTCCCGGGACCCCTGTGAATACTGACACACTCCTGGGACACCTGCGAGTACTGACACACTCCCGCGACACCTGTGAATTCTGACACACTCCCGGGACACCTGCGAGTACTGACTCACTCCCGGGACACCTGCGAGTACTGACACACTCCTGGAACCCCCTGTGAATACTGACACACTCCCAGGATACCCTGTGAATACTGACATACTCCCGGGACCCCCTGTGAATACAGACACACTCCTGGGACACCCCCTGTGAATACAGAAACACTCCTGGGACACCCCCTGTGAATACAGACACACTCCTGGGACACCAGTGAATACTGACACACTCCCGGGACTCCCTGTGATTTCTGACACACTCCAGGGATACCCTCTGAATACTGACACACTCCCGGGACCCCCTGTCAATACTGACACACTCCCGTGTCCCCCTGTGAATACTGACACTCCCGGGACACCCTTTGAATACTGACACGCTCCAGGGATACCCTTTCAATACTGACACACTCCCAGAACCCCCTGTGAATACCGACACTCCCGGGACCCCCTGTGAATACTGACACACTCCCGGGACACCTGCGAGCACTGACACACTCCCGGGACACCTGTGAATTCTGACACACTCCCGGGACACCTGCGAGTACTGACACACTCCCGGGACCCCCTGTGAATACTGACGCACTCCCGGGACCCCCTGTGAATACTGACACACTCCCGGGAGCCCCGTGAATACTGACACACTCCCGGGACCCCCTGTGAATACTGACGCAATCCCGGGACCCCCTGTGAATACTGACACACTCCCGGGACACCTGCGAGTACTGACACACTCCCGGGACAACTGTGAATTCTGACACACTCCCCTGACCCCTGTGAAAACTGACACACTCCCGGGACACCCCTGTGATTTCTGACAAACTCCAGGGATACCCTGTGAATACTGACACACTCCCGGGCCCCCCTGTCAATACTGACACACTCCCGTGTCCCCCTGTGAATACTGACACTCCCGGGACCCCCTTTGAATACTGACACGCTCCAGGGACACCCTTTCAATACTGACACTCTCCCGGGACCCCCTGTGAATACCGACACTCCCGGGACCCCCTGTGAATACTGACACACTCCCGGGATACCCTGTGAATACTGACACACTCCCGGGATACCCTGTGAATACTGACACACTCCCGGGAACCCTGTGAATACTGACACACTCCCGGGACACCCTGTGAATACTGACACACTCCCGGGAACCCTGTGAATACTGACACACTCCCGGGACCTCCTGCGAATACTGACACACTCCCGGGACCTCCTGCGAGTACTGACACACTCCCGGGTCCTCCTGCGAGTACTGACACACTCCCGGGACCTCCTGCGAGTACTGACACACTCCCGGGACCCCCTGTGAATACTGACACACTCCCGGGAACCCTGTGAATACTGACACACTCCCGGGACCCCTGTGAATACTGACACACTCCCGGGACCCCTGTGAATACTGACACACTCCTGGGACACTTGCGAGTACTGACACACTCCCGCGACACCTGTGAATTCTGACACACTCCCGGGACACCTGCGAGTACTGACTCACTCCCGGGACACCTGCGAGTACTGACACACTCCTGGAACCCCCTGTGAATACTGACACACTCCCAGGATACCCTGTGAATACTGACATACTCCCGGGACCCCCTGTGAATACAGACACACTCCTGGGACACCCCCTGTGAATACAGAAACACTCCTGGGACACCCCCTGTGAATACAGACACACTCCTGGGACACCAGTGAATACTGACACACTCCCGGGACTCCCTGTGATTTCTGACACACTGCAGGGATACCCTGTGAATACTGACACACTCCCGGGACCCCCTGTCAATACTGACACACTCCCGTGTCCCCCTGTGAATACTGACACTCCCGGGACACCCTGTGAATACTGACACACTCCCGGGACACCTGCGAGTACTGACACACTCCCGGGACACCTGCGAGTACCGACACACTCCCGGGACCCCCTGTGAATACTGACGCACTCCCGGGACCCCCTGTGAATACTGACACACTCCCGGGAGCCCCGTGAATACTGACACACTCCCGGGACACCCCTGTGATTTCTGACACACTCCAGGGATACCCTGTGAATACTGACACACTCCCGGGCCCCCCTGTCAATACTGACACACTCCCGTGTCCCCCTGTGAATACTGACACTCCCGGGACCCCCTTTGAATACTGACACGCTCCAGGGATACCCTTTCAATACTGACACTCTCCCGGGACCCCCTGTGAATACCGACACTCCCGGGACCCCCTGTGAATACTGACACACTCCCGGGATACCCTGTGAATACTGACACACTCCCGGGATACCCTGTGAATACTGACACACTCCCGGGAACCCTGTGAATACTGACACACTCAAGGGAACCCTGTGAATACTGACACACTCCCGGGACCTCCTGCGAATACTGACACACTCCCGGGACCTCCTGCGAGTACTGACACACTCCCGGGACCCCCTGTGAATACTGACACACTCCCGGGAACCCTGTGAATACTGACACACTCCCGGGACCTCCTGTGAATACTGACACACTCCCGGGAACCCTGTGAATACTGACACACGCCGTGGACCCCTGTGAATACTGTCACACTCCTGGGACCCCTGTGAATACTGACACACTCCTGGAACCCCCTGTGAATACTGACACACTCCCGGGATACCCTGTGAATACTGACACACTCCTGGGACCCCCTGTGAATACTGACACACTCCCGGGCCCCCTGTGAATACTGGCACACTCCCGGGCCCCCTGTGAATACTGGCACACTCCTGGGCCCCCTGTGAATACTGACACACTCCCGGGCCCCCTGTGAATACTGACACACTCCCGGGCCCCCTGTGAATACTGACACACTCCTGGGACCCCTGTGAATACTGACACACTCCCGGGAGCCCCGTGAATACTGACACACTCCTGGAACCCCCTGTGAATACTGACACACTCCCGGGCCCTCTGTGAATACTGACACACTCCTGGGACACCTGCGAGTACTGACACACTCCCGCGACACCTGTGAATTCTGACACACTCCTGGAACCCCCTGTGAATACTGACACACTCCCGGGATACCCTGTGAATACTGACACACTCCTGGGACCCCTGTGAATACTGACACACTCCCGGGCCCCCTGTGAATACTGACACACTCCCGGGCCCCCTGTGAATACTGACACACTCCTGGGACCCCTGTGAATACTGACACACTCCCGGGACCCCCGTGAATACTGACACACTCCTGGAACCCCCTGTGAATACTGACACACTCCCGGGCCCTCTGTGAATACTGGCACACTCCTGGGACCCCTGTGAATACTGACACACTCCCGGGCCCCCTGTGAATACTGACACACTCCCGGGCCCCCTGTGAATACTGACACACTCCCGGGACCCCTGTGAATACTGACACACTCCCGCGACACCTGTGAATTCTGACACACTCCCGGGACACCTGCGAGTACTGACTCACTCCCGGGACACCTGCGAGTACTGACACACTCCTGGAACCCCCTGTGAATACTGACACACTCCCAGGATACCCTGTGAATACTGACATACTCCCGGGACCCCCTGTGAATACAGACACACTCCTGGGACACCCCCTGTGAATACAGACACACTCCTGGGACACCAGTGAATACTGACACACTCCCGGGACTCCCTGTGATTTCTGACACACTCCAGGGATACACTGTGAATACTGACACACTCCCGGGACCCCCTGTGAATACTGACACACTCCCGGGACCCCCTGTGAATACTGACACACTCCCGGGAGCCCCGTGAATACTGACACACTCCCGGGATCCCTGTGAATACTGACACACTCCCGGGACCCCCTGTGAATACTGACGCAATCCCGGGACCCCGTGAATACTGACACACTCCCGGGACACCTGCGAGTACTGACACACTCCCGGGACAACTGTGAATTCTGACACACTCCCCTGACCCCTGTGAAAACTGACACACTCCAGGGATACCATGTGAATACTGACACACTCCCGGGCCCCCCTGTCAATACTGACACACTCCCGTGTCCCCCTGTGAATACTGACACTCCCGGGACCCCCTTTGAATACTGACACGCTCCAGGGACACCCTTTCAATACTGACACTCTCCCGGGACCCCTGTGAATACCGACACTCCCGGGACCCCCTGTGAATACTGACACACTCCCGGGATACCCTGTGAATACTGACACACTCCCGGGATACCCTGTGAATACTGACACACTCCCGGGAACCCTGTGAATACTGACACACTCCCGGGACCCCCTGTGAATACTGACACACTCCCGGGAACCCTGTGAATACTGACACACTCCCGGGACCTCCTGCGAGTACTGACACACTCCCGGGACCCCCTGTGAATACTGACACACTCCCGGGAACCCTGTGAATACTGACACACGCCCGGGACCTCCTGCGAGTACTGACACACTCCCGGGAACCCTGTGAATACTGACACACTCCCGGGACCTCCTGTGAATACTGACACACTCCCGGGACCTCCTGCGAGTACTGACACACTCCCGGGACCCCTGTGAATACTGACACACTCCTGGGACACTTGCGAGTACTGACACACTCCCGCGACACCTGTGAATTCTGACACACTCCCGGGACACCTGCGAGTACTGACTCACTCCCGGGACACCTGCGAGTACTGACACACTCCTGGAACCCCCTGTGAATACTGACACACTCCCAGGATACCCTGTGAATACTGACATACTCCCGGGACCCCCTGTGAATACAGACACACTCCTGGGACACCCCTGTGAATACAGAAACACTCCTGGGACACCCCCTGTGAATACAGACACACTCCTGGGACACCAGTGAATACTGACACACTCCCGGGACTCCCTGTGATTTCTGACACACTCCAGGGATACCCTGTGAATACTGACACACTCCCGGGACCCCCTGTCAATACTGACACACTCCCGTGTCCCCCTGTGAATACTGACACTCCCGGGACCCCCTTTGAATACTGACACGCTCCAGGGATACCCTTTCAATACTGACACTCTCCCGGGACCCCCTGTGAATACCGACACTCCCGGGACCCCCTGTGAATACTGACACACTCCCGGGATACCCTGTGAATACTGACACACTCCCGGGACACCTGTGAATTCTGACACACTCCCGGGACACCTGCGAGTACTGACACACTCCCGGGACCCCCTGTGAATACTGACGCACTCCCGGGACCCCCTGTGAATACTGACGCAATCCCGGGACCCCCTGTGAATACTGACACACTCCCGGGACACCTGCGAGTACTGACACACTCCCGGGACAACTGTGAATTCTGACACACTCCCCTGACCCCTGTGAAAACAGACACACTCCTGGGACACCCCTGTGAATACAGAAACACTCCTGGGACACCCCCTGTGAATACAGACACACTCCTGGGACACCAGTGAATACTGACACACTCCCGGGACTCCCTGTGATTTCTGACACACTCCAGGGATACCCTCTGAATACTGACACACTCCCGGGACCCCCTGTCAATACTGACACACTCCCGTGTCCCCCTGTGAATACTGACACACCCGGGACACCCTTTGAATACTGACACGCTCCAGGGATACCCTTTCAATACTGACACACTCCCAGAACCGCCTGTGAATACCGACACTCCCGGGACCCCCTGTGATTACTGACACACTCCCGGGACACCTGCGAGTACTGACACACTCCCGGGACACCTGTGAATTCTGACACACTCCCGGGACACCTGCGAGTACTGACACACTCCCGGGACCCCCTGTGAATACTGACGCACTCCCGGGACCCCCTGTGAATACTGACACACTCCCGGGAGCCCCGTGAATACTGACACACTCCCGGGACCCCCTGTGAATACTGACGCAATCCCGGGACCCCCTGTGAATACTGACACACTCCCGGGACACCTGCGAGTACTGACACACTCCCGGGACAACTGTGAATTCTGACACACTCCCCTGACCCCTGTGAATACTGACACACTCCCGGGACACCCCTGTGATTTCTGACACACTCCAGGGATACCCTGTGAATACTGACACACTCCCGGGCCCCCCTGTCAATACTGACACACTCCCGTGTCCCCCTGTGAATACTGACACTCCCGGGACCCCCTTTGAATACTGACACGCTCCAGGGACACCCTTTCAATACTGACACTCTCCCGGGACCCCCTGTGAATACCGACACTCCCGGGACCCCCTGTGAATACTGACACACTCCCGGGATACCCTGTGAATACTGACACACTCCCGGGATACCCTGTGAATACTGACACACTCCCGGGAACCCTGTGAATACTGACACACTCCCGGGACCCCCTGTGAATACTGACACACTCCCGGGAACCCTGTGAATACTGACACACTCCCGGGACCTCCTGCGAATACTGACACACTCCCGGGACCTCCTGCGAGTACTGACACACTCCCGGGACCTCCTGCGAGTACTGACACACTCCCGGGACCTCCTGCGAGTACTGACACACTCCCGGGACCCCCTGTGAATACTGACACACTCCCGGGAACCCTGTGAATACTGACACACTCCCGGGACCCCTGTGAATACTGACACACTCCCGGGACCCCTGTGAATACTGACACACTCCTGGGACACTTGCGAGTACTGACACACTCCCGCGACACCTGTGAATTCTGACACACTCCCGGGACACCTGCGAGTACTGACTCACTCCCGGGACACCTGCGAGTACTGACACACTCCTGGAACCCCCTGTGAATACTGACACACTCCCAGGATACCCTGTGAATACTGACATACTCCCGGGACCCCCTGTGAATACAGACACACTCCTGGGACACCCCCTGTGAATACAGAAACACTCCTGGGACACCCCCTGTGAATACAGACACACTCCTGGGACACCAGTGAATACTGACACACTCCCGGGACTCCCTGTGATTTCTGACACACTGCAGGGATACCCTGTGAATACTGACACACTCCCGGGACCCCCTGTCAATACTGACACACTCCCGTGTCCCCCTGTGAATACTGACACTCCCGGGACACCCTGTGAATACTGACACACTCCCGGGACACCTGCGAGTACTGACACACTCCCGGGACACCTGCGAGTACCGACACACTCCCGGGACCCCCTGTGAATACTGACGCACTCCCGGGACCCCCTGTGAATACTGACACACTCCCGGGAGCCCCGTGAATACTGACACACTCCCGGGACACCCCTGTGATTTCTGACACACTCCAGGGATACCCTGTGAATACTGACACACTCCCGGGCCCCCCTGTCAATACTGACACACTCCCGTGTCCCCCTGTGAATACTGACACTCCCGGGACCCCCTTTGAATACTGACACGCTCCAGGGATACCCTTTCAATACTGACACTCTCCCGGGACCCCCTGTGAATACCGACACTCCCGGGACCCCCTGTGAATACTGACACACTCCCGGGATACCCTGTGAATACTGACACACTCCCGGGATACCCTGTGAATACTGACACACTCCCGGGAACCCTGTGAATACTGACACACTCAAGGGAACCCTGTGAATACTGACACACTCCCGGGACCTCCTGCGAATACTGACACACTCCCGGGACCTCCTGCGAGTACTGACACACTCCCGGGACCCCCTGTGAATACTGACACACTCCCGGGAACCCTGTGAATACTGACACACTCCCGGGACCTCCTGTGAATACTGACACACTCCCGGGAACCCTGTGAATACTGACACACGCCGTGGACCCCTGTGAATACTGTCACACTCCTGGGACCCCTGTGAATACTGACACACTCCTGGAACCCCCTGTGAATACTGACACACTCCTGGGACACCCCCTGTGAATACAGACACACTCCTGGGACACCCCCTGTGAATACTGACACACTCCCGGGACCCCTGTGAATACTGACACACTCCTGGAACCCCCTGTGAATACTGACACACTCCCGGGATACCCTGTGAATACTGACACACTCCTGGGACCCCCTGTGAATACTGACACACTCCCGGGCCCCCTGTGAATACTGGCACACTCCCGGGCCCCCTGTGAATACTGGCACACTCCTGGGCCCCCTGTGAATACTGACACACTCCCGGGCCCCCTGTGAATACTGACACACTCCCGGGCCCCCTGTGAATACTGACACACTCCTGGGACCCCTGTGAATACTGACACACTCCCGGGAGCCCCGTGAATACTGACACACTCCTGGAACCCCCTGTGAATACTGACACACTCCCGGGCCCTCTGTGAATACTGACACACTCCTGGGACACCTGCGAGTACTGACACACTCCCGCGACACCTGTGAATTCTGACACACTCCTGGAACCCCCTGTGAATACTGACACACTCCCGGGATACCCTGTGAATACTGACACACTCCTGGGACCCCTGTGAATACTGACACACTCCCGGGCCCCCTGTGAATACTGACACACTCCCGGGCCCCCTGTGAATACTGACACACTCCTGGGACCCCTGTGAATACTGACACACTCCCGGGACCCCCGTGAATACTGACACACTCCTGGAACCCCCTGTGAATACTGACACACTCCCGGGCCCTCTGTGAATACTGGCACACTCCTGGGACCCCTGTGAATACTGACACACTCCCGGGCCCCCTGTGAATACTGACACACTCCCGGGACCTCCTGCGAGTACTGACACACTCCCGGGACCCCTGTGAATACTGACACACTCCTGGGACACTTGCGAGTACTGACACACTCCCGCGACACCTGTGAATTCTGACACACTCCCGGGACACCTGCGAGTACTGACTCACTCCCGGGACACCTGCGAGTACTGACACACTCCTGGAACCCCCTGTGAATACTGACACACTCCCAGGATACCCTGTGAATACTGACATACTCCCGGGACCCCCTGTGAATACAGACACACTCCTGGGACACCCCTGTGAATACAGAAACACTCCTGGGACACCCCCTGTGAATACAGACACACTCCTGGGACACCAGTGAATACTGACACACTCCCGGGACTCCCTGTGATTTCTGACACACTCCAGGGATACCCTGTGAATACTGACACACTCCCGGGACCCCCTGTCAATACTGACACACTCCCGTGTCCCCCTGTGAATACTGACACTCCCGGGACCCCCTTTGAATACTGACACGCTCCAGGGATACCCTTTCAATACTGACACTCTCCCGGGACCCCCTGTGAATACCGACACTCCCGGGACCCCCTGTGAATACTGACACACTCCCGGGATACCCTGTGAATACTGACACACTCCCGGGACACCTGTGAATTCTGACACACTCCCGGGACACCTGCGAGTACTGACACACTCCCGGGACCCCCTGTGAATACTGACGCACTCCCGGGACCCCTGTGAATACTGACGCAATCCCGGGACCCCCTGTGAATACTGACACACTCCCGGGACACCTGCGAGTACTGACACACTCCCGGGACAACCTGTGAATTCTGACACACTCCCCTGACCCCTGTGAAAACAGACACACTCCTGGGACACCCCCTGTGAATACAGAAACACTCCTGGGACACCCCCTGTGAATACAGACACACTCCTGGGACACCAGTGAATACTGACACACTCCCGGGAACTCCCTGTGATTTCTGACACACTCCAGGGATACCCTCTGAATACTGACACACTCCCGGGACCCCCTGTCAATACTGACACACTCCCGTGTCCCCCTGTGAATACTGACACACCCGGGACACCCTTTGAATACTGACACGCTCCAGGGATACCCTTTTCAATACTGACACACTCCCAGAACCGCCTGTGAATACCGACACTCCGGGACCCCCTGTGATTACTGACACACTCCCGGGACACCTGCGAGTACTGACACACTCCCGGGACACCTGTGAATTCTGACACACTCCCGGGACACCTGCGAGTACTGACACACTCCCGGGACCCCCTGTGAATACTGACACACTCCCGGGAGCCCCGTGAATACTGACACACTCCCGGGACCCCCTGTGAATACTGACGCAATCCCGGGACCCCCTGTGAATACTGACACACTCCCGGGACACCTGCGAGTACTGACACACTCCCGGGACAACTGTGAATTCTGACACACTCCCCTGACCCCTGTGAATACTGACACACTCCCGGGACACCCCTGTGATTTCTGACACACTCCAGGGATACCCTGTGAATACTGACACACTCCCGGGCCCCCCTGTCAATACTGACACACTCCCGTGTCCCCCTGTGAATACTGACACTCCCGGGACCCCCTTTGAATACTGACACGCTCCAGGGACACCCTTTCAATACTGACACTCTCCCGGGACCCCCTGTGAATACCGACACTCCCGGGACCCCCTGTGAATACTGACACACTCCCGGGATACCCTGTGAATACTGACACACTCCCGGGATACCCTGTGAATACTGACACACTCCCGGGAACCCTGTGAATACTGACACACTCCCGGGACCCCCTGTGAATACTGACACACTCCCGGGAACCCTGTGAATACTGACACACTCCCGGGACCTCCTGCGAATACTGACACACTCCCGGGACCTCCTGCGAGTACTGACACACTGCCGGGACCTCCTGCGAGTACTGACACACTCCCGGGACCTCCTGCGAGTACTGACACACTCCCGGGACCCCCTGTGAATACTGACACACTCCCGGGAACCCTGTGAATACTGACACACTCCCGGGACCCCTGTGAATACTGACACACTCCCGGGACCCCTGTGAATACTGACACACTCCTGGGACACTTGCGAGTACTGACACACTCCCGCGACACCTGTGAATTCTGACACACTCCCGGGACACCTGCGAGTACTGACTCACTCCCGGGACACCTGCGAGTACTGACACACTCCTGGAACCCCCTGTGAATACTGACACACTCCCAGGATACCCTGTGAATACTGACATACTCCCGGGACCCCCTGTGAATACAGACACACTCCTGGGACACCCCCTGTGAATACAGAAACACTCCTGGGACACCCCCTGTGAATACAGACACACTCCTGGGACACCAGTGAATACTGACACACTCCCGGGACTCCCTGTGATTTCTGACACACTGCAGGGATACCCTGTGAATACTGACACACTCCCGGGACCCCCTGTCAATACTGACACACTCCCGTGTCCCCCTGTGAATACTGACACTCCCGGGACACCCTGTGAATACTGACACACTCCCGGGACACCTGCGAGTACTGACACACTCCCGGGACACCTGCGAGTACCGACACACTCCCGGGACCCCCTGTGAATACTGACGCACTCCCGGGACCCCCTGTGAATACTGACACACTCCCGGGAGCCCCGTGAATACTGACACACTCCCGGGACACCCCTGTGATTTCTGACACACTCCAGGGATACCCTGTGAATACTGACACACTCCCGGGCCCCCCTGTCAATACTGACACACTCCCGTGTCCCCCTGTGAATACTGACACTCCCGGGACCCCCTTTGAATACTGACACGCTCCAGGGATACCCTTTCAATACTGACACTCTCCCGGGACCCCCTGTGAATACCGACACTCCCGGGACCCCCTGTGAATACTGACACACTCCCGGGATACCCTGTGAATACTGACACACTCCCGGGATACCCTGTGAATACTGACACACTCCCGGGAACCCTGTGAATACTGACACACTCAAGGGAACCCTGTGAATACTGACACACTCCCGGGACCTCCTGCGAGTACTGACACACTCCCGGGACCCCCTGTGAATACTGACACACTCCCGGGAACCCTGTGAATACTGACACACTCCCGGGACCTCCTGTGAATACTGACACACTCCCGGGAACCCTGTGAATACTGACACACGCCGTGGACCCCTGTGAATACTGTCACACTCCTGGGACCCCTGTGAATACTGACACTCCTGGAACCCCCTGTGAATACTGACACACTCCTGGGACACCCCCTGTGAATACAGACACACTCCTGGGACACCCCCTGTGAATACTGACACACTCCCGGGACCCCTGTGAATACTGACACACTCCTGGAACCCCCTGTGAATACTGACACACTCCCGGGATACCCTGTGAATACTGACACACTCCTGGGACCCCCTGTGAATACTGACACACTCCCGGGCCCCCTGTGAATACTGGCACACTCCCGGGCCCCCTGTGAATACTGGCACACTCCTGGGCCCCCTGTGAATACTGACACACTCCCGGGCCCCCTGTGAATACTGACACACTCCCGGGCCCCCTGTGAATACTGACACACTCCTGGGACCCCTGTGAATACTGACACACTCCCGGGAGCCCCGTGAATACTGACACACTCCTGGAACCCCCTGTGAATACTGACACACTCCCGGGCCCTCTGTGAATACTGACACACTCCTGGGACACCTGCGAGTACTGACACACTCCCGCGACACCTGTGAATTCTGACACACTCCTGGAACCCCCTGTGAATACTGACACACTCCCGGGATACCCTGTGAATACTGACACACTCCTGGGACCCCTGTGAATACTGACACACTCCCGGGCCCCCTGTGAATACTGACACACTCCCGGGCCCCCTGTGAATACTGACACACTCCTGGGACCCCTGTGAATACTGACACACTCCCGGGACCCCCGTGAATACTGACACACTCCTGGAACCCCCTGTGAATACTGACACACTCCCGGGCCCTCTGTGAATACTGGCACACTCCTGGGACCCCTGTGAATACTGACACACTCCCGGGCCCCCTGTGAATACTGACACACTCCCGGGCCCCCTGTGAATACTGACACACTCCCGGGACCCCTGTGAATACTGACACACTCCTGGGACACCTGCGAGTACTGACACACTCCCGCGACACCTGTGAATTCTGACACACTCCCGGGACACCTGCGAGTACTGACTCACTCCCGGGACACCTGCGAGTACTGACACACTCCTGGAACCCCCTGTGAATACTGACACACTCCCAGGATACCCTGTGAATACTGACATACTCCCGGGACCCCCTGTGAATACAGACACACTCCTGGGACACCCCCTGTGAATACAGACACACTCCTGGGACACCAGTGAATACTGACACACTCCCGGGACTCCCTGTGATTTCTGACACACTCCAGGGATACCCTCTGAATACTGACACACTCCCGGGACCCCCTGTCAATACTGACACACTCCCGTGTCCCCCTGTGAATACTGACACACCCGGGACACCCTTTGAATACTGACACGCTCCAGGGATACCCTTTCAATACTGACACACTCCCAGAACCGCCTGTGAATACCGACACTCCCGGGACCCCCTGTGATTACTGACACACTCCCGGGACACCTGCGAGTACTGACACACTCCCGGGACACCTGTGAATTCTGACACACTCCCGGGACACCTGCGAGTACTGACACACTCCCGGGACCCCCTGTGAATACTGACACACTCCCGGGAGCCCCGTGAATACTGACACACTCCCGGGACCCCCTGTGAATACTGACGCAATCCCGGGACCCCCTGTGAATACTGACACACTCCCGGGACACCTGCGAGTACTGACACACTCCCGGGACAACTGTGAATTCTGACACACTCCCCTGACCCCTGTGAATACTGACACACTCCCGGGACACCCCTGTGATTTCTGACACACTCCAGGGATACCCTGTGAATACTGACACACTCCCGGGCCCCCCTGTCAATACTGACACACTCCCGTGTCCCCCTGTGAATACTGACACTCCCGGGACCCCCTTTGAATACTGACACGCTCCAGGGACACCCTTTCAATACTGACACTCTCCCGGGACCCCCTGTGAATACCGACACTCCCGGGACCCCCTGTGAATACTGACACACTCCCGGGATACCCTGTGAATACTGACACACTCCCGGGATACCCTGTGAATACTGACACACTCCCGGGAACCCTGTGAATACTGACACACTCCCGGGACCCCCTGTGAATACTGACACACTCCCGGGAACCCTGTGAATACTGACACACTCCCGGGACCTCCTGCGAATACTGACACACTCCCGGGACCTCCTGCGAGTACTGACACACTGCCGGGACCTCCTGCGAGTACTGACACACTCCCGGGACCTCCTGCGAGTACTGACACACTCCCGGGACCCCCTGTGAATACTGACACACTCCCGGGAACCCTGTGAATACTGACACACTCCCGGGACCCCTGTGAATACTGACACACTCCCGGGACCCCTGTGAATACTGACACACTCCTGGGACACTTGCGAGTACTGACACACTCCCGCGACACCTGTGAATTCTGACACACTCCCGGGACACCTGCGAGTACTGACTCACTCCCGGGACACCTGCGAGTACTGACACACTCCTGGAACCCCCTGTGAATACTGACACACTCCCGGGACCCCCTGTGAATACAGACACACTCCTGGGACACCCCCTGTGAATACAGAAACACTCCTGGGACACCCCCTGTGAATACAGACACACTCCTGGGACACCAGTGAATACTGACACACTCCCGGGACTCCCTGTGATTTCTGACACACTGCAGGGATACCCTGTGAATACTGACACACTCCCGGGACCCCCTGTCAATACTGACACACTCCCGTGTCCCCCTGTGAATACTGACACTCCCGGGACACCCTGTGAATACTGACACACTCCCGGGACACCTGCGAGTACTGACACACTCCCGGGACACCTGCGAGTACCGACACACTCCCGGGACCCCCTGTGAATACTGACGCACTCCCGGGACCCCCTGTGAATACTGACACACTCCCGGGAGCCCCGTGAATACTGACACACTCCCGGGACACCCCTGTGATTTCTGACACACTCCAGGGATACCCTGTGAATACTGACACACTCCCGGGCCCCCCTGTCAATACTGACACACTCCCGTGTCCCCCTGTGAATACTGACACTCCCGGGACCCCCTTTGAATACTGACACGCTCCAGGGATACCCTTTCAATACTGACACTCTCCCGGGACCCCCTGTGAATACCGACACTCCCGGGACCCCCTGTGAATACTGACACACTCCCGGGATACCCTGTGAATACTGACACACTCCCGGGATACCCTGTGAATACTGACACACTCCCGGGAACCCTGTGAATACTGACACACTCAAGGGAACCCTGTGAATACTGACACACTCCCGGGACCTCCTGCGAATACTGACACACTCCCGGGACCTCCTGCGAGTACTGACACACTCCCGGGACCCCCTGTGAATACTGACACACTCCCGGGAACCCTGTGAATACTGACACACTCCCGGGACCTCCTGTGAATACTGACACACTCCCGGGAACCCTGTGAATACTGACACACGCCGTGGACCCCTGTGAATACTGTCACACTCCTGGGACCCCTGTGAATACTGACACACTCCTGGAACCCCCTGTGAATACTGACACACTCCTGGGACACCCCCTGTGAATACAGACACACTCCTGGGACACCCCCTGTGAATACTGACACACTCCCGGGACCCCTGTGAATACTGACACACTCCTGGAACCCCCTGTGAATACTGACACACTCCCGGGATACCCTGTGAATACTGACACACTCCTGGGACCCCCTGTGAATACTGACACACTCCCGGGCCCCCTGTGAATACTGGCACACTCCCGGGCCCCCTGTGAATACTGGCACACTCCTGGGCCCCCTGTGAATACTGACACACTCCCGGGCCCCCTGTGAATACTGACACACTCCCGGGCCCCCTGTGAATACTGACACACTCCTGGGACCCCTGTGAATACTGACACACTCCCGGGAGCCCCGTGAATACTGACACACTCCTGGAACCCCCTGTGAATACTGACACACTCCCGGGCCCTCTGTGAATACTGACACACTCCTGGGACACCTGCGAGTACTGACACACTCCCGCGACACCTGTGAATTCTGACACACTCCTGGAACCCCCTGTGAATACTGACACACTCCCGGGATACCCTGTGAATACTGACACACTCCTGGGACCCCTGTGAATACTGACACACTCCCGGGCCCCCTGTGAATACTGACACACTCCCGGGCCCCCTGTGAATACTGACACACTCCTGGGACCCCTGTGAATACTGACACACTCCCGGGACCCCCGTGAATACTGACACACTCCTGGAACCCCCTGTGAATACTGACACACTCCCGGGCCCTCTGTGAATACTGGCACACTCCTGGGACCCCTGTGAATACTGACACACTCCCGGGCCCCCTGTGAATACTGACACACTCCCGGGCCCCCTGTGAATACTGACACACTCCCGGGACCCCTGTGAATACTGACACACTCCTGGGACACCTGCGAGTACTGACACACTCCCGCGACACCTGTGAATTCTGACACACTCCCGGGACACCTGCGAGTACTGACTCACTCCCGGGACACCTGCGAGTACTGACACACTCCTGGAACCCCCTGTGAATACTGACACACTCCCAGGATACCCTGTGAATACTGACATACTCCCGGGACCCCCTGTGAATACAGACACACTCCTGGGACACCCCCTGTGAATACAGACACACTCCTGGGACACCAGTGAATACTGACACACTCCCGGGACTCCCTGTGATTTCTGACACACTCCAGGGATACCCTGTGAATACTGACACACTCCCGGGACCCCCTGTGAATACTGACACACTCCCGGGACCCCCTGTGAATACTGACACACTCCCGGGAGCCCCGTGAATACTGACACACTCCCGGGATCCCTGTGAATACTGACACACTCCCGGGACCCCCTGTGAATACTGACGCAATCCCGGGACCCCCTGTGAATACTGACACACTCCCGGGACACCTGCGAGTACTGACACACTCCCGGGACAACTGTGAATTCTGACACACTCCCCTGACCCCTGTGAAAACTGACACACTCCAGGGATACCCTGTGAATACTGACACACTCCCGGGCCCCCCTGTCAATACTGACACACTCCCGTGTCCCCCTGTGAATACTGACACTCCCGGGACCCCCTTTGAATACTGACACGCTCCAGGGACACCCTTTCAATACTGACACTCTCCCGGGACCCCCTGTGAATACCGACACTCCCGGGACCCCCTGTGAATACTGACACACTCCCGGGATACCCTGTGAATACTGACACACTCCCGGGATACCCTGTGAATACTGACACACTCCCGGGAACCCTGTGAATACTGACACACTCCCGGGACCCCCTGTGAATACTGACACACTCCCGGGAACCCTGTGAATACTGACACACGCCCGGGACCTCCTGCGAGTACTGACACACTCCCGGGAACCCTGTGAATACTGACACACTCCCGGGACCCCCTGTGAATACTGACACACTCCCGGGAACCCTGTGAATACTGACACACTCCCGGGACCTCCTGTGAATACTGACACACTCCCGGGACCTCCTGCGAGTACTGACACACTCCCGGGACCCCTGTGAATACTGACACACTCCTGGGACACTTGCGAGTACTGACACACTCCCGCGACACCTGTGAATTCTGACACACTCCCGGGACACCTGCGAGTACTGACTCACTCCCGGGACACCTGCGAGTACTGACACACTCCTGGAACCCCCTGTGAATACTGACACACTCCCAGGATACCCTGTGAATACTGACATACTCCCGGGACCCCCTGTGAATACAGACACACTCCTGGGACACCCCTGTGAATACAGAAACACTCCTGGGACACCCCCTGTGAATACAGACACACTCCTGGGACACCAGTGAATACTGACACACTCCCGGGACTCCGTGATTTCTGACACACTCCAGGGATACCCTGTGAATACTGACACACTCCCGGGACCCCCTGTCAATACTGACACACTCCCGTGTCCCCCTGTGAATACTGACACTCCCGGGACCCCCTTTGAATACTGACACGCTCCAGGGATACCCTTTCAATACTGACACTCTCCCGGGACCCCCTGTGAATACCGACACTCCCGGGACCCCCTGTGAATACTGACACACTCCCGAGATACCCTGTGAATACTGACACACTCCCGGGATACCCTGTGAATACTGACACACTCCCGGGAACCCTGTGAATACTGACACACTCCCGGGACCCCCTGTGAATACTGACACACTCCTGGAACAGCCGTGATTACTGACATACTCCAGGGAAACCCCCTGTGAATACTGACACTCCCGGGACACCTGCGAGTACTGACACACTCCCGCGACACCTGCGAGTACTGACACACTCCCGGGACACCTGTGAATTCTGACACACTCCCGGGATACCCTGTGAATACTGACACACTCCAGGGATACCCTTTCAATACTGACACTCTCCCGGGACCCCTGTGAATACTGACACACTCCCAGAACCCCCTGTGAATACCGACACTCCCGGGACCCCCTGTGAATACCGACACTCCCGGGACCCCTGTGAATACTGACACACTCCCGGGAACCCTGTGAATACTGACACACTCCTGGGACCCCCTTTGAATACTGACACGCTCCAGGGATACCCTTTCAATACTGACACTCTCCCGGGACCCCCTGTGAATACCGACACTCCCGGGACCCCCTGTGAATACTGACACACTCCCGGGATACCCTGTGAATACTGACACACTCCCGGGACACCTGCGAGTACCGACACACTCCCGGGACCCCCTGTGAATACTGACGCACTCCCGGGACCCCCTGTGAATACTGACACACTCCCGGGAGCCCCGTGAATACTGACACACTCCCGGGACACCCCTGTGATTTCTGACACACTCCAGGGATACCCTGTGAATACTGACACACTCCCGGGCCCCCCTGTCAATACTGACACACTCCCGTGTCCCCCTGTGAATACTGACACTCCCGGGACCCCCTTTGAATACTGACACGCTCCAGGGATACCCTTTCAATACTGACACTCTCCCGGGACCCCCTGTGAATACCGACACTCCCGGGACCCCCTGTGAATACTGACACACTCCCGGGATACCCTGTGAATACTGACACACTCCCGGGTTACCCTGTCAATACTGACAGACTCCCGGGACCCCTGTGAATACTGACACACTCCCGGGACCCCTGTGAATACTGACACACGCCCGGGATCCCCTGTGAATACTGACACACTCCTGGGACCCCTGTGAATACTGACACACTCCTGGAACCCCCTGTGAATACTGACACACTCCTGGGACACCCCCTGTGAATACAGACACACTCCTGGGACACCCCCTGTGAATACAGACACACTCCTGGGACACCCCCTGTGAATACAGACACACTCCCGGGACACCTTTGAATACTGACACACTCCTGGGACCCCCTGTGAATACTGACACAATCCCGGGACCCCCTGTGAATACTGACACACTCCCGAAAGCCCCTGTGAATACTGACACACTCCCGGGACACCCCTGTGATTTCTGACACATTCCAGGGAAACCCTTTCAATACTGACACTCTCCCGGGACCCGTGAATACTGACACACTCCCAGTACCCCCTGTGAATACCGACACTCCCGGGACCCCCTGTGAATACCGACACTCCCGGGAACCCTGTGAATACTGACACACTCCCGGGACCCCCGTGAATACTGACACACTCCCGGTAACCCTGTGAATACTGACACACTCCCGGGCCCCCTGTGAATACCGACACACTCCTGGAACACCCGTGATTACTGACATACTCAAGGGAACCCCCCTGTGAATACTGACACTCCCGGGATCCCCTGTGAATACTGACACACTCCCGGGACACCAGCGAGTACTGACACACTCCCGGGACACCTACGAGTAATGACACACTCCCAGGACACCTGTGTATTCTGACACACTCCCGGGACACCTGCGAGTACTGACACACTCCCGGGATCCCTGTGAATACTGACACACTCCTGGAACCCCCTGTGAATACTGACACACTCCCGGGCCCCCTGTGAATACTGACACACTCCTGGGACACCTGCGAGTACTGACACACTCCCGGGACACCTGCGAGTACTGACACACTCCCAGGACACCTGCGAATTCTGACACACTCCCGCCGGGACACCTGCGAGTACTGACACACTCCCGGGACACCTGCGAGTACTGACACACTCCTGGGATACCCTGTGAATACTGACACACTCCCGGGATACCCTGTGAATACTGACACACTCCAAGGACCCCCTGTGAATACAGACACACTCCTGGGACACCCCCTGTGAATACAGACACACTCCTGGGACACCCGTGAATACTGACACACTCCCGGGACACCTTTGAATACTGACACACTCCTGGGACCCCCTGTAAATACTGACACACTCCCGGGACTCCCTGTGAAAACTGACACACTCCCGAAAGCCCCTGTGAATACTGACACACTCCAGGGATACCCTTTCAATACTGACACTCTCCCGGGACCCCTGTGAATACTGACACACTCCCAGAACCCCCTGTGAATACCGACACTCCCGGGACCCCCTGTGAATACCGACACTCCCGGGACCCCTGTGAATACTGACACACTCCCGGGAACCCTGTGAATACTGACACACTCCTGGGACCCCCTTTGAATACTGACACGCTCCAGGGATACCCTTTCAATACTGACACTCTCCCGGGACCCCCTGTGAATACGGACACTCCCGGGACCCCCTGTGAATACTGACACACTCCCGGGATACCCTGTGAATACTGACACACTCCCGGGATACCCTGTGAATACTGACACACTCCCGGGAACCCTGTGAATACTGACACACTCAAGGGAACCCTGTGAATACTGACACACTCCCGGGACCTCCTGCGAATACTGACACACTCCCGGGACCTCCTGCGAGTACTGACACACTCCCGGGACCCCCTGTGAATACTGACACACTCCCGGGAACCCTGTGAATACTGACACACTCCCGGGACCTCCTGTGAATACTGACACACTCCCGGGAACCCTGTGAATACTGACACACGCCGTGGACCCCTGTGAATACTGTCACACTCCTGGGACCCCTGTGAATACTGACACACTCCTGGAACCCCCTGTGAATACTGACACACTCCTGGGACACCCCCTGTGAATACAGACACACTCCTGGGACACCCCCTGTGAATACTGACACACTCCCGGGACCCCTGTGAATACTGACACACTCCTGGAACCCCCTGTGAATACTGACACACTCCCGGGATACCCTGTGAATACTGACACACTCCTGGGACCCCCTGTGAATACTGACACACTCCCGGGCCCCCTGTGAATACTGGCACACTCCCGGGCCCCCTGTGAATACTGGCACACTCCTGGGCCCCCTGTGAATACTGACACACTCCCGGGCCCCCTGTGAATACTGACACACTCCCGGGCCCCCTGTGAATACTGACACACTCCTGGGACCCCTGTGAATACTGACACACTCCCGGGAGCCCCGTGAATACTGACACACTCCTGGAACCCCCTGTGAATACTGACACACTCCCGGGCCCTCTGTGAATACTGACACACTCCTGGGACACCTGCGAGTACTGACACACTCCCGCGACACCTGTGAATTCTGACACACTCCTGGAACCCCCTGTGAATACTGACACACTCCCGGGATACCCTGTGAATACTGACACACTCCTGGGACCCCTGTGAATACTGACACACTCCCGGGCCCCCTGTGAATACTGACACACTCCCGGGCCCCCTGTGAATACTGACACACTCCTGGGACCCCTGTGAATACTGACACACTCCCGGGACCCCCGTGAATACTGACACACTCCTGGAACCCCCTGTGAATACTGACACACTCCCGGGCCCTCTGTGAATACTGGCACACTCCTGGGACCCCTGTGAATACTGACACACTCCCGGGCCCCCTGTGAATACTGACACACTCCCGGGCCCCCTGTGAATACTGACACACTCCCGGGACCCCTGTGAATACTGACACACTCCTGGGACACCTGCGAGTACTGACACACTCCCGCGACACCTGTGAATTCTGACACACTCCCGGGACACCTGCGAGTACTGACTCACTCCCGGGACACCTGCGAGTACTGACACACTCCTGGAACCCCCTGTGAATACTGACACACTCCCAGGATACCCTGTGAATACTGACATACTCCCGGGACCCCCTGTGAATACAGACACACTCCTGGGACACCCCCTGTGAATACAGACACACTCCTGGGACACCAGTGAATACTGACACACTCCCGGGACTCCCTGTGATTTCTGACACACTCCAGGGATACCCTGTGAATACTGACACACTCCCGGGACCCCCTGTGAATACTGACACACTCCCGGGACCCCCTGTGAATACTGACACACTCCCGGGAGCCCCGTGAATACTGACACACTCCCGGGACCTCCTGCGAATACTGACACACTCCCGGGACCTCCTGCGAGTACTGACACACTCCCGGGACCCCCTGTGAATACTGACACACTCCCGGGAACCCTGTGAATACTGACACACTCCCGGGACCTCCTGTGAATACTGACACACTCCCGGGAACCCTGTGAATACTGACACACGCCGTGGACCCCTGTGAATACTGTCACACTCCTGGGACCCCTGTGAATACTGACACACTCCTGGAACCCCCTGTGAATACTGACACACTCCTGGGACACCCCCTGTGAATACAGACACACTCCTGGGACACCCCCTGTGAATACTGACACACTCCCGGGACCCCTGTGAATACTGACACACTCCTGGAACCCCCTGTGAATACTGACACACTCCCGGGATACCCTGTGAATACTGACACACTCCTGGGACCCCCTGTGAATACTGACACACTCCCGGGCCCCCTGTGAATACTGGCACACTCCCGGGCCCCCTGTGAATACTGGCACACTCCTGGGCCCCCTGTGAATACTGACACACTCCCGGGCCCCCTGTGAATACTGACACACTCCCGGGCCCCCTGTGAATACTGACACACTCCTGGGACCCCTGTGAATACTGACACACTCCCGGGAGCCCCGTGAATACTGACACACTCCTGGAACCCCCTGTGAATACTGACACACTCCCGGGCCCTCTGTGAATACTGACACACTCCTGGGACACCTGCGAGTACTGACACACTCCCGCGACACCTGTGAATTCTGACACACTCCTGGAACCCCCTGTGAATACTGACACACTCCCGGGATACCCTGTGAATACTGACACACTCCTGGGACCCCTGTGAATACTGACACACTCCCGGGCCCCCTGTGAATACTGACACACTCCCGGGCCCCCTGTGAATACTGACACACTCCTGGGACCCCTGTGAATACTGACACACTCCCGGGACCCCCGTGAATACTGACACACTCCTGGAACCCCCTGTGAATACTGACACACTCCCGGGCCCTCTGTGAATACTGGCACACTCCTGGGACCCCTGTGAATACTGACACACTCCCGGGCCCCCTGTGAATACTGACACACTCCCGGGCCCCCTGTGAATACTGACACACTCCCGGGACCCCTGTGAATACTGACACACTCCTGGGACACCTGCGAGTACTGACACACTCCCGCGACACCTGTGAATTCTGACACACTCCCGGGACACCTGCGAGTACTGACTCACTCCCGGGACACCTGCGAGTACTGACACACTCCTGGAACCCCCTGTGAATACTGACACACTCCCAGGATACCCTGTGAATACTGACATACTCCCGGGACCCCCTGTGAATACAGACACACTCCTGGGACACCCCCTGTGAATACAGACACACTCCTGGGACACCAGTGAATACTGACACACTCCCGGGACTCCCTGTGATTTCTGACACACTCCAGGGATACCCTGTGAATACTGACACACTCCCGGGACCCCCTGTGAATACTGACACACTCCCGGGACCCCCTGTGAATACTGACACACTCCCGGGAGCCCCGTGAATACTGACACACTCCCGGGATCCCTGTGAATACTGACACACTCCCGGGACCCCCTGTGAATACTGACGCAATCCCGGGACCCCCTGTGAATACTGACACACTCCCGGGACACCTGCGAGTACTGACACACTCCCGGGACAACTGTGAATTCTGACACACTCCCCTGACCCCTGTGAAAACTGACACACTCCAGGGATACCCTGTGAATACTGACACACTCCCGGGCCCCCCTGTCAATACTGACACACTCCCGTGTCCCCCTGTGAATACTGACACTCCCGGGACCCCCTTTGAATACTGACACGCTCCAGGGACACCCTTTCAATACTGACACTCTCCCGGGACCCCCTGTGAATACCGACACTCCCGGGACCCCCTGTGAATACTGACACACTCCCGGGATACCCTGTGAATACTGACACACTCCCGGGATACCCTGTGAATACTGACACACTCCCGGGAACCCTGTGAATACTGACACACTCCCGGGACCCCCTGTGAATACTGACACACTCCCGGGAACCCTGTGAATACTGACACACGCCCGGGACCTCCTGCGAGTACTGACACACTCCCGGGAACCCTGTGAATACTGACACACTCCCGGGACCCCCTGTGAATACTGACACACTCCCGGGAACCCTGTGAATACTGACACACTCCCGGGACCTCCTGTGAATACTGACACACTCCCGGGACCTCCTGCGAGTACTGACACACTCCCGGGACCCCTGTGAATACTGACACACTCCTGGGACACTTGCGAGTACTGACACACTCCCGCGACACCTGTGAATTCTGACACACTCCCGGGACACCTGCGAGTACTGACTCACTCCCGGGACACCTGCGAGTACTGACACACTCCTGGAACCCCCTGTGAATACTGACACACTCCCAGGATACCCTGTGAATACTGACATACTCCCGGGACCCCCTGTGAATACAGACACACTCCTGGGACACCCCTGTGAATACAGAAACACTCCTGGGACACCCCCTGTGAATACAGACACACTCCTGGGACACCAGTGAATACTGACACACTCCCGGGACTCCCTGTGATTTCTGACACACTCCAGGGATACCCTGTGAATACTGACACACTCCCGGGACCCCCTGTCAATACTGACACACTCCCGTGTCCCCCTGTGAATACTGACACTCCCGGGACCCCCTTTGAATACTGACACGCTCCAGGGATACCCTTTCAATACTGACACTCTCCCGGGACCCCCTGTGAATACCGACACTCCCGGGACCCCCTGTGAATACTGACACACTCCCGGGATACCCTGTGAATACTGACACACTCCCGGGACACCTGTGAATTCTGACACACTCCCGGGACACCTGCGAGTACTGACACACTCCCGGGACCCCCTGTGAATACTGACGCACTCCCGGGACCCCCTGTGAATACTGACGCAATCCCGGGACCCCCTGTGAATACTGACACACTCCCGGGACACCTGCGAGTACTGACACACTCCCGGGACAACTGTGAATTCTGACACACTCCCCTGACCCCTGTGAAAACTGACACACTCCCGGGACACCCCTGTGATTTCTGACACACTCCAGGGATACCCTGTGAATACTGACACACTCCCGGGCCCCCCTGTCAATACTGACACACTCCCGTGTCCCCCTGTGAATACTGACACTCCCGGGACCCCCTTTGAATACTGACACGCTCCAGGGATACCCTTTCAATACTGACACTCTCCCGGGACCCCCTGTGAATACCGACACTCCCGGGACCCCCTGTGAATACTGACACACTCCCGAGATACCCTGTGAATACTGACACACTCCCGGGATACCCTGTGAATACTGACACACTCCCGGGAACCCTGTGAATACTGACACACTCCCGGGACCCCCTGTGAATACTGACACACTCCTGGAACAGCCGTGATTACTGACATACTCCAGGGAAACCCCCTGTGAATACTGACACTCCCGGGACACCTGCGAGTACTGACACACTCCCGCGACACCTGCGAGTACTGACACACTCCCGGGACACCTGTGAATTCTGACACACTCCCGGGACCCCCTGTGAATACTGACACACTCCCGGGTTACCCTGTCAATACTGACAGACTCCCGGGACCCCTGTGAATACTGACACACTCCCGGGACCCCTGTGAATACTGACACACGCCCGGGATCCCCTGTGAATACTGACACACTCCTGGGACCCCTGTGAATACTGACACACTCCTGGAACCCCCTGTGAATACTGACACACTCCTGGGACACCCCCTGTGAATACAGACACACTCCTGGGACACCCCCTGTGAATACAGACACACTCCCGGGACACCTTTGAATACTGACACACTCCTGGGACCCCCTGTGAATACTGACACAATCCCGGGACCCCCTGTGAATACTGACACACTCCCGAAAGCCCCTGTGAATACTGACACACTCCCGGGACACCCCTGTGATTTCTGACACATTCCAGGGAAACCCTTTCAATACTGACACTCTCCCGGGACCCGTGAATACTGACACACTCCCAGTACCCCCTGTGAATACCGACACTCCCGGGACCCCCTGTGAATACCGACACTCCCGGGAACCCTGTGAATACTGACACACTCCCGGGACCCCCGTGAATACTGACACACTCCCGGTAACCCTGTGAATACTGACACACTCCCGGGCCCCCTGTGAATACCGACACACTCCTGGAACACCCGTGATTACTGACATACTCAAGGGAACCCCCCTGTGAATACTGACACTCCCGGGATCCCCTGTGAATACTGACACACTCCCGGGACACCAGCGAGTACTGACACACTCCCGGGACACCTACGAGTAATGACACACTCCCAGGACACCTGTGTATTCTGACACACTCCCGGGACACCTGCGAGTACTGACACACTCCCGGGATCCCTGTGAATACTGACACACTCCTGGAACCCCCTGTGAATACTGACACACTCCCGGGCCCCCTGTGAATACTGACACACTCCTGGGACACCTGCGAGTACTGACACACTCCCGGGACACCTGCGAGTACTGACACACTCCCAGGACACCTGCGAATTCTGACACACTCCCGCCGGGACACCTGCGAGTACTGACACACTCCCGGGACACCTGCGAGTACTGACACACTCCCGGGATACCCTGTGAATACTGACACACTCCCGGGATACCCTGTGAATACTGACACACTCCAAGGACCCCCTGTGAATACAGACACACTCCTGGGACACCCCCTGTGAATACAGACACACTCCTGGGACACCCGTGAATACTGACACACTCCCGGGACACCTTTGAATACTGACACACTCCTGGGACCCCCTGTAAATACTGACACACTCCCGGGACTCCCTGTGAAAACTGACACACTCCCGAAAGCCCCTGTGAATACTGACACACTCCAGGGATACCCTTTCAATACTGACACTCTCCCGGGACCCCTGTGAATACTGACGCACTCCCAGAACCCCCTGTGAATACCGACACTCCCGGGACCCCCTGTGAATACCGACACTCCCGGGACCCCTGTGAATACTGACACACTCCCGGGAACCCTGTGAATACTGACACACTCCCGGGACCCCCGTGAATACTGACACACTCCCGGTAACCCTGTGAATACTGACACACTCCCGGGCCCCCTGTGAATACCGACACACTCCTGGAACACCCGTGATTACTGACATACTCAATGGAACCCCCCTGTGAATACTGACACTCCCGGGATCCCCTGTGAATACTGACACACTCCCGGGACACCTGCGAGTAATGACACACTCCCGGGATCCCCTGTGAATACTGACACACTCCCGGGATCCCTGTGAATACCGACACTCCCGGGACCCCCTGTGAATACTGACACACTCCCGGGAACCCTGTGAATACTGACACACTCCCAGAACCCCCTGTGAATACCGACACTCCCGGGACCCCCTGTGAATACCGACACTCCCGGGACCCCCTGTGAGTACTGACACACTCCCGGGAACCCTGTGAATACTGACACACTCCCGGGCCCCCCTCTGAATACTGACACACTCCCGGGAGCCCCGTGAATACTGACACAGTCCCGGGATCCCTGTGAATACTGACACGCTCCTGGGACCCCTGTGCATACTGAGACACTCCCGGGATACCCTGTGAATACTGACACACTCCTGGAACCCCCCTGTGAATACTGACACTCCCGGGATCCACTGTGAATACTGACACACTCCCGGGACACCTGCGAGTACTGACACACTCCTGGGACCCCTGTGCATACGGAGACACTCCCGGGATACCCTGTGAATACTGACACACTGCTGGTACACCCGTGATTACTGACATACTCCCGGGACCCCTGTGAATACTGACACACTCCCGGGCCCCCGTCAATACTTACACACTCCCGGGAGCCCCGTGAATACTGACACACTCCCGGGACACCTGCGAGTACTGACACACTCCCGGGACAGCTGTGAATTCTGACACACTCCCGGGACACCTGCGAATTCTGACACACTCCCGGGACACCTGCGAGTACTGACACACTCCCGGGATCCCTGTGAATACTGACACACTCCCGGGACACCTGTGAATTCTGACACACTCCCGGGACACCTGTGAATTCTGACACACTCCCGGGACACCTGCGAATACTGACACACTCCCAGGACAACTGCGAATTCTGACACACTCCCGCCGGGACAGCTGCGAGTACTGACACACTCCTGGAACCCCCTGTGAATACTGACACACTCCAGGGATACCCTGTGAATACTGACACACTCCCGGACCCCCTGTGAATACTGACACACTCCAGGGATACCCTGTGAATACTGACACACTCCCAGACCCCCTGTGAATACTCACACACTCCCGGGCCCCCTGTGAATACTGACACACTCCCAGGACACCTGCGAATTCTGACACACTCCCGGGACACCTGCGAGTACTGACACACTCCCAGGACACCTGCGAGTACTGACACACTCCCGGGACACCTGCGAGTACTGACACACTCCCGGGACACCTGCGAGTACTGACACACTCCTGGGACACCTGTGAATACTGACACACTCCCGGGATACCCTGTGAATACTGACACACTCCCGGGACCCCTGTGAATACTGACACACTCCCGGGACCCCTGTGAATACTGACACACTCCCGGGATCCCCTGTGAATACTGACACACTCCCGGGATCCCCTGTGAATACTGACACACTCCCAGGATCCCCTGTGAATACTGACACACTCCCGGGATCCCCTGTGAATACTGACACACTCCCAGGATCCCCTGTGAATACTGACACACTCCCGGGATCCCTGTGAATACTGACATACTCCTGGGATCCCTGTGAATACTGACATACTCCTGGGATCCCTGTGAATACTGACACACCCGGGCCCCCCTGTGAATACTGACACACTCCTGGAACCCCCTGTGAATACTGACACACTCCCGGGACCCCTGTGAATACTGACACACTCCCGGGACTCCCGTGATTACTGACATACTCCAGGGAACCCCCCTGTGAATACTGACACACTCCCGGGATCCCCTGTGAATACTGACACACTCCCGGGACACCTGCGAGTACTGACACACTCCCGGGATACCCTGCGAGTACTGTTTATCTTACTGTATACTTACGGCAGACTTGTACAGTATTCCTCCATCCATTCAGGATCAGTCCCTTTGCTGCACATGCACGAGCATATGACCCCAGGGCTTGACACAGAAAGTCCTGTGTCCATTTATAGTTACACGTCGCAAACTGACATTTCTAAAGAAGGATATAAACAGCAAAATTTTAATTCAAGCAAGTTCTAAAAAACTCTAATTACAGATAATTTTTAAGCACTGCTTCTGGGAACCCGTTGACTGCAAGAGGTGAACTAACCATGCTCAGAACAGTCCATGTGTCACCACAATCCTGGACTGGATCTACACAGGAGGACCTGGAAGATTTCAGACTGAAGTCACCAAACGAGCGAGATGAAACTGAACTGTGAATTTCAGATGAGTTATGATTTTGGGGTCCGTTTGCCCTGACGTTCAGGGGTGGCTGGTATTTGGTAGTTTTTTGGGAATGGGATGGGCCCACAATGCAAATACTCAGAGTAAAGTATAGGAGCATTAGCCCTTATTATGTAAATGAGTCGTCTCACTCAGTGGCTCTCGGCACAGCCCTGAGCTGCTGCTCATTCTAATCTATCTGTGCTTTGTTTCAACCATCCTTCCTGCACCACTCACTACCAAGTGGCTGAATGTGAGAGCAGGCGGGCGGGCAGGCAGGCTGGCAATGTGCTGCCAACCCTTTACCAATGCCACTCTGTTGCAGACCATCAGAGACCTGCCGAACCCACTACTGGTGGGGAATTGCCGGCCTTCCCCAGGCTGGGATCAGGAACTCAGTGAGTGATGATGGTTGAAACAAAGCACAGAAAAATTAGAATGAGCAGCTGCTCATTGAAACTTATAAAATTCTAACAGGACTGGACAGACTGGATGCAGGAAGGATGTTCCCGATGGTGGGGGAGTCCAGAACCAGGGGTCACAGTCTAAGGATAACGGGTAAGCCATTTAGGACTGAGATGAGGAGGAATTTCTTCACCCAGAGAGCGGTGAACCTGTGGAATTCTCTACCACACAAGGCAGTTGAGGCCAATTCATTAAATATATTCAAGAAGGAGATAGATATAGTTCTTAAGGCTAAAGGGATCAAGGGATATGGGGAGAAAGCAGGGACAGGGTACTGAATTTGGATGATCAGCCATGATCGCATTGAATGGCGGAGCAGGCTCGAGGGGCCGAATGACCTACTCCTGCTCCTATCTTCTATGTTTCTATGTTTCTAGCACTAATGAGACAGTTCAACACAAAGCTGTGCAACCACAGCAACAGGCTGATTTCTGCCGTTCTATCACATGTTTTATTTACATTTTGCTTTCAAGATCAAATTGCCAATTCATCACTTGCCAAGAAACCTTTTCAAACAGTGCTGAAAGACATGTGCAGCTGCATTCAATTTAGTTCAGAGCTCACCCAAGAAACACAATCCGGGATTTCCTCTCCGATATGGCAGGGGAGTGGGAGCAGCTCCAAGGAAACCCCTGACCAATCACTACACACGATATGGCTCTCAGGCTGGGAACAGTGAACAACAGGGGGAGATTGTATCTGCGGCCAGAGCTGGGAGATGTGAGCTGCATGGACTGAAGTTCACAGATTTGTATTCCTTGTTTCAAACATTATTGGCTGCAGCAGATACCATGGCAATGGGTGCATGGTATTGGGCAGATTTTATAAATTTGTAAAATTATCCTTAAAATCCAAGTGCACCATAAATTCAAATCATTACTGAAAAATATATCAATAAATGAACAAATACAGTGAGTTCTAAAACTGTGCTGGGTCCTGGTAAAAGCAAGAACATTGTCACCTCTTCAAATGGCAGAGGATCCACGAAATTATGGCATCTTCCAAAAATGCTGGTCACATCCACCAGCAGATGGCATTTGTTTGGAGGGTAACCCCCTGTTAAATGAAACATCAAATATATTCTGTAACTGATGTATGATAAACCCTTTAACAGCAAATATACTTGTTCATCAAGGTTAGCTCTGGGACATGGAACACTGATTAGCAATGTCAGAATCAAACACTCCCAGGCCAGGTACAGCACGGGTTAGATACAGAGTAAAGCTCCCTCTACACTGTCCCATCAAACACTCCCAGGGCAGGTACAGCACGGGTTAGATACAGAGTAAAGCTCCCTCTACACTGTCCCATCAAACACTCCCAGGGCAGGTACAGCACGGGTTAGATACAGAGTAAAGCTCCCTCTACACTGTCCCATCAAACACTCCCAGGGCAGGTACAGCACGGGTTAGATACAGAGTAAAGCTCCCTCTAAACTGTCCCATCAATCACTCCCAGGGCAGGTACAGCACGGGTCAGACGCAAATATAGAAGCAATTTTTTTGCACACAGCAAGATCCATAAATAGCAATGAGATGAATGAAAACAACGGGGTCAATTTGAACTGAGCACTCCTGTCTCCCACCCAATGCTGGCCGGAATTACACCAAAGCCGGGTGGCGTGAGCTGGAGGCCGTCGGGGCCCAAGGAACGGTCGCTGGTACAAGACGGCTCATGTGGGAATTCGCAGATGCTCGTCTGGGGAGGGAGAGGGAAAGCAGGGGCAGTGGAGGCCCAAGGATTCCTTCAGGGGCACAGAGGAACACTGCTGTTCCTCCTGGCTCCCAACGAATACCCAAGAGTAAAATAAGGAAACTTACCTTGGCTTCTTGTTGTCACTGTGCTAGCAGGTTGCCAACAGGAGCTCCTCTTCGAGTTTCAGTGAAAGAGCGCTGTGGGAACGCCATCGGGTCGTGACATTTACATGTCATTTCATCCCCGCCTACCTGTTGCGGGGCCCCGGCCAACTTGAAAGCCAGCAAAGACAAAATGGTATTCGGGGGGAATGAAGCAACTTTGAGCCAGTAACTCCACTCGCCCAATTTGATCCCCTCTCTCGCACCATTCCTGTCCGACGGGGTTAAAATCCACCCCAAAATGTTTTTGGTTGGATTGGTTGAGGAAGGAATGTTCATTGAGAGAACTTCCTGCTCTTCTCCCAATACAATGCCATGGGATCCTTAAATCCACCTGAGCAGTGTTACAGGCCCTCAGTTTAATATCTGATCTGAAAGCCAGCACCTTTGACAATGCAGCACACCCTCAGTCCAGTATTGCCAGCCAAGGCTGTGTGCCCAGTTGTTGGAGTGGGGATTGAACCCACAGAGGTAAGAGTGCTAGTAACTACAATTTATGACCAATATACAGTTATGTGCTGTGGAACATGCCCACTGGCATTTGAGTTTTTGTTGTTCATATTCATTTCAAGTGGAGCCTTAAGGGCCAGCTTGCGTTCCTGGTGGGGGGCTTCACGTGTTCATTGGGAAATCACGGGCTGTGCCCCTGCCGTTTCCCGCTTTGCATGGCCAGCAGGCCAGGCGCAAACTCCGAAAATTATCTCCCTACAGACAACAGGCAGGAGAGACTTTCATCCCATTTGTCTGGTCCATCTGTCCCTTAAAAGACCCTGGATTTAAACATTTTCCTCTTGGTTCCAAGGATCACATGAAACCAATTGAAGGTATAATTTGAACACAGGCTGTGTATTTGTGAAACACACTTACAGTTTGATGAGACAGATTTGCATGGCTTTTTGTTAACAGCAGGTTCACAGTGGTGATCAACTTGCCAGGAATTCACAAAAGGAGCAGCAGTGCGTTCCAACATTCCCATACTACTCCTGAAATCATCCTTGGGATCACCATTGAAATTACCACACAGTCCTGCAACAGAATAAACGCTGCATATTACAATAGGAACATGGATGTATTTTATGAAAGGTAGAATCTCAATTGTATGGCACCTTGTCACGTTGCAGTCACGTTAACTGTGCTAAGTACCTGTCATCTCCATCTAAATCATCCGGCCTTACTACTGCTGCCATCAAGCATTCTGGACTCTGGAGTTATGATACAACAGCCTAGAAATTGGCCCGCTTACCGCAATGAGTTTTTGCCGTGGTCCAGTCTAAAAATGGCAGCTGCCACTCTAGCGCCCTTCTCTGACGTGGGACTCGGCAGCCGCCATTTTGGTGAGGGCCTTAGCACTGCCGACAGTAAAGGAAGGCCTCTGAGAAGACAGATAATGCTGGAAATACTCATCAGGTTAGGCAACATCCATCGAGAGAGAAACAGAGTTCACGTCTCAGGTCAGGATGCTGCCTGACCTGCTGAGTATTTCCAGCATTTTTTTTCAGATTTACAACATCCGCTCGCAGAGGGAAGAGGAAGACGCAGAAGAGGAGGAAGCAGAAGGAAGGATGCAACACAGACAGCCCCTTTCTGACCAGAATATCCGGGATGGAATCATCCACCTGCAATACCAGTGACCACAACCCCAATTCCCCTTTAAACATTAATCCCACATCTTCCCTTCCCACTGTTACTGACCATCACAGTGTCCTCTTGATCACGATGCTGAAATAAAAGCCACCACAAAGCAAACTTTCCAATCCAACTTTATACATCGATCCATCCAATATAACATCAAGAAATCAACTCATCACCCTTATGCATTCCCTTAATGACGGTCTTGCGTGTGCCTTTGCCTATCCTACTGATGTCACGCTGTGCTACCCCAGTGACTGCAGCATGGCTGGTGGAAGGCTGCTGACTTTCAGTTGGGGACACTGCAAATGGCCTTGCTGGTTGACCACGAGGAGCTGTTGGCTAGAAGTGTGAAATCGAGTGACGGTGTTTCTTCTTCTTCTTCACTCTCCTCTCCCTCTTCCTGGTCATCTACTGGCTGGGCAGGCTGGATTTCTTGGGTGTGTGAAATGAAGAAGGCACAAGGGTGGAGTTAAGAAACATAAGAAATAGGAGCAAGAGTAGGCATTCGGCCCCTCGAGCCTGCTCCGCCATTCAATAAGATCATGGCTGATCTTATTCCTCATCTCCACTTTCCTGCACTATCCCCATATCCCCTGATTCCCTTAATATCCAAAAATCTATCGATCTCTGTCTTGAATATACTCAACGACTGAGCCTCCACAGCCCTCTGGGGTAGAGAATTCAATAATTCACCTCCCTCGGAGTGAAAAAATGCCTCCTCATCTCAGTCCTAAATGGCCAACCCCTTATTCTGAGACTGTAACCCCTGGTTCTGGACTCCCCAGCCAGGGGAAAGATCTTCCCTGCATCTACCCTGTCAAGCCCTGTAAGAATCTTGCATGTTTCAATGAGATCACCTCTCATTCTTCTAAACGCCAGAGAATATAGGCCTAGTCTACTCAATCTCTCCTCATAGGACAATCCCCCCAACCCAAGAATCAATCTGGTGAACCTTCGTTGCACTCCCTCTATGGCAAGTATATCCTTCCTTAGGTAAGGAGACCAAAACTGTACACAATACTCCAGGTGTGGTCTCACCAGTGCCCTATATAATTGCAGTAAGATATCTTTATTCTTATACTCAAATCCCCTTGTAATAAAGGCCAATATACCATTTGCTTTCCTAATTGCTTGCTGTACCTGCATGTTAACTTTCAGTGATTCGTGTACAAGGACACCCAGGTCCCTCTGAACACCAACATTTCCCAATCTCTCACCATTTAAAAAATACTCTGCTTTTCTATTTTTCCTACCAAAGTGGATAACTTCACATTTCTCCACATTATATTCCATTTGCCATGTTCTTGCCCACTCAATTAGCCTGTCTATATCCCCTTGAAGCCTCTTTGCATCCTCCTCACAACTTACATTCCCACCCAGCTTTGTATCATCAGCAAACTTGGATATATTACATTTGGTCCCCTCATCCAAATCATTGATATAGATTGTGACTAGCTGAGGCCCAAGCACTGATCCTTGCGGTACCCCACTAGTTATAGCCTGCCAACCCGATAATGACCCATTTATTCCTACTCTCTGTGTTCTGACCATTAACCAATCCTCAATCCATGCTAATATATTATCCCATGAGCCCTAATTTTGTTTAATAACCTCTTGTGTGGCACCTTATCGAATGCCTTCTGAAAATCCAAATACACCACAACCACTGGTTCTCCCTTATCTATTCTGCTAGTTTCAACCTCAAAAAACTCTAACAGTAGTGGTGAGGGGAGGGTGGGAAAGCAAGAGGTGCATGCGAGAAGGAGGATAAAGTATGAGGATACCAGCATCTTGTATTCTTTCAGCCCTGCCACTGGTCAAAGGCTCAGCCATTCCCCTGCCAAGAATGGCCAGCACCATCTCCTCCAAGGGGGTGAGGTGAAGCTAGGAATGGGAGGTGGGGGCACAGAAGCTTCCCGCTCCTCACTGGTGACCATGTTGGAGTCAGAGACAAAAGGTAAATAGGGCGCAGATGCTTAGAAAAAGGTAAACTGCATGAAGCTATGTGAGAATAATCATCATATCCCCCTTCCGAAGGGTGAGTCGGAGCACTGAGATTGGGAACGCTGAGGTAGGAATGCTCCCACAATCCTCCACAGCACCAAATTCTGATCTCAGGCTTTTTACGATCAGACATTTCTGCCGGGTTATAACCATGCTGTACAAATAAAAATAGGAACAGCAGCAGGCCATTCGGCCCATCGAGCCTGCTTTACCATTTGATAGCCATGCCAGCTTTATTTCTTCAATTCCAACCTTTCTCCATATCCCTCAATACCACCCTTGCTTCCGAAGTAAATGACCATCTCCCTTCGAAACTCCCTCAATTAATTGTGCGTCTATGGGCTTCTGGGTCAGTGCATTCCACATCTCAAAACCTGTCCTGGATTCACTATTAGCTGGCTCAGTTCTGATTCAAAAGATCCTTGTTCTGGATTGCCTTCATTATTTTAAACACTCAATCGGATTAAACTGCTCATCCCTCGAAAACTTAATTCTACGTTTACCCAGTCTCTCATCATAGCTCAGCCACTTTCACCCCAGGTATTATCCTGCTGAAACTCTCTGGACTCCCTCCTGGGCTAGTATATCCTTCCCAGGGTGGGGCTCCCAAAACAGAGCACAATATTCTCAATGAGCTCTGACAGATATTCTATGGGGGAAAAATTCGGTATCGCCCATTTTGGGGCGCTAATATCGGCCGGGCACAAAGTTTAGTGCCCGGTGCTAATTATCGCCTCCAACTGCAAAATTCGCCTCTATCGCCCCTGGAGGTGATTTGAGCGCTAAATCAGGTGCTACACACCTCTCTTAAGGCGCAAACATCGGGGAGCGAGTCGCTACCTCAGAGCGCTACCGAAGCTCAGGCGATGTCAGTTACCATGGAAGACAGACAGACTGGCGCCGTCCAGTTCTTAAAGGGGAGGGGCCATCTTGCTGGCAAGCCACTCCCTGCTCATTGCAGCCTTGAGTCTCGGCCTGGAGAAACCTCAAAAGCAATTGTGTTGGAAGCACTAATGGATAGGCCCAGGGAAAGAGCTCGGCGATTAGGAACCTCAAAAGTGGTGCTGAGGGCCAAAACTCCTTAGGACAGCGATAAAACCAAAAATTCTGCCAACAAGAAAAGGCAGGAAGTGCCTGCCTTTAAATAGAGCTCCGCCAGCCCCTTCCCGACTTGAAAACATTCCCCTCTACCTGTCGTTCCTAGCGGCAGGCACTAAGGGAAGGGGGCGCGACTCAATATCCGGTCCGGGGCGCTACCGGGGCGTCGCACGCGCGACTGACGTCACGATCTGCCGGCGCAGGCGATCGTGGCGGTAGTGTTTAGCGCCACCGCAAAACGACTGGTCAATTTTGCCGCGCTAAAATCGCCACGCTCGGGCGCTAAGTTCCGAGCACCCCGTTAGTGCCCCCCCCAGAGGCGATAACAGGAAGCGCTAACCAACCAAATTTTTCCCCCTATATCTTTTATGATGAAACTAAGCACCTTATTACAATTTTTGGTCATCCGTAATCTCATTCTTAATGATTTAAGCATGTGGACTTTGAAATTCCTTTGCTCATCAGCAGCCTCCAACACCTACCTATTTAGACAGCATTCTCAACTCCCATTCTTAGTTGTACAACTCACATTTTGTTGTGTTAAATTACATTGGCCACCTGCTTCATCTATATATATATTTGCAATTTTCTCTACTCTTCACAATTTTCGATGAGGCAGAGTGTGTGATCTTCAGTCTATGGGCAGCTCCTACCATGTTTCCAGCCGATCTCACACTAAACTGTGGATTACATAAATATTCAGTCCACGGTTACCCTGCTCTCTCTGCTCGGTATCACCGACGGTCCACGGTTACCCTGCTGACTCTGTTCGGTATTACCGACAGTCCACAGTTACCCTGCTGACTCTGCTCGGTATCACTGACGGTCCACGGTTACCCTGCTCTCTCTGCTCGGTATCACCGACAGTCCACGGTTACCCTGCTGTCTCTGCTCGGTATCACTGACGGTCCACGGTTACCCTGCTCTCTCTGCTCGGTATCACCGACAGTCCACGGTTACCCTGCTCTCTGCTCGGTATCACCGACGGTCCACGGTTACCCTGCTGACTCTGTTCGGTATTACCGACAGTCCACAGTTACCCTGCTGACTCTGTTCGGTATCACCGACAGTCCACGGTTACCCTGCTGACTCTGCTCGGTATCACTGACGGTCCACGGTTACTCTGCTGTCTCTGCTCGGTATCACTGACGGTCCACGGTTACCCTGCTCTCTCTGCTCGGTATCACCGACAGTCCACGGTTACCCTGCTGACTCTGCTCGGTGTCACTGATGGTCCACGGTTACCCTGCTGACTCTGCTCGGTATCACCGACAGTCCACGGTTACCCTGCTGTCTCTGCTCGGTATCACTGACAGTCCACAGTTACCCTGCTGACACTGCTCGGTATCACCGACAGTCCACGGTTACCCTGCTGTCTCTGCTCGGTATCACCGATGGTCCACGGTTACCCTGCTGACTCTGCTCGGTATCACCGACAGTCCACGGTTACCCTGCCGACTCTGCTCGGTATCACCGACAGTCCACGGTTACCGTGCTGACTCTGCTCGGTATCACCGACAGTCCATGGTTACCCTGCTGTCTCTGCTCGGTATCACCGACAGTCCACGGTTACCCTGCTGACTCTGCTCGGTATCACCGACGGTCCACGGTTACCCTGCTCTCTCTGCTCGGTATCACCGACAGTCCACGGTTACCGTGCTGACTCTGCTCGGTATCACCGACAGTCCATGGTTACCCTGCTGTCTCTGCTCGGTATCACCGACAGTCCACGGTTACCGTGCTGACTCTGCTCGGTATCACCGACGGTCCACGGTTACCCTGCTCTCTCTGCTCGGTATCACCGACAGTCCACGGTTACCGTGCTGACTCTGCTCGGTATCACTGACGGTCCACGGTTACCCTGCTCTCTCTGCTCGGTATCACCGACAGTCCACGGTTACCCTGCTGACTCTGCTCGGTATCACTGACAGCACAGCCGCGATTGAGAGTTGCAGATCCCTTTATTCCATGTTGACCAGAAGCCTTACATCTTTTTGAAAGCTCACCTCATTATCATTGATCAAGGATGTAAATACTGATTGTGTGTGTGTGCATGCACCTGTGTTTGTGTGTGTGAATATGTCTCCAGTCTTTACAAATGCTGTTTCGCAGTGTTTATTTACGATGCTTAAACTCTTACCAGTGCTGGTGCCATAGAAATCATTTCCAATATTAACATACGCCTGAAAAACTGGGCCAACCTGGATCTGCATCTCAATGCCAGACAGAGTGCTGATCTGAATGTAGGTGGAGGACTGTCTGTAAATTGTAATGTTCCCTAAAAGAAAGCAGGATAATTGAAATTAATTGACAGGGTCAGAAATTCCAACACAGAGCAACCACTTGCATTTGTATCGCGCGTTTAACGTAGAAAAAGTCCCCATGCACTTCACAGAGGCATATTCAGACAAAAATGGACGGTGAGCCAAAGGAGGGATAAAGACATGGGGCTGGATTTTCATTGACCCGTGGAGGTGGGTTTCCAGGCGTGTGGGGGGTTAAAATTGTGAAAACTGGCGGGTGGGCACAAGTCCGCCTCCATCCCACCTCCACGCAATTTTCATTAAATCGTGTCTGCTGGTCCCGACTCCGTCCCGCCTTTAAGAGGCGGGATAGGCTGTTAAGGCCCTTAACAAGCACTAAATTGGCTCTATAATGCCATTTTGAAAGGCCTTTGTGATTTTAACCCTTGATCTACGTGAAGCACGCCTGTTCTGAACCACGATTGTGAAACCTGGCGGGAGCACATTTGGAAAGCTGACTATCAGCTGCAGGTCCACTATTACAACGGAGATGTGATGAAGGTAGTAGTAGTATTAGGTCTGAATGCTGTGAGAGGACCTGGATGCAAAAAAAACTCTCTCTCTCTCTCTCCTTAGGGCTGCTGCTGCTCATTTTGCATCCAGGTCCTTTCACAGCAAAGGCCAGGCAGTCTCTGACCTGCAATGCTGCAGCAATGATGACATCATCAGAGGCGACTTTCAGACTGAAAACACTAATTGGTTCATGGGTTCCCACATGCTGGAACTCAATTGCCCAGTTAGGTGAAAATTGCATCAATCTCCCACATCCAATTGCAGGCGGGTGGATAACACAAAAAGTGGATGACACGACCCCAACCCGCCCCAGGATCAAAATCCAGCCCATGGGTTTTAAAGAGGCTCTTAAAGGAGGTGGAGCAGCAGAGGGGTTTAGAGAAAGAAAGTGGAGGGAATTCAAGAGTGTGGGGCCGAGACAGCTGAAGGCACGACCGCTGATAATGGAGTAAAAGGAGTTGGTATGCAGAAAAAGCCAGAGCCAGAGGAATGGAGAGTTCGGGGGGGAGGTTTGGGGTGGTGGTTGTACGACGTTATAGATAGGGTGGGGTAAGGCCGTTTTAGGAGATAAACACGAGGACAAGAATTTTAAATTGGAGGCATTAGGAGACTGAAAGCCAATGTAGGTCGGCAAGAAAAAGAGTGATAGTTTAGCACAACCTGGTGCGAGTTAGGATAATGAACCGCAGAGTTTTGGATAAGCTGAAGTTTAGAGGCTGGGAGGTCAGCTAGTTGATTCAAGAGATGACAAAGTCATGGATGAGGGTTTCAGCAGAAGTTGGGCTGCGGCAGACGATGTTATTACGGTTGAAAGCGGCAGTCTTTTGATCGAGAGTATAGGGGGTCAGAAGCTCAGCTCCGGGTTTCATATAATGCCAAGATTGTAAACAGTTCGATTCAGTCTGAGTCAAGAAATCTGGAGTCTGGGTTGCTAAGGGTGGACAGTCGGCGGGAGGTCAGAAAGGGACCCGAGTGTTACCTGAAGCATTTTTTGGGGCCATTTTGGTTAATTTTTCATTCCTGGCACTTCAGCTTTCATGGGTGTTTGTGTCTGTTTTTAATTTTTTTTGCCTCCAGCACCTTTACTGACATGAATGGATTTCCGAATGAGAACACCCCAAGTTGACCCGTTCAGAAGAGGAGGAGGATCGGCTGCCTGAGAGTTGCTCCCGCCAGCACACAGAAAGATGTGAAATGACCTCACTTTGGCAGGGGTAGCGCTGGTGATGGGGTCACTATGATACGTGCACATCTGACTAACCATGATGTTGGGTGGCTCTTCAGAAGCACCCCAATCACACCATGCCTTGCTTGCACGGTATTCTGTGAAACAAGAAGTGTCAGCATTATAAAGAGCCAGCATTACCTGATTGGCTGCACCTGTGAAAATGCCATTTTTGCAGGCGGTGGCAATGACTCTTCCCAGAGTCTCAGCAGGGACGCAGGTTTCAAGCTGTGCTATCTGATGAAAGGACCATGTAGCATACAGCTGGCAGGTGCAAGGACTGTGATGTCCAGCTGTGGCCTGCAACTTGGCTGCACCTTCTTGCCGTCATGCTGCAAGGGTGGCCTGTGGGATTGGGACTGTGGAGCGGTCACAAAGTAACTCTCTTCACGAGCACCTCACACAGCACCACCTCGACTCAGCCAGCCTTCAGACTGGGGATTGGGTACGCTGTCACTTGTCTGCAGACTCAGACTTGCATCGAGGTGTTCCCTTTCCTTTCCTTGTGACATTCCTTTCTTAATCCACTGCCGCTTCAACCTTGGCAAAGGCTGCAGATGGGTTGAAATGTCTCTTGAGGCTCGCCAAAAGCGTTCTGAATTTTTGTCCTTCTATTGTAATGCTTCTCTTTAATTGCACCCATCCCATTAAATTTGATCGACAGACAAATATGTAATTATATGAATTAAACTTTACGGAAAAATTCCTGACCGACCACAAGAAGATATCTCAAGTTAGAGTGGTGCAACACTTTAAATGGTCTAATCCAGGGGTAGCACTCTCACCTCGAGCAGAAGGTTGTGGGTTTAAAACCCACTTGGCGACCAGCACATAATCCTGCAGACAGGGCCTCGTTTAACAGTTCATCCAAAAAAACAAGGCCCTGTCTGCTAGTTCATGCCACTATTTGACGATGAGCAGGAAACATGTCCTGGACAACATTTATCCCTCAACCAACACCACCAAGAACAGATTAACTGGTCACTTATCTCATTGCTGTCTATGGGGCCTTGCACTGCAGAATTGGCTGCCACATCTGTCTATGAAACAATAAAGACTATGGCCCAGAAATTCGGGTCTCCACGGGTGAGTACGCGCTGTGTACTCACCCGTAAGGCCAATGAAAGTGCTGGTTTTGCGCGTGCACTGCGCATGCGCTGGAAACCGGAACTTCCGTTCCCTTGAAGGAAGGGGTTCACAGGTCAACCACGTGCGCCGGAGAGGCAGTGCGCACGCCTGGAACTTCGGCTTTTTATTTATTTATTTATTTATTATTTTTTTTTTATTTTTTTTTAACAGGTTTCTCTGTGCGGGTAAGTCCCCAGCAGCTGCGCGTGGAAAAAGCAGGCGCAAGGCCTGCTTTTAACAAGGTAAGAGGTGAATTAAGTAAAATTGAAACATTTTTTCCACAGGTTTATCATTTTTAAATACTTTAAAGAAAGGTAAGTTTATTTTTAGCCCCGTTAAAAACTTTAATTAATTTTTTCAAAAATTTAAATTTGTTTAAAATAGTTAATTTATGTAATTTATAGTTATTTTAAAAATGTGATTTTTTTTAAAAATGTATTTGAAGTTTTACTTAGGTTTTGGGGCCGATCTCTATCAATAGATTTGACAGGTCTTCCTGTCAAATCTATGAATGGAGATTCCCTGCTCCGATTGGCTCCCCATGGCCCACGTGATCCCAGAGGACGCTGCGAACTAGCTTCGTCCCTGGGATATGCAAGCACTGCACACCGGCAGCTGGAGGAGGCCCAGGATCGGAATCCCACGCGGGCCCACAGCACAACGGCAGGCGCGCTAGGTAAGAGCAGGTTGGGGGCTTGCACCCGCGGAAGCCTCCGACCCGAATTTCTGGGCCAATACTTATAAAGCAATTCATGGGCTGTAAAATGCTTTGGGACGTCATAAAGATGTGAAAGGTGCTATAGATATGCAAGTTCTTTCTTTCATACTGGCCCTTTGGATATAACAATGGGCCTATGTTCCGTTGGAATCGAATGGCCAATGTAGTTGGTTCTGGTGTTACCTGTTTTGTAGGGTAACTTCTTGACTTCATCATTGACTATTATCATGTCCTGCTTTGAAATTTCGATATTTAACTGAAAAGAAATGAAAGCAGAATAACTCAATGAACACAAGTAGGACCAACAGTTTAAAGTGAAGCAACTGAAATGTTGTTGAAATGTGAAAGTACAGTGAGGCAAGGAGATAAAGGGACATGCTTGTCAGTTTATCAAAACATATCTGATTGGCTGATGTTACACCAACCAGTGCAGGTGCCATCAGGAAAATGGTTAGACTTGGTAGATGTCCAATACTGCCATTGCAAAGTTGGGAAATCCATTGCAAAAATGAGCATGAAATGCTTTCCCACAAGGAGTAGCTAAGGATAGAAACCATTGCATCTTTTAAAGGGAAGACTAGATAAATATTTGAAGCAGAAGGTGGTACTGGACTATTGGGAGAGCTGGGTCTTGCAGCCCAATAAAACAAACTATGAGTATGGCTTTTTTTTCCTGTCAGGGTATAGAAATCTTCCTAATTTCCACCCCCCATATGGATCCCATTGGACTACTAACATCCTACGGCCGGTGACTTGCTCCTGAGTCTCCACCAATGTTCCTGTCATGAGACATGCAGCAGTGCCCCAGTGATCATCTTCCCGTTGATTTTCCCCTCGGTGGGGGTGTACATGGCTTGACACCTTCCTACTGGGGCCTCAGTGGGAGACTGAACCTTCCCACTGCGTGGTGCTGCTCCACTCCAACACATACACGGAGCTCTAAAAAATCCTAATTGACATCTTACTCTTTGTGGGATCAGTTCTCACCTGATCATTGGTGTAGGTTATGGCCGTCAAGCAAGTTTCTGAGCGTTTTTTACCACACTGCTGAAAGATCGCTGATATATATCCATTTTCAGGAATCTTTGGACTCTGCATGATATAGATGTTGAAGAACCAACAATACAACATGTTATTTATTTCATATCGTTGGGGAATTCTTTATGACTATGAGCTTGTATGAAAGCACATCATGAGGCACAGGAATGACTTCTGGATTTCACTGAATGTAAAGTGCGGACAACCATTTATAGGACCAGCTTCTGCTGACTATTGGAATCAAAGGTCTGTTTCTCACACAGGAATCATGGTTCTATGTGGAATCTTGGCTCAGTTCAATTCGGTTCAGTTGGTGGCTCTCCACTTTGGAGTCTTATGGGCTCAAGCTCCACACCAGGACTTGAGCATTGAGTCTCCAAGTATTCCAGTGCATGCACTGAAAGGAAGCTATCCTTTAGGTAAGATATAAAATCAAGATAGCGTTTGCTTCTTTGGGTGAACGTTAACGATCCCATGATACTATTCAAAGAAGAACATGGATTTTTCCCAATGCCCTGGCCAACATTCCACCCTCAGCCAAACTCTAGGAGGTGAACTGCTCACTTGTCTCATTGTGGTCTGAGAGATGTTGCTGGGGCAGAATGACTGTCACATTTGGCTACATAATAACAGCCACTGCACTCTGAAAAATAAATAACTGATTATATGAAGTGCTCTGAGATTGAATACCACTGTTAATTTGTCAGCGACTTTCAATCCAAATTGTAGATCTAACTTTGCTTATTCACATGGCAACTTCGAACTCTACTTTGCTAGACTGTGAAACAAGTATCCCAACTATACCGGAGACACTGAGGCAGCTTCAACTACATTTACACTCCGTCAATTTAACAACATCTAACTAAATGCCCAATACAAGTGTCAATTTTAACCTCAATTGCGCGGGGCGGGGGGAGTCCCTGATCGCGGGGGGGGGGTGGGGGGGGGGGGGCGGGTCCGATCGCGTGGAGTGGGAAAGTGGGAAACAGGCTTGCTTCGGAGGCCGGGGGGGGGGGAAACACTCCTGCTCCTCCTGGCCCACGAGCAGTGCTGGAAAAGCACTGACCTCTTGCATGCAGCGGCCCTCGCCTCCCTTTAGCTGCCTGGTTTCCCAGCCAGCGTTAAAGCTGGAAGAGAGATAAAATCTGAGGCATGCAGCCTTATTCAAATATTTAAATGAGCAACCCGCCTCCTGGGAACGCATTGGTTGCCTGCCCCCCCACAACTCCCGCCCCCCCGTCAAAACCGGAAGTGGGCAGGTACAAGACGGGTTGGGTTCGAATCGAAGACTTTCTACATTTTAACATCCCTCCTGACCCAAACTCACCCGTTTTACCCCCAGAGCCTCTGAAACAAAATGAGTTCTCCAGGTCGCAAACCGCAACAACAAAAACAAAAAATCCTCTATTGTTCTCAAAATGTCTGGAACCCTTCTCTCTGTGGTCCTGAGATATGGATCGGTCTCCTCATTTGCTTTTTGGCCCCACTGGTGAAAGAAAAGCCAGGAGACACAGTGGTTCAGCACCTCCATGTGAAACCACTCTGTGCTACCAGATGGCAGGAGGTGGCATTATGTCACTGATCACTCACAAAAAAGGTTTCAGAGGGTGAAGAAAAGCAGGGCTGATCTGACACATCATGCAGATACCAGTTGCGCAGGCGTACTGGGAGAAACCTGGGAGCACGGAGTCTGCCTGTGCGCCTCATCAGTGGGGATGGGGAGAAGGAATCTTAGTTAGCAAAGGTCAAGGAAAAGGAGGCAGGAAGTCCAATTTTTTAATTAACTTTTAACAAAATAATTGTCATCCCACAGGAACCGTTGAGCAGATAATGATCTTACTTTGACCAGCAGGTACTTGCAGACACCATGGAATCTGTATCTCTTTAAATCAAATGAAGTGACAAATGATCCTCCTTCGACTGAGCAGCTGCCCGTACATGGTTCACTGGTACAGTTCCACTGGCCTATAGAACACAAACTGAACAAAGAACAGAATTAACTGCACACAATTCACACCAGACTTTAATGATCATACTGGAAGTGATTCTACGATCTAGTTTGTCTGATGTACAATGGCATACAATCAGCAGAGACTATGGAAAAGGTGGTTTCATAAAAATCATGGGCTGGATTTTCATTGACCCGTGGAGGTGGGTTTGGAGGCGTGTGGGGGGTTAAAATTGCGAAAACTGGCGGGCGGGCAGAAGTCCGCCTCCATGCAATTTTCATTAAATTGTGTCTGCTGGTCCCGACTCCGTCCCGCCTTTAAGAGGTGGGATAAGCTGTTAAGGCCCTTAACAAGCACTAAATTGGCTCTATAATGCCATTTTGAAAGGCCTTTGTGATTTTAACCCTTGTTCTACGTGAAGCACGCCTGTTCTGAACCACGATTGTGAAACCTGGCGGGAGCACATTTGGAAAGCTGACTATCAGCTGCAGGTCCACTATTACAATGGAGTAGTAGTAGCAGTAGGAAAAATATCTGGGAGCAGATGCTGCTCATTTTGCCGTCAGGTCCTCTCACAGCAAAAGCCAGTCTCAGTCTCTCAGTCTCTCTCACTCTCTCTGTGTGGTGGTGTAAAAATATCTGGGAGCAGACTTAGGGCTGCTGCTGCTCATTTTGCATCCAGGTCCTCTCACAGCAAAGGCCAGGCAGTCTCTGAAGACATTCAATGCAGCAGCAATGATGACATCATCAGAGGCGACTTTCAGACTGAAACCACTAATTAGGTCATGGGTTCCCACATGCTGGAACTCAATTGCCCAATTAGGTGAAAATTGCATCAATCTCCCACATCCAATTGCAGTCGGGTGGATAACACGAAAAGTGGATGACACGACCCCAACCCGCCCCAGTATCAAAATCCAGCCCACATATCTCAGTGGGACGTTTACAAAACGATGACCTTGGTAGTGAAGCTTTGCTGCTGGGAGTGCACACTGGGAGTTGATTCCCACTGTTTTCCATCCATTTTTCTAACAAACAGAAAATCCTGTTGGCATGTGCTTAAATTCTCCGACATACAGTCCTGGTAGGCAAGGCCTAAAGCCAGGAGTGTGATTTTGTAAAATTACCCCTCTAGTGAGCCATTGGTTGCTTTATGTCATATACTGGATGTCCAGTTGGGTAGGAACAATCAGTGTAAATTGATGGTGGGAAGGGGAAATTTTGTTGGGTTAAAATAGAAACCGGTGTTCCTGTTACAGGCTGCTTGACGCATGCTGTCACAGCTCGTGGACAGGGGGGCTGTCTTCTTGAAAATGTGTTTGGCAAAAGCTCTCTGTTTGGGGGAAGAGAGTAGATGTGAAAAGGCCTTGTGTCATCTTTGTCACAATGACCCAAACTACATTTATGCCATGACAAAAAAATTAAAGTTCACCAAATGCTTTTTTTGTGAAGATGTAGGTAGCAAGATGGCATGCTTATTGTTGGGTTTCTAAACTCCGCTGTCTCCACAGTAACTGGGGTCATTTTGCTCCAATGAGAGGTTTCTTGTCTTCTCCCACCTCCATGCCAACTGAACAAAACTAGTGAAAGCTGACTAAAATCTGACAACTCATGAAGAGCCCTGACCTGAAAATACATGGACTTTGAAGCTGTAAATATACGCACATTTCTTCACTTGTACTTGAGGAAAAAAAGGACATGGAAGCCTGAAGGGGAAATCCAGATATTTAAGGGACAAGTTGGTGGTACATTCATAAAATGGGGGCGGGAAGGGCTCATGGGAGTATGTTCCTCTGGGGAATTTTGATTGTCCTTTACCTTAAAAGTGAGGCTTTCTAGTTTAATTTGAGCACGTTTATACTTCACAATTAACAGATATTGCATTTTATAAAAGGAAATAAAGTGACACTGGATTTTCAACAGAGCATCCAGCCATTCACTTACCCATAACTTACCTCAACAGTCACTCAACCACAACAACCCTCCCACTGCCCTCGTTCACAAAGGCACCTTTACTATCGCTCCAAACCCAGTTCACAGAGACACTGCACCACATCCAACAAGCATCTATTTCGCACAGTCTGTTTCCCAACCCTCCCCGCACATAGTGACATTCCTCATCCTCTCCCAGAATAAATCAACCTGGCACTTTTCCATAACCCCCTCCACATTCAACATAGAATATGCTAGCACTCGATCTCCACCCCTCCCTCTCCCCCCACAACAGTACAAGTGGCACTCTCTCCTCACTCTCTCCTCACTCTCTGCGATCATGCGGGCACTCTCTCCTCACTCTCTCTGATCATGCGGGCACTCTCTCCTCACTCTCTCTCCGATCATGCTGACACTCTCTCCTCACTCTCTCCCCGATCATGCGGGCACTCTCTCCGATCATGCGTGCACTCTCTCCTCACTCTCTCTCCGATCATGCTGACACTCTCTCCTCACTCTCTCCTCACTCTCTCCGATCATGCGGGCACTCTCTCCTCACTCTCTGCGATCATGCTGGCACTCTCGCCTCACTCTCTCCGATCATGCGGGCACTGTCTCCTCACTCTCTCCGATCATGCGGGCACTCTCGCCTCACTCTCTCCTCACTCTCTCCTCACTCACTCTCCGATCATGCGGGCACTCTCTCCTCACTCTCTGCGATCATGCGGGCACTCTCTCTCCGATCATGCGGGCACTCTCTCCTCACTCTCTCCGATCATGCGGTCACTCTCTCCTCACTCTCTCCGATCATGCGGGCACTCTCTCCTCACTCTCTGCGATCATGCGGGCACTCTCTCTCCGATCATGCGGGCACTCTCTCCTCACTCTCTCCGATCATGCGGTCACTCTCTCCTCACTCTCTCCGATCATGCGGTCACTCTCTCCTCACTCTCTCCGATCATGCGGGCACTCTCTCCTCACTCTCTGCGATCATGCGGGCACTCTCTCTCCGATCATGCGGGCACTCTCTCCGATCATGCGGTCACTCTCTCCTCACTCTCTCCGATCATGCGGGCACTCTCTCCTCACTCTCTGCGATCATGCGGGCACTCTCTCTCCGATCATGCGGGCACTCTCTCCTCACTCTCTCCGATCATGCGGTCACTCTCTCCTCACTCTCTCCGATCATGCGGGCACTCTCTCCTCACTCTCTGCGATCATGCGGGCACTCTCTCTCCGATCATGCGGGCACTCTCTCCTCACTCTCTCCGATCATGCGGTCACTCGCTCCTCACTCGCTCCTCACTCTCTCCTCACTCTCTCCTCACTCTCTCCGATCATGCTGGCACTCGCTCCTCACTCTCTCCTCACTCGCTCCTCACTCTCTCCGCACTATCTCCGATCATGCTGACACTCACTCCTCACTCTCTCCTCACTCGCTCTCTGATCATGCGGGCACTCTCTCCGATCATGCGGTCACTCGCTCCTCACTCGCTCCTCACTCTCTCCTCACTCTCTCCGATCATGCTGGCACTCACTCCTCACTCTCTCTCCGATCATGCGGACACTCTCTCCTCTCTCTCTCCTCACTCTCTCCTCACTCTCTCCGATCATGCTGGCACTCGCTCCTCACTCTCTCCTCACTCGCTCCGCACTATCTCCGATCATGCTGACACTCACTCCTCACTCGCTCCTCACTCTCTCTCCGATCATGCGGGCACTCTCTCCTCACTCGCTCCTCACTCTCTCTCCGATCATGCTGACACTCTCTCCTCACTCTCTCCTCACTCTCTCTCCGATCATGCAGGCACTCTCTCCTCACTCTCTCCTCACTCTCTCCTCACTCTCTCCTCACTCTCTCCGATCATGCTGACACTCTCTCCTCACTCGCTCCTCACTCTCTCTCCGATCATGCTGACACTCTCTCCTCACTCTCTCCTCACTCTCTCTCCGATCATGCAGGCACTCTCTCCTCACTCTCTCCTCACTCTCTCCTCACTCTCTCCGATCATGCAGGCACTCTCTCCTCACTCTCTCCTCACTCTCTCCTCACTCGCTCCTCACTCTCTCTCCGATCATGCTGACACTCTCTCCTCACTCTCTCCTCACTCTCTCCTCACTCTCTCCTCACTCTCTCCTCACTCTCTCCTCACTCTCTCCTCACTCTCTCCTCACTCTCTCCTCACTCTCTCTCCGATCATGCAGGCACTCGCTCCTCACTCTCTCCTCACTCTCTCCTCACCCTCTCCTCACCCTCTCCTCACCCTCTCCGATCATGCGGGCACTCGCTCCTCACTCTCTCCTCACTCTCTCCGATCATGCGGGCACTCTCTCCTCACTCTTTCCTCACTCTCTCTCCGATCATGCGGGCACTCTCTCCTCACTCGCTCCTCACTCGCTCCTCACTCGCTCCTCACTCGCTCCTCACTCTCTCTCCGATCATGCGGGCACTCTCTCCTCACTCGCTCCTCACTCGCTCCTCACTCTCTCTCCGATCATGCTGACACTCTCTCCTCACTCTCTCCTCACTCTCTCCTCACTCTCTCTCCGATCATGCTGACACTCTCTCCTCACTCTCTCCTCACTCGCTCCTCACTCGCTCCTCACTCGCTCCTCACTCGCTCCTCACTCGCTCTCCGATCATGCTGGCACTCACTCCTCACTCTCTCTCCGATCATGCGGACACTCTCTCCTCACTCTCTCCTCACTCTCTCCTCACTCTCTCCTCACTCTCTCCTCACTCTCTCCTCACTCTCTCCTCACTCTCTCTCCGATCATGCTGGCACTCGCTCCTCACTCTCTCCTCACTCGCTCCTCACTCTCTCCGATCATGCTGGCACTCTCTCCTCACTCTCTCCTCACTCTCTCCTCACTCTCTCTCCGATCATGCTGGCACTCGCTCCTCACTCTCTCCTCACTCGCTCCTCACTCTCTCCTCACTCTCTCCGATCATGCTGGCACTCTCTCCTCACTCTCTCCTCACTCTCTCTCCGATCATGCTGGCACTCTCTCCTCACTCTCTCCTCACTCTCTCTCCGATCATGCTGGCACTCTCTCCTCACTCTCTCCTCACTCTCTCTCCGATCATGCTGGCACTCTCTCCTCACTCTCTCCTCACTCTCTCTCCGATCATGCTGGCACTCTCTCCTCACTCTCTCCTCACTCTCTCCTCACTCTCTCCGATCATGCTGGCACTCTCTCCTCACTCTCTCCTCACTCTCTCTCCGATCATGCTGACACTCTCTCCTCACTCGCTCCTCACTCTCTCCGATCATGCTGACACTCTCTCCTCACTCGCTCCTCACTCTCTCCTCACTCTCTCTCCTCACTCTCTCCTCACTCTCTCCTCACTCTCTCTCCGATCATGCAGGCACTCTCTCCTCACTCTCTCTCCGCTCATGCTGGCACTCTCTCCTCACTCTCTCCTCACTCTCTCTCCGATCATGCTGGCACTCGCTCCTCACTCGCTCCTCACTCTCTCTCCGATCATGCTGACACTCTCTCCTCACTCTCTCCTCACTCTCTCCTCACGCTCTCCTCACGCTCTCCTCACGCTCTCTCCGATCATGCGGGCACTCTCTCCTCACTCTCTCCTCACTCTCTCCTCACTCTCTCCTCACTCTCTCCGATCATGCGGGCACTCTCTCCTCACTCTCTCCTCACTCTCTCTCCGATCATGCGGGCACTCTCTCCTCACTCTCTCCTCACTCTCTCCTCACTCTCTCTCCGATCATGCTGGCACTCGCTCCTCACTCTCTCCTCACTCTCTCCTCACTCTCTCCTCACTCTCTCTCCGATCATGCTGGCACTCTCTCCTCACTCTCTCTCCGATCATGCTGGCACTCTCTCCTCACTCTCTCCTCACTCTCTCTCCGATCATGCTGGCACTCTCTCCTCACTCTCTCCGATCCTGCTGGCTCTCTCCTCACTCTCTCCTCACTCTCTCCTCACTCTCTCCTCACTCTCTCCTCACTCTCTCCTCACTCTCTCCTCACTCTCTCCTCACTCTCTCCTCACTCTCTCTGATCATGCTGGCACTCTTTCCTCCCTGAGCCACAGTCCTGCCCCACAGCTTAACCTTTACCCACCCCCACCCCACTCCAAAGCACCGCTACCAGCTGCAGTCCCCTTCCCTCGCCCACTTGATTCCCATTCTTTCCCCCTTCTCTCTGTGACTATCCACCCTGTGCCGGGAAATGGTGTGTGCCCTGAGGAGAATATGCTCTGCTACGCGGCAGGTAAGAGGAGTTCAGAACAGGGGAGCGGAGGAATTACAAACAAACATGGGCCCACTGATTACTGAACAAACGTTCAGAGGCAGGATACAATCCCTGCCCCTTTTTTGAAAAGCCAAGCTCCTTTTACCAGGATTTGCACAGGGCATCCACTTTCTCTCCTGACGGATGAATTTTCCCGTTCAGAACACAAGGACACTGTTGCTGTTTTACACAGGAATCACCAATGAAGATTTTTGAATAATCTGTTTCTGCAGTAAATGAAAACAGATGTTATTATTTGTGTCACACCTTTTACAACATGCTCAGTGTGTCTCTGCCCTTTTCCCCAACACAATACGGCTGATTTTCCTCATTGCAGCATAAGGAATGCCCAGTTCGAAGGTGCAGAAGAGAGAAAAAGAGGGCGGAGATTTGCTAACCAGGTCTCTGCCCACACACCACTGCCCTGAGATTTCTCAGGGTTCACCTAAAGGGCACGCCTGGGCTTGGGCTTGGCCATCGGTGCAGGCCGAGCATTTCAATGGAATGGAGTGGATCGGGTTCTCTCTTCCCTCCCACTTCAACCTCCTCTTCTCCCATCTAAACACAGAGCTGGAGCTGGGGCCTGCAATGTGACTCTCTTCAGACCCTTCTCAGCAGCAGCCAGGAGGTCCTGAGGCCAGAGGTCAGGAGCACAGCTACAGGACTCTCGTGATGCGGTTTTCACCCTGCTGGTAGGCTGTGCACGGATACACCAGGGGCTCTGCTAATGGTCCGCAATAGTAACTCGGGCAGTCTGAAGCCTACACAAGTGCAGTGCATTTTGGGGGCAGTGAGCCCATTGGGTGCCTTGGCACAGAGTGGGGTGGGGGCACAGAGCCCATTGGGTGCCTTGGCACAAAGTGAGGTGTTTGGGAGAGAAAAATTATCCCTAGCATTGTATACCAACTTTTCATTGCAACACTTCATACTCATCCAAAACGCTTTCGTCTACCACAACATTTATTATGCTAGTCCCTTGTGTATCTAATTTTCTGTCCTCACACAGGACCAGTATTTCCCCTTGTATTAGGCCCTTCCTTTGTTCACATACTTCCATTTTGCTCGGATAGTGAAATGCTGGCCTCATCAATCTAGCCACCTCCATATGTATTAGTTGTTCCAGTACTTTAGCACACAAGGCTCTTGGCTCTCCATGCTCACAACACCTACATTTTACCCGAGGATAATGCCAGGCTCAACAGTTTGGTTCTGTGTTTTGATGGGTTCATACTCCACATATTTCTTTAAGTTTATATTTCCATTACATCGCCCAGTCAATATTTGTGCTGATCAAAGTGCAGAAGTTTTGTGCTGGGGACCTTTTCATTTTGAGCCCCAATGTTAGTGTCAAGCACTCCCAGTCAGGTATAGCACAGATTAGCTGCAGGGTAAAGCACCCTCTACTCTGCCCCATCAATCTACCTTAACCCCCAGTCTCTGACGTACACCCCTCAATGCATCAGTTGGACATTTTCATTTCCCACACCATCCATGTTTTCTCCCTTCCTCTCCTGAAGACTGTGTTGGGTTGTAGGTCCAAGGGAAATGGCAGCCTCCCCAGCAACCTTCTAAGCGACCAGTAGGTCAATATGTCTATAACTTAAGACTGAACTGAAAATATGTATAACTGAAGGCTCGTTCCCTGAATTAACAATATGTCATGTGTATTCTCAGCCTTCCTGTTGGAGGCAGCTGACCAAGGAATTTTATTAAAGAGGTCAGATGTTGTTTGACCATCAGTGGATACAAGGAAAGAAAATAACTGAGCCCTGAGACCCAACATTCCTGACAACCAATGATTAGCTAATCCTTTTTGCAAATGCTGATTAATTGGAGCTTTATATATGAAGCTTTATATAGCAAACAGTTTGTTCAATTAGGTTGAGAAGGCCATAAGAACATAAGAATTAGGAGCAGGAGTAGGAGTAGGCCATACAGCCCCTCAAGCCTGCTCTGCCATTCAATAAGATCATGGCTGATCTTCGACCTCAACTCCACTTTCCTGCACTGTCCCCATATCCTTTGAGTCACCTAGAGTCCAAAAATCTAGCTATCTCAGCTTTGAATATACTCAACGCTTCAGCATCCACAGCCCACTGGGATAGAGAATTCCAAAGATTCACAACCCTATGAGTGAAGAAATTCCTCCTCATCTCAGCCTTAAATGGCCGACCAGTTATCCTGAGACTGTGCCCCCCTAGTTCTAGACTCTCCAGCCAGGGGAAACAACCTCTCAGCATCTAACCTGTCAATCCCCCTCAGAATCTTATATGCTTCAATGAGATCACCTCTCATTCTTCTAAACTCCAGAGAGTATAGGTCCAATCTATTCAATCTCTCCTCATAGGACAACACTCTCATCCCAGGGATCAATCTAGTGAACCTTCGTTGCACCGCCTCCAAGGCCAGTGATGTAAGAAAACTACTAGGCACTTGGTCTGAGTATTAAACAAAGCTTTAATCAACTGTTTTTCAACATGGAGGTCTAGTTGTGTCCTTCACTAGTTACTGTTAAAGAATGTCCTGAGCAAGCTGGGCCCATGCCCAAGTATTTATACTCTCCCTGGACAGCGCCACCAGCAGGCCGCCCAGTATTATTTCATAAGTCATTTCCACATGAATGACAAGATTCATGTCAGCAAATATGTCCTTTCTCAGGTAAGGAGACCAAAACTGTGCACTGTACTCCAGGTGTGGTCTCACCAAAGCCTTGCAAGACTTCCTTACTCTTGTACTCCAACCCCCTTGCAATAAAGGCCAACATGCCATTTGCCTTCCTAATTGCTTGCTGTACTTGCATGCTAACTTTCTGTGTTTCCTGTACAAGGACACCTAAATCTCTCTGAAAACCAACATCTAATAGTTTCTCACCATTTAAAAAATATTCTGTTTTCCTATTCTGCCTACCAAAGTGAATAACCTGACATTTCCCTACATTATACTCCATCTGCCACCTTACTGCCCACTCACTTAACCTGTCTGTATCCCTTTGCAGGCTCTTTCCTCACAGCTTACTTTCCCACCGAGCTTTGTATCGTCAGCAAACTTGGATACATTGCACTCGGTCCCTTCACCTAAGTCATTAATATAGATTGTAACTAGCTGAGGCCCAAGTACTGATCCTTGCAGCCCCCCACTAGTTACAGCCTGCCAACCGGAAAATAACCCGTTTATCCTTACTCTCTGTTTTCTGTCCATTAACCAATCCTCTATCCATGCTAATACATTACTCCAACCCCATGAGCTCTTATCTCGCATAGCAACCTTTAATGTGGCACCTTATCGAATGCCTTTTGGAAATCCAAATATACTACCTCCACTGGTTCCCCTTTATCTACCCTGCTAGTTACATCCTCAAAAAACTCTAATAAATTTGTTAAACACGATTTCCCATTCATAAAACCATGTTGACTCTGCCTAATCATATTATGATTTTCTAAGTGCCCTGTTACCATTTCCTTAATAATGGATTCCAGCTTTTCCCGACGACTGATATCAGGCTTACTGGCCTGTAATTCCCTGTTTTCTCTCTCTCCCTCCTTTCTTGAATTTGCTACCTTCCAATCCGCTGGGACTGTTCTAGAATCTAGGGAATTTTGGAAGATCCACTATCTCTGTAGCTACCTCGTTTAGAACCCTAGGATGTAGGCCATCAGATCCAGGGGATTTGCCGGCTTTTAGTCCCATTTGTTTCTCAAGAAGTACTTTTTCTCTACTGATATGAATTACTTTAAGTTACTCACTCTTATTAACCTCTTGGTTCCCACTATTTTTGGTATGCTTTGTGTCTTCTACTGTGAAGACAGATACAAAATATTTGTTTATAGTCTCTGCCATTTCCTTATTCCTCATTATAATTTCACCTATGAAATTATAATTTGACATATGAAAACATGAATGAGATGAGGCCATTCAACCCAACAGTCCTGTCCCAATGATCATGTACAGTCTTCCCGATCACAGTATCCACCCCACCCATTTAATGTCCTGCCCACCCAGGATTACATAACATCAGGAGCCTAGTTTGTGATAGGCTGGTAGTAACAAAAATCAGGCAGACCCAATATGAATATTGGTTTGTAACTCATTCCACCTAACTGCAGACACCCTGCACTGCTGACCTATGGAGATGGTGCTGTGAAGGGCAGCCCCCACCCTGCATACCCCCCCATAACCATCTCACACAGTATCACCACCACTTCAGCAGCCATCAAACAGAGGCTGGGATATTGGGCTGCTCCGTCATTTGCTGGCATCTTGGTTTGCCATTCCTTTCATTTTCACCCTCTTGTGTCACTCACCTTGAATTGTTTGCATCCCTCTAAATTTCACATGAAATGTTCCACTCCCTGATTTTTTACAAATCTGGACCTGGAGCTGTGCATAATTATGATAATGAGCTAAAATCGTAAAATTGGATGTAAATAGTCAATTTCAATATCAGTCTTTCTGAAACTCAATTCTCATCCTTTGGGTACAAACTGAACCCAGATTGGAAAATGTGGGTCCTTGTTTCTAAGTATATTCTAACTATTCCTTAATAGCCCATGTGGTCGTTGGATGAGCTTTGAGAACAGCCAGGCTTCTGTCAATGCCACTTTTGAGTGAAGCACTAGAATGTGCAGGAGAGTGGCTTAAACTGAGCCCATGTCCCTCGTGTGTGACAGAGTGACTGGACTCCACAGTGTGGCCCCGAAATGTCAAACTCCAAAGCTGGCTGCAGATGTGGGCGGGGTGCGGACAGAGCTGTCCGCACTGATCTGAATTCGCAACACAACACTTCTGGGGCAGAAACCTGATGCATCCAGATTCCATCCCAAATTCCTGGCACCTCCTCCAGTGGCAAGTCATCATTTGCACCCTCCCAACCCAGGAATTTTGGCCTCTGGGACTGTCATCTGACAACTGCCTGTATTACCACACCATCCGATGAATCCAATTATCTCTTTAACCTCTAGAATAAATGAACACTCATATCTCTAAACCAGTTTTGGAAAGCTAAGGTTGATAATATTTTCTCTCTTAACTCCATACGTACTGCAGATTTTCACGTGATTCATCCAGTCTGTCAACCGTATCCCCCGGGCTTTACAAGCGAGAACATATGAATGAAGTGCCGAGCACATATAACCTTGGATATTTTCATAGTTGCATATTTCATATTGACACCGCTGAAAATGAAAACATGCCATGAGTGTCATAGGAACTTTCAGAAGAATCTGATTCTTCAACATTCCTACCTAGTATTTGGCAATTCATTAACTGAAATTAAACCAGTAACTAATATGGGGGCTGAAAATACACCGGGTTGACAGCCTGGATTGTGTGCTGGGACGTGTTTGCCAGTGAACTGCTTTCCTGCCCTCACCAGAGTATGGGAGGTCAGGGATTGGTCACCCATTTTGATCATTGTGGGCAGGTACCATTAAGAGTGCATCTTGGGCACCTGCCCAGCAGGTCCAGACACAGAAGCCCTGTGGTCAGAGTCTATCAGCCACCTTGTATAGTAGGCTGATGTCTTACATTTGGGAACCTGTGTCTTTCTGGATGGAGGCCAAGACCCAGGCCTGGAGCCCCAGGTGGGTCTACAAGGTAAGGCCAGCATGTCTTCCTTCTCTTGATGGATCCCAGACCAGGGATGAAGAAACTCCTGGCCTGGGAGGAGAGGGTCCTCCCTTGGGCATGTCACCTCTAACAGAGTTTCCACCCAAACAAGACCCCAGGGAAACTAGTGGAGAAGGCTGGCCAAAGTGGGCCTACCACAGGACTTATAGCAAGTGTGCACGAACACCTGCGGGCCATGATTTCTGCTATTACAGGCATTCGATCTGCTATAATGGTCGTGGGATGCTCTGTAATCAACTTCAATGCTCTCGGAATTTCTCTGTAATGTAATACTTTTATAAACATGAAATTCTTTAAAAGATTAATCTATGATATAATGGTTGAAGACAATCTGAGAATCATGACATTGGTTACATTTTATGCAGTACAACCTATTGCTGTTAGAAAGAATTTCATTTTGTTAATGAACAACCTGTTAGGAACATCTAGAAGCAATGGGCAGAAAGTTGAGACAGTATTTAGAAAGGGGCAGGGGGAATGAATTAGCTCCTTCCAGTTATCAGGGGAATCTCAAATATAATGGAGTGCAACTGACTGTTCCTGGTGTGGTCAGATTTTCAATGGTAACTATGGTAGACTTTGAGAAAGGTAGCATGGGAGAGGGGTAGTTCACTGATCGGTTACCTAGTTTAAGCACTGAACCTTCGAACAGTCATTTATGCACGGAGATGGTTCAGAGAAAAGTAACAAGGATAATTCTGTGAGTGAAAACTCTAAAGACACCCACAGAACTGAATTTGTTTTCACGAGAGATAAGAAAATTGAGAGAGGACATGCTCCAAGTCTTCAAAAGGAAATGTGCAGTGTGGATGATGCCAGAGATGGAAAACTATAGTTCTGAGCAGCAACTTGAGATACTGAGACTATGTCCACTGGAGCAGGGAAGACCACGCGGAGACTTCATAGAGGTTTTAAAAATGATGGAGGGTCTTGATGGGGGGAATAGGGATAGACTATTTCCTCTGGCTGGCTAATCAGTGACAAACAGTCATCAATTTAAAATCGTTACTAAGGAAGTGAGGAGAGAGGCTGGGAGAGATTTCTTTACAGACCGTTGTTGGAGCATGGAACACTTTGCCAGAGAGAGTAGTTTAGGCAGAAACCATTGCATCTTTTAATTGGATAGTGTTTGAAGTAGAGGAATGTACAGGGTTATGGGGAGACAGCAGGGTAGGTTTAGGGGCTTTAGTTTTGTATTGCTTCAGCAAAGAGCCAGCGCAGACATGAGGGGCTGAATGGCCTCTTTCTGTTCTGTAAGCTTCTATGGTTCCATATAGGTGCAAGCAAATAAAGAAGGTAATTATATCATTTAAATGATAAAAGTAGAGATAAAGGACACAAGTACAAATTGGAGTTAGACATGTCGAACAGACTCCCAAAGGAAGTAGCTAGTTCAAAGGTTAGTGAGAGGGTTCGAAGTGTAAGTACAGAGGGAGATAAGTGAACACCATATGGAATGCGGTACCTCCTTCTATGTTGCAACCACAGGAATGGTGTCTGTGAACTAATGCAGATTGTACGGAGGGATTGATATCCTAGAGTTTCACTAAATAATCCAAAAGGACCAGGGGGACATTTCAGAGCCTCACCCTCTGGGAAATGTTCTCTATGCTTTACCTCCCTCAGTAGAGCTCTTGGCAGGAGGCATTGTGCAAGCTTTGTGGAAGCACATAGCTCAGTGGGCCAGACAGCTCGGTCTGTCCAGACTGTCACATATTCTAGTGCCTGACAAAATTTCAACAGCAGACAAGACAGAAGAGACGGCAGCCTCCATTTCAAGGCAATGGCTTGTAGGAGGATTGCCAGAATTGGCATAGTTTCGGGGATCATCTCTTTTTATATCTTCATTCTGACCTTTCCTTTCTTTCTTCATTCTTATTAATTTCATTTCCTGTTGCTGTTACCGGGTATTACGAGAATGCTGGAGGACAGATTATTTGAAGCCACATGCAGTTTAGTGCAGTGGAATGTGCAGCAGCACCTTCGAAGAACAGTGAAAGGATGTTTGCCCCAAATGGTAAGATGCTTAATAGAGAAACAACGAGATATGGGGGTTCAGACACCTAGACCGTTAAAGGTGTGAATACAGGTTAAAAAACGGTAAATAGGATTCTGGGTTTTCTACACAAGGTGAGATAGTATTGGTCTGTCTCTACTTATACACACCACACACAGGCAGAACGGGAATCATGAGGGGGGATTTTAATGTTCTGACATGCTGGGAGAGGGCAGGGCTGGTAGCGTGCGGGAAACCCATCAGTCCAGGTTTCCCCACACGCGGTGGAGTTTAACTCCACAGCATGCGTGTGACGTCACTGACCGGCTGCCCACCCAGAAATCAGCCTGATTGGCAGGCTTGGTTTCCAGTCAGGTGGGGCCCACGGTGATTGGGGGGGGGAGGGGGGAAGGAGGGTTCCAATCCCCGACCCCGGCTGGGCGGGGGAGGGGGTTTCCGATCCCGGCGGTGGGTGAGCTTGGGGTGCTACTGGAGGAAGCACTCCTGCTCCTCCCGGCCTACAAGGAGAGCTCCCTGAGGCTGTCCTCGCCTCACTGCAGCTGCCGGGAATCCCAAGGCCCGGGAACCCTGGCCGGCCACAATTAAATCTGCAAAAGCAGGTTAACTCCAAGGCTTCCAGCTTCATTATCATATTTAAAGTGCCAACCCACCTCCTGGGAGCGGGTTGGCTGCCCGCGCCCCGTCCCACCTCCATTAAAACCAGAAGTGGGCAGGTTGGAGGCGGGTTGGGGTCGGGATTCAGGTTTTTAACACTTTAACCTCCCACCCGACCCCAACCCGCCCATTTTTGGGGGGTTAAAATTCCCCCCACAATCTCTAATTATACATACCACACACAGACAGAACTCCAATCATTAGAGCAGAGAAGACCCGAGAGGTGTTCAAAATAATGATGCGTTTTGATAAACTAAATCAAAATAAAACTATTTCCACTGGTCAATGTTTTGGTAACTGGAAATTTTGAATTTAAGGTTGCACCAAAAGAATGAAGGGAGAAGTTAAAGAAAGCATTTTTTGGTAGAAGCTTGTTGGAGCGTGGAATAGCCCTCCAGAGACACGGTAGAAACAGAATCCACAATAGCTTTTAAGAGGAAAGTTGATAAGTATTTGGAAAAAGTAGAAGTGTAGAGGGAAAAGATGGGAATGGGACTTGTTGGAGAGCTCTTTATGACATGGCCTCCTTCTGTGCTGTAAAATTGTATGATTATATGAACTGTTATGTGAATTGCTGCCTTTTCCCCAAGTTGTGTTGTTTAGCCTTTTGTTTGCAGAAGCCCAAACTCATACTCCACAAATACAATCCTGCACTGTCTGTAAAGGTTTGATATTTAAAGCTCATTCAAGAAATAAGAGAATTTTAAAATGTTAAAACTTTACCTCAATATAGTCCATTGGGCCCACAAAGGCATGGCACCTTCCAAATATGCTGCTTTTATTCATCAGCTTCAAACAGTGGCGCTGTGCATAAGCCACTATCAAACAGAAGAGACAATATTACAGTTCTGGGAAGTTAGTGGGGCTGATTGCCCAATGCTGCTACCCCCTTGCAGACATCGGGCACCCTGTCAGGAAACGGGCAGGGAGGCCCAAGCCCCGGCAACACTGCACGCCCGATTCAGTGATCATCAACATGTCTGCATTTTTTGAGGTGGCACTTCAAGCATCGGGGCCCCTCTTGTACTCGCTGAATTTATTCTAATTGATTGTGCCTCACGGTGAATTACCTGTGATTTGCGGCCAATCAACTCTCTGTAATGCTCACCTCTTTAAAATGGGCACTTGTCAGCTTCCAGGCAGTTTGCTTGAAAACAGCCATAAAGCTGGGACTGACTATTTTTTAGATAGTTGCTGGTTTTGCTGCTTTTGTGACTTACCAAACTGATGTTTCTGCATCAACTGATTTTGCAATAGTTTGTTTTTGCTATAGTTTGCTCCTGAAGTTCTGCGCCAACCTCCAGTAATGGCCCAGGTTTTGCTGTCAAGATAACAGTCAGGCTAATGGCGTTCACTGTTATTTAAGCACAAGCTGTACAGCAACTTCAGGCAAGGGGCAGATGTGCCGTTAAATGCCAATATCCATCTCAATTCATCATGCTCTCTCTCTCCTCTGAGTTCACTGCCCTCCTATCCTCCCTTAATCTCTCCCTCCATGTAAACTCACCAACCCATATTCACAGCCACCCCCTCGACCTTGCCATCTCATGTGGCCTCACTACTCCCATTGTTTCAATCACAGATAAAGTCATCTCTGATCACTTCCTTGTATCGTTCTCCACCCACATCCCCCTTCCCCCTCCCACCCCACTTCCTTCTGTGTCCACCCCTGGATAAAACTCTCTCCCTATTCACTACAGCTGCGCTTTCAAATTCCCAGCTGTCTAGCCTTTGGCCCTCTATCCACCACGACATTTCTGCAGCTACCGATCTGCTCAATCACACCCTCACCTCCACCTTTGATGCTCTAGTCCCCATTAAAACCATTACCCTCTCTCATCCTGGCCATTCCCCCTGGTATGGCCCTCATCTCCACTCCCTTAAGTCCAAGGGATGCAGACTTGAACGGATGTGGCGGACAACTGGTTTAGCCATTCACCGTCAGATCTGGCTGGACCAAAAAGCATTATTGGGTCCTGCTCTCGTCTGCTCACTATTCCAGGATCATTCTGGAATGTAAAGATAACCCCCGGCTTCTTTTCTCTACTGCAAACCATCTTCCTAAACCCCTCTCCCTGGTCTCCTCCACACTCACCTCCAACAACAAGTGTGAGGAGCTCATGGACTTCTTTGCCTTTAAGATTGAGACCATCCGTTCAGCTGCCTCTGCCACTTCCCTCCCTTCCCCATCCCCACCGGGCCAAACTTCCTCTAAGGATCCCCCCTGCCCTAGCCCTGAACTTGCATCTTTCTCTAATTTCTCTCCAATCTCCCCTCATGCCCTCTCCGAGCTCATCTCATCCACGAGACCCACCTCCTGCTCCCTCGACCAGATTCCCACCAAACTGCTGACCACACAACTTCACTTCCTGGCCCCCAATGTTAGCTGATATTGTTAACGGTTCTCTCTCCTCAGGTACTGTCCCCTCTCCCTCAAATCTGCCGTCATCACCTCTCTCCTCAAAAAAACAAACCTTGATCCCTCCGTCCTTGCAAACTACCACCCCATCTCCAACCTCCCTTTCCTCTCCAAAGTCCTTGAACGTGTTGTCACCTCCCAAATCCGTGCCCATCTTTCCCAAAAAGCCATGTTTGAATCCCTCCAATCAGGTTTCCGCCCCGTCACAGTACTGAAACGGCTCTCATCAATGTCACAAATGACATCCTATGTGACTGTGACAAAGGTAAACTATCCCCCCTCGTCCATCTCGACTTGTCTGCAGCCTATGACATGGTTGACCACTCCATCCATCTCCAACGCCTCTCCACCGTGGTCCAACTGGGTGGGACTGCACTCGCCTGGTTCCATTCTTATCTATCTAATCGTAGCCAGAGAATCACCTACAATGGCTTCTCTTCCTGCTCCCACATCGTTACCTCTGGTGTCCCCCGAGGATCTATCCTTGGCCCCCTCCTACTTCTCATCTACATGCTGCCCCTTGGCGACATCATCCGAAAACACAGCGTCAGTTTCCACAGGTACGCTGACGACACCCAGCTTTACCTCATCACCACCTCTCTCAACCCCTCCACTGTCTCTAAATTGTCAGACTGCTTGTCTGACGTCCAGTACTGGATGAGCAGAAATTTCCTCCAACTAAATATTGGGAAGACCGAAGCCATTGTCTTCGGTCCCTGCCACAAACTCTGTTCCCTAGCCACCCACTCCATCCCTCTCCCTGGCAACTGTCTAAGGCTGAACCTGACTGTTCACAACCTTGGTGTCTATCTGACGCCGAGATGAACTTCCGATCACATGTCCGCTTCATCACCAAGACTGCCTATTTCCACCTCTGGAAATACTCGCCCGTCTTCGGCCCTGCCTCAGCTCATCCGCTGCTGAAACCCTCATCCATGCCTTTGTTACCTCTAGACTTGACTATTCCAAAGCACTCCTGGCCGGCCTCCCACATTCTACTCTCCGTAAACCTGAGGTCATCCAAAACTCGGCTGCCCGTGTCCTAACTCGCACCAAGTCCCATTCACCCATCACCCCTGTGCTCGCTGACCTACATTGGCTCCTGCTTAAGCAACGGTTTGATTTTAAAATTCTCATCCTTGATTTCAAATCCCTCCATGGCCTCACCCCTCCCTATCTCTGTAACCTCCTCCAGCCCCAAAACCCTCCGAAATTTCTGCACTCCTCTAATTCTGCCCTCTTGAGCATCCCTGATTATAATCGCTCAACCATTGGTGCCTTCAGCTCCTGAGGTCCTAAGCTCTGGAGTTCCCTCCCTAAACCTCTCTACATCTCTTTCCTCCTTTAAGACGCTCCCTAAGACCTACCTCTTTACTGCCCTAATATCTCCTTATGTGGCTCGGTGTCAAATTTTGTTTGATAATGCTCCTGTGAAGCGTCTTGGGATGTTTTACTACGTTAAAGGTGCTGTGTAAATACAAGTTGTTGTTGTTGTTGTTGTTGAGGGACAGCTATGTGATGAAACGCCAACATCCAAAAGCTGCTTCCAAGATTCTTCCGTCAACAGCTTCGCAGAAACAGCCTCTCACTGTCGACCTCACCACTGAAATGCATTGAATGGCGTGAAGTTGCTGCATTTGCGCTGTACATACGAACTAAACTCGCCACAGGAAGTTAAGTCTTGTCATTACAAGAGCAAGTACCCTTTTAACGATGTGATAACTGTTGGCACTGAAAATTAACCGTTAAAAGTGAAGACTCATTCCTTCAGGTATTGATTGTTGGAGATTTTAAAAATGTAAAATTTACATTGTTTTATTAATGTTTTAATTTTCCTTTCCATCTCTTTTTTCTCTCTTTTAATCCAAATGTTCTTTCCCTCTCTTCATTTCTCTTTCTGTCCCTGATTTGACATTGAATTCACTATTCTAACTGACACTTCCTTCTCAGTCCTTGTGCTGTTAATTTCAGAAGCCTTCAATCTGCTAAGGAGAGACACGGTTACGTGCCCTGTTCACTCAGGTCCCAGGTGCCCTGTTTCTCGCGCTGCAGCGTGATCAGCTCGCACTTTCAGCAACTTGCCATATAAATATTTTTAAAAACTAACCGTGCAGGGGCAAGTTTAGCCAACGGCAGCCGCTGTTTGATGCCCTGCCAAAGCAAAATCTGGGCCACTGTGCCGACTCTGCTTTATTCATCCTCCCGATATATGTGCTGGAGTCTCTCCAGTTGCTCTCAATTCCATTCAGTTTGAGCTCGAGAAAATCCACCTGGAGACATTTGTGGTTGTCCTCGACACTCACAGATTATGCAAGTTCCACAGAATACTGATCTTACCTCTCCTGCGATACTAATTATTCACTGGTTGACAATGAAGGGTTGTTTTAGTCACTTACATTTGAATTGACTGAGGGAGCATGGGTCTGGATGTTTGTCGATCACACGTTTGCAGTATTCACCAACATGCCAAGAGTTAACAAATATAGCAGCAATCCCTTCGGAGATTTCCATACTGCTCTTGAAATCATCTTTGGAGTCTCCGTTGAAATTGCCACACAATCCTGCAAGAGAATAAGTGGTGTACGGTTATTGGTCAGATCCAGCATCAAACATACATAGAAACATAGAAGATAGGAGCAGGAGCAGGCCATTCAATGAGATCATGGCTGATCATCCAAACTCAGTACCCTGTACCTGCTTTTTCCCCATATCCCTTGATACCTTTAGCTTTAAGAAATATATCTAACTCATTCTTGAATATATTTAATGAATTGCCCTCAACTAACTTCTGTGGTAGAGAATTCCACAGGTTCACCACTCTCTGGGTGAAGAAATTCTTCCTCATTTCTGTCCTAAATGGCTTACCCCTTATCCTTAGATTATGACCCCTGGTTCTGGACTCTCCGACCATCGGGAACATCCTTCCTGCATCTAGTTTGTCCAGACCTGTCAGAATTTTATATGTTTCAATGAGATCCCCTCTCATTCTTCTATACTCCAGTGAGTATAAGCCCAATCGACCCAATCTCTCCTCATATGTCATTCCTGCCATCCCAGGTATCATCAAGTGAGATTGGTCATTGCTGGGAGTTGCTGCAGCACCGTCAGTACCGGCACACAGTGTCACGGACTGGTGGGAGGGGCTTGTGTCCACAATCCCCTCCCACACCGCAAGCTCCTAACCTAAGCTGTGCCCATCAGCTGACCAAAGGCCGTGTGTAGGACAGAGCGTCATGGCAGAGGTGGGATTGGCAGAGGACAAATACCAGCCCTCTCAGATCAAGAGTCATAGGTGGGGCAGGAGAGCTAAAAGGATAACTCAGTGACAGTGGGAAATATACAATTGATAGAAGGTTTCCTTCCTGGGTTTTCTAGCAGTGAAGTGAACAGATCACCTCCTAGAATCATTTTAAAATGGAAATGACGCACTCTGTTGTTAAACATGGACATGTCCAGATATACTGGGGAAATATAGAAAATAAATGCACTGAATTAAAGCTGTTGTTTTACATACAGCTCAATCTCTTTATTAATCTGGGTCTGCACAATCTTGATGCAATGCTGTACTTTGCCCAATCTTTGTTTAAAAATTCTTCAAAGATTGTGCCTTTGATTACTCAGCTCTGCAATGATGTAAGGACAGGGGAAAGTAACAAGGATGATTCTGGGAATGAGGACTCTAAATTGTAAAGAAATGGAACTTGATCTTATCAGAGAGAAGAGGATTGAGAGGGGATACGATCCAGGTTGAAATGCTATGAAGAGCAGATAATGTAATTGCAACCAGGTTAGTAAACCTGGACTGTGAGCACAGAAATAAAAGACATGAGTACAAAATAACTAGTCTCCAGCCAGATCTTTGAGTAGAAGCAATTGTATCCTCCGCAGAGACTGGATATGTCAAATACACTCTTTGAGCTAAAGCTTAACTCTAGACTGATACAGAGTTGGGTGACTATATGGTTCAGAGCAGGACTGATGGTTAGAAGGGTAGGTACAGATAAAGGTGACTTTTATCACCTATTGAACTGTAGAAGAGTTTACACACTTACCCAGCTCCCGGTAGGATGCAGAGTAACAAAGTACACAGCACTCCGTAACTACACAGTGCTCGTAACTTACATGGAGGGTACGATACAGCTCTAGAGTTCAGTGCCTGGGGCCTGGTGAATGTGAGGGGAGGGATCTATCCATTCTATGGTCAGAAAGAGATGATTAAATGCTGTGCAGAACATGCTGGGACCTGGAATATTTCAGACCAAGGAAGGCATCTGGCTATTTACTTGATTTATCCTTGGGGGGTCGGGGAGGGGGTTACTTTGCAGAACTTTTCCTCGGGGAATTACATGGGTTTGGTGGATTATGATAGGGTGGATTGCACATGGTCTGTGGGAGAAATTAGATTGAATGATCAAATAGCCTTCTGTCATTCCAGGAATCCTTATGTTCTTCTGCAAGATGATAATATATCTCTTACCATCTGTGGTGTCAAAAAATTTCATCTGTACAGTAATGTACACCTGGAAAACTGGACTGAAGTAGACCTGCATCTTCAGGCCAAATCTGGTGGACATCTGAACGCAGGTGGCAGACTTTCTCTCAATCTTAATACCCGCTGAAAGAAATACAGTCCATTAAAGCCCATTACCCCTTGTGAGATAAACAAAGAACAAGAGAAGGGACATTATTTTTCCCAGTAACTGTTTTTAAATTTTTAGCCTCAGGAAGGGAGGCAAAGGGAACACCGTGCTGCGCGACAGCAACAATGTGCCTGGCGATGCTAGCAACACGTTTGGCTTCCCCCCTCTCCCCAATCACCCAAGCTCCTGATCTCAGCCACACAGCTGTGAAGAGCTGAAAAGCTGACTCCAGCTGCCTCTCATTCAGGGGCAAGTGCAACTCCAGGCAGTTCTTGAACATCAGCAGTACTGCGAGAGGCCTGGGTGCTGAACACAGGCAACTTGTGGAGCTAAAGGGCAGAAATTCCAATCAGTGAAGCTCACCAACAAACTCTTCAGACCCTGGTACTGCATTGGTGTGTGCACTACTTTTACACAGGAGTTCAAATACATTAGTTAATGCATGCCTAAAAACAGGGTGCAGGAATATAGAACATGAGTGTTGGAGTTTGAACATTAAATTTACTAATCAGAATTTCTATTTTAAAGAGAAGGAATCAACTTTTGATAATGAAAATACATCAATACCATAACAGTCCCACATATGCAATGATTGACAATGCAGAATAAAGTATATCGGAGTATACACAACTATCTCAGATCATGCTACGCACCCCTCCTCTGTGAGTGGAACGCACCCCTCCTCTGTGAGTGGAACGCACCCCTCCTCTGTGAGTGGAACGCACCCCTCCTCTGTGAGTGGAACGCACCCCTCCTCTGTGAGTGGAACGCACCCCTCCTCTGTGAGTGGAACGCACCCCTCCTCTGTGAGTGGAACGCACCCCTCCTCTGTGAGTGGAACGCATCATAATAAGAACATAAGATTATAAGAAATAAGAGCAGGAGTCGGCCATACAGCTCTTCGAGCCTGCTCCGCCATTCAATAAGATCATGGCTGATCTTCGACCTCAATTCCACCTTCCTGCACTATCCCCATATCCCTTGATTCCCCTCGAGTCCAAAAATCTATCGATCTCCGCCTTGAATAGAAACATAGAAAAATAGGAGCAGGAGTAGGCGATTCGGCCCTTCGAGCCTGCTCTGACATTCAATATGATCATGGCTGATCCTCTATCTCAATACCATATTCCCGCTCTCTCCCCATTCCCTTTGATGCCTTTTGTGTATAGAAATCTATCTATCTCCTTCTTAAATATATTCAGTGACTTGGCTACCACAGTCTTCTGTGGTAGAGAATTCCACAGGTTCACCACCCTCTGAGTGAAGAAATTTCTCCTCATCTCAGTCCTAAATGTCCTACCCCGTATCCTGAGACTGTGACCCCTCGTTCTAGACCCCCCAGCCAGGGGAAACATCCTCCCTGCATCCAGTCTGTCTAGCCCTGTCAGAATTTTATACGCTTCAATGAGATTCCCCTCTCATTCCTCTAAATTCTAGTGAATATAGGCCTAGTCGACCCAATCTCTCTTCATAAGACAGTCCTGCCATCCCAGGAATCAATCTGGTGAATCTTCGCTGCACTCCCTCTATGGCAAGTATATCCTTTCTTAGGTAAGGAGACCAAAACTGCACACAGTACTCCAGGTGTGGTCTCACCAAGGCCCTGTATAACTGTAGTAAGACATCCTTGCTCCTGTACTCAAATCCTCTTGCAATGAATGCCAACATACCATTTGCCTTCCTAACTGCTTGCTGCACCTGCATGTTTGCTTTCAGTGACTGGTGTACAAGGACACCCAGGTCCCTTTGTACATCAACATTTCCCAATCTATCACCATTTAAATAATACTCTGCCTTTCTGTTTTCCCTACCGAAGTGGATAACTTCACATTTATCCACGTTATACTGCATCTGCCATGTATTTGCCCACTCACTCAACTTGTCTAAATCGCTTTGAAGCCTCTTTGCATCCTCCTCACAACTCACAATCCAACCTTATTTCGTGTCATCAGCAAACTTGGAAATATTACATTTGGTTCCCTCATCCAAATCATTGATATATATTGTGAATAGCTGGGGCCCAAGCACTGATCCCTGCGGTACCCCACTAGTCACCGCCTGCCACCCCGAAAAAGACCCATTTATTCCTCCTCTCTGTTTCCTGTCTGCTAACTAATTTTCAATCCATGCCAGTATATTACCCTCAATCCCATGTGTTTTAATTTTGCACACTGACCTCTTATGTCGGACTTTATCAAAGGCCTTCTGAAAATCCAAATACACCACATCCACTGGTTCTCCTTTATCTATTCTACCAGTTACATCCTGAAAAAACTCCAGTAGGTTTGTCAAACACGATTTCCCTTTCATAAATCTATGTTGACTTTGTCTAATCTCGTTGATATTTTCTAAGTGTCCTGTTATCACATCCTTTATAATACTCTAGCATTTTCCCTACTACTGATGTTAGGCTAACCGGTCTGTAGTTCCCTGTTTTCTCTCTCCCTCCTTTTTTAAATAGTGGGGTTACATTTGCCAAACTCCAATCTGCAGGAACTGTTCCATAATCTATAGAATTTTGGAAGATGACAACCAATGCAGCCACTATTTCCATGGCTACCTGTTTTAGTACTCTGGGATGCAGATTATCAGGCCCTGGGGATTTATCGGCTTTCAGTCCCATTAATTTCTCCAGCACTATTTTTTTATGAATACTAATTTCCTTTAATTCCTCCTTCTACTAGACCCTTGGTTCCCTCGCATTTCTGGGAAGTTATTTGTGTCCTCTTCCGGGAAGACAGAACCAAAGTATTTGTTTAATTGCTCTCCATTTCCTTGTTCCCCATTATAAATTCTCCCGCTTCTGACTGTAAGGGACCTACATTTGTTTTCACTAATCTTTTTCTTTTTACATACTTGTAGAAGCTTTTACAATCCGCTTTTATGTTCCTTGCAAGTTTACTCTCATACTCTATTTTTCCCCTCTTAATCAATCTCTTGGTCCTTTTTTGCTGAACTCTAAACTGCTCCCAATCCTCAGGCTTGCTACTTTTCTGGCAACTTTATATGAATCCTCTTTGGATCTAATACTATCCTTAATTTCTTTTGTTAGCCATGGTTGGGCCACTTTTCCTTTTGTGTTTTTGCAACAGAAAGGAATGTATAACTGTTGCAATTCATGTTAGCCATTGCCTATCCACCGTCATGCCTTTTAATGAAGCTCCCCAATCTATCATAGCCAACTCCCTCCTCATACCTTCGTAGTTTCCTTTGTTTAGATTTAGGACCCTAGTTTTGGATTGGACTACTTCACTTTCCATCTTAATGAAGAATTCTATCATGTTATGGTCACTTTTCCCTAAAGGACCCCGCACCACAAGATTATTAATTAACCCCTTCTCATTGCACAATACCCAATCTAGGATAGCCTGTTCCCTAGTTGGCTCCTCAACGTACAGGTCTAAAAAAACATCTCGTACACACTCCAGGAATTCATCCTCCACAGTATTATTGCTAATTTGGTTTGGCCAGTCTATATGTAGATTAAAGTCACCCAACTGTAGTACCCTTGTTACATGCATCTCTAATTTCCTGTTTGATGCCATCCCCTACATTACCACTACTGTTTGGAGGCCTATAGACAACTCCCACCAATGTTTTCTGCCCCTTGGTGCTTCTTAGCTCCACCCAGACTAATTCTACATCTTGATTTTCTGAGCCAATATCCTTTCTCACTATTGCTCTGATTTCATCCTTTACTAACAAGGCCACCCCACCTCCTTTTCCTTTTTTACTCAACGACTGAGCATCCACACCCCACTGGGGCAGAGAATTCCAAAGATTCACAGCCCTCTGAGCGAAGAAATTCCTCCTCATCTCAGTCCTAAATGGCCGACCCCTTATCCTGAGACTATGCCCCTGAGTTCTAGACTCTCCAGCCAGGGTAAACAACCTCTCAGCATCTACCCTCTCAACCCCCCTCAGAATCTTATATGTTTCAATGAGATCACCTCTCATTCTTCTAAACTCCAGAGAGTATAGGCCCATTCTACACAATCTCTCATCATAGGACAACACTCTCATCCCAGGGATCAATCTAGTGAATCTTTGTTGCATCCCCCACCCGCCCCGCCCCACCCAACCACCGCCCCCCCACCACCCCCACCTCTGCTATCTCTTCCCTAGATTCTTGTGGAACACCATTTCCTGTCAGCACTCGATAGGAAACAGTGCAAATGATTTGTTTAGACTGTAATGTGTGTATAAACACACAACTCTGGAGTTATAAATTCATCCTTTCTAGTCCAACACAAATGGCATCTGACCCATTCCATATTAACTGAGACTATCCTACTGGAGGGAAGGCCCCATATTTCCCGGGGCCGGAAATTATGCCTTTACATTCTAACTGTTGAAAGGTCAAGTGGGGTCACAGCTTTCATTTAAATGTATTTAAATTTGATTTTGAATTTATTTGAATCTATTTTGAGGTATTTTATTAGAAATATCCGTCCTACAATCCCATTTCTACATATTTTGGTGCGAGCACTTTGAAAGCCTGTGGTACTGTAGGGTCGATATTAGGAACAAACTGCTGCACAATCCAATATGGCTGCCAGGGGTTGCATTTGTACCTTGTCAGTATGGTCTGCACCTCTGGTCTGTGCCTTAACCCCCAGCCACCTTAAACTGTCACAATCAGCTGGCAGGACTTATATGGGCAAACGACCCAGGGCCCACATCATAACGAAGGGGTTATGTCACGTCACGTGACTGCACAATGGAAACCATAACAACCCAGAGGCAGGAGGGGTGGACAAAATACAACAATGTGGCACAAAATGTGCATTTGTATTTGAGAGAGCCACGAGGAGAGAGCTTGAAAACAAGTGCGTTCATCAAATCCATCCAAATCTGAGCAGATCACTGGAGAGGAGATTGGGAACACTGTGTAAAGGAACAGCGTTCATCATTGGCGAGAAAGAACAGTCAGAGAGGAAAGAGACAGTCATCCAACGGGAGATTTCATTCTGACTGTGAGTGAGTGAACAAAGACAGTCTTTCATTGATAATCAGACACACAAAGTATTTGGTTAATAAGTTGCTTCAGATTGAAGAGCAGTAGTTCTCTCCGCGGGGGGAGGGGGGTGAATTTCCACGGGAAGTTCTTCTCGTTCATCGTAACGTTAGCGGAAGTGCTGCACAAAGCCCGGGAAAACAGCGTCGCTAGTGTTCATTCAGTTTCCCCGAGGTTTCCGTAGCTCTTCCACCAAAGTTACGACTGGCGAGCAGGAGAATCCCTGCGGAACATAAGATCAGGAGTAGACCATTCAGACACTCGAGCCTGCTCCACCATTCAATTAAATCTTGACTGATCTGTATCTTAACTCCATCTACCCGCCTTGGTTCCGGAACCTTAATAACCTTGACTAACAATCTATCAAATCTCAGTTTTGAAATTTTCAGTTGACTCGCAGTTCAACAGCTTTTTGGGGGAAGAGAGTTCCAGATTTCCACTACCCTTTGTGTGAAAAAGTGCTTTCTGACATCACCCATGAACTGCCTAGCTTGAACTTTATGCCCCCTTGTCTGGGACTCGTCATGAGAGGAAATAATTTCTCTCTATCTATCCTATCAAATCTTTTAATCATCTTAAATGCCTCAATCAGATCACCCCTTAATCTTCCATACTCAAGGGAATACAATCTAGTTTATGCAACCTACCCTCATAATTTAACTCTTTTATCCCCGGTATCGTTCTGGTGAATCTGCGCTGCACCCTCTCCAAGGCCAATATATCCTTCCTGAGATGCGGTGCCCACATCAGAACGCAGTGCTCCAGATGTGGTCTAACCAGAGCTTTATACAGCTGTAACATAACTTCCACCCCTTTGTATTCCAGCCCTCTCGAGATAAAGGCCAACATTCCATTAGCCTTTTAATTATTTGTTGTACATGTCCACAAGCTTTTAGTGATTTCTGTACTTGGCCCTCTAAATCTCTCTGCTCAGCCACAGTTCCGAGCTTCTCGCCATTTACAAAATACTCTGATCAGCTTTCTTCGGTCCACACTGGATGACCTCACACTTCCCCACATTGAAATTCACCCCCTCTGTCCAGGTGTTATTTTAATGCAGGCATTAAACTGGGATAAAATAGCACAGATAGGAATGTGGTCCAAACACGTTAAGAACAGCGCCAATCAGAATCTCTACCCTGCTGAACCACCTCCATTGGCCCACGGTGGTTTGTTTCATATCTTCAGCAACCTGTGCATCAAGTTAAATCTAAACTTGTGCAGCTTCCCTCTGCCATGTTTCAGCCTGCGCCCCCTCACTCTTGTGTTGAGATTATTGCAGTGCGGTGATGTGTGTCAAGGTGATTTGAGTCAGTGGGATGTGTTGTTGGGTGAACACAGAGAAAAAGTTTACAAAGTACCAGTGCTACTTTAACAGACACTAGGCTAATGTAAAATCATCCACTTAAGTTAATGATGTTATAAATAATACACTGGAATTATGAACAAATACATCACAAAATGAAGAATAATATCCAATACTTTCTGAAAAGAACCCTACTCTTGGACAGCCGAAACTAAACAGGCTACTGTGGCCAACAGTTTAATCAGGCCTGACGAGGGCTTCTCATTAGATATTTCCTACTGCAGTGTCAATAAACTCAATTTTACTTCTTGACTTTTATTATATTGTCCGCCTATCTGATTTTAAGCCCCTCATGAACTTTCTTCAGCGGAACATCGGCAAGACTGCAGCAATACTTTCCAATCCCCATCAGAAACTTTGCACCATAGCTCCCGACTCTCTCCTCCTCCACAGCTGCTCAATCAGACTGAGACTGATGCTCAGCAGCTCTGATGGCCTGTCTGACCGTGAGCTGAGCTTCAAATCTCACATCCAGTCCATCACCAGGACCGCATATTCCCATCGTCACAATATCACCTGCCTCTGCCCTCACCACAATCTCATTCATCACCTCCAAGCTGCATTTCCTGAATGGCCTCGCCAGCCTCCTGATCCTTTACAGGCTTCAACTCATCCAGAATTCTACCAGCATCCAGTCCTGCACTGTCCTATTCACCTATCGTCCCGGTCATCACCAACCTCCACTGGCTCCTTATTCCTCAGCACATAGACTTCAAAATTACTCTTCTTACCGAGAAAATCCCTCCATGGCCTTGCTCCACCTTTGCAACATTCTCCAGCCCTACAGTTCAGCTTAAACTTTACACTCGCCCAGTCTGACCGAATGTGCATCCCTCCCTCTCTCCCTCCGTCCACTCCACCATCAGTGGCAACGCCTTCAGCCATCATGGCGTTGCACTCTGGAACTGCTTATCAAAACTGGGAGGTCTTGGTATATCTCTCCCCACCCTTCAAAAGCCTCCTCAAAAACTACCTCTTCGACACTGTTTTTAGTCAGCCCCCTTTTCCCTTCCCCCCTGCTCCGGGTCGGTACTTGATCGTTCATGAAGGTGTTTTGGGAAGTTTTGTTTGGTTATCGCACTAAATCAGTACATGTTTTTACCTTTCAGGAAGGGTAGCCTCTGGATCCGATTATTCACGTACACCATGCCCAGCTTCAAGAAGGTAACTTTTAGCTGTGAAACAATACCACTGTTATCAAAAGCATCGTCTACATAGAAACATTTATAGGCAGGCTCAAGACCCCTCCTACTGACAGGGCCTCACCCTCAGGACCCCTCCTATAGACAGGGCCTCACCCAACGACCCCTCCTATAGACAGGGCCTCACCCTCAGGACCTCTCCTATAGACAGGGCCTCACCCAACGACCCCTCCTATAGACAGGGCCTCACCCTCAGGACCCCTCCTATAGACAGGGCCTCACCCTCAGGACCCCTCCTGTAGACAGGGCCTCACCCTCATAACCCCTCCTATAGACAGGACCTCACCCTCAGGACCCCTCCTATAGACAGGGCCTCACCCTCAGGACCCCTCCTATAGACAGGGCCTCACCCTCAGGACCCCTCCTATTGACAGGGCCTCACCCTCAGGACCCCTCCTATAGACAGGGCCTCACCCTCAGGACCCCTCCTATAGACAGGGCCTCACCCTCAGGACCCCTCCTATAGACAGGGCCTCACCCTCAGGACCCCTCCTGTAGACATTGGTTTGGCTACAGTTATATTGTATTCAGTTTTGGGTGCCTTACTTTAGGAAGGATGTTAAGTCATTGAGAGGATGCAGAGAGATTCACTGAGATGACACCAGTGACCTGAAACTTTAGGTAAATGCACGGATAAGGGAAACCTGGACACTTTTCATTAGTATAGAGAAGGTTAAGAGAAGATCTGATGAAGGTTAAGAGAAGATCTGATAGAGGTTCTCTAAATTGAGAGCTTTTGAGGAGTTAAATCAGGAAAAACTATTTTCAGTGGTCAGTGAGTAAGTAACCAGAGAGCATGTTCAATGTCATCACCAAAGGAACAAAGGGAGAAGATAAGAGGGTGAAATTGGGACGTGTAGCGCCCATTTTTTAGGCGTTACACGGCTACATAAGGATCAAAAAGTATGTCCGCACACACTGCCAACAGGAAGTGTGCAGGCGTCCTCTTGGTAAAGGACAAACGAAATGCATCCTTTACCATGTCTGAAGCAGGCTTAGTCTATTTGCAATTTTAAATAAGGGTCCCAACCCCTGCCTCTGATCCTTGTTGCAACTTTGGTTTGTCCTGAGGCAGCCGGCACCAGCGCTGGACGCCTCCGGGAAAACCAACTCTAAACACCACGCAAGTAAAAGAAGGTAAGTGCTTACCATAATCACAGAGATCTCCAACCCCGACCCCGATCTCCAGGCACCCCGTCCCCCCCCACTCCCCTATCTCCAACTCGGCCCTGACCCCGGCCCGGGCCCGACCTCCAACTTGGCCCCAGCCCCGGCCTCGAACTCCGAGCCCTTCAGACAGCAGTCCTGACCTCCCAACAGTACACCTGAGGCCTGCGATCTTCCGACCCGATCCCCCGACCGAAGCCGGATCACGGACTCCAAGGCCCAACCATTCCTACTCCACACCCCCGCAATCCAACCCGATCACCTACCTGGAAATTGGAGCACTAGCCTGTGCGGGCTCCTCCCGCAGCACCATCTGAATTCGGAGGAGGTCCGGGGCCCAAAATGCGGGGTTCCTCGGACCTCCCCATTTGAGCTGCTAACACTGTTCAGGTGAGGCGGGACTCCCGAATTTATCCCCCGAGGAGTTATTAATACACAGAGTTTTGTTAGGACATGGACTACAGGCAGTGGTGGAAGCAGAACTCATTATATCTTGTAAAAGGGAAGTGGATAGATAGAGGAATGGGACGAAGTGTCCAGATCGTAGAGTTGGCACAGGCGGGAAGGGCCGAGTGGCTTGCTTCCGATCTGTAAAATTCTGTGATTCAGTACGGCTTTTCCTTGTTTCAAACATTCTTGTTTTCATCTATTCTGCTGCACTTAAATACTCACCTTATCACTGGTATAAATTATGGCACTTAAAGAGGTTTCGGTGGGCTTCACGCCAGACTTCTCAAAATGTGCCTCTATGTGTCCAGGCATCACTGGACTCTGCAGGGACAAAATATAAATCACTTGTTAATGAACTGATTCCAGAAAAACACTATTGACTGCACACTCGGTGCAGGCTCCTCCTACACACATCGAATCATTTAATCACTCATCCATCCACTCATTATTTTAAAAGGCATGTTTTTTTTAAACTCCCTGCTGTTTAAATAACCTTTCAGTCATTTAGATACTAGATTTGTGTGTTCATTAGGGATTATCACACATTAACAAAGGTATTTATTTCAATGGAAGTGCTTCGCTGTTAGTAACCCAAATTAAGCAGTACCGTTCCAACGCCCATGGTGTTGACGGTATCTGCAGTGAAACTTTCACCCCACTTCGAATTTCATCTTTCAAAAGCAGATGCAAAGTATTCAGTGTCATTGTTCTCCCCTGGTTAGATGCCATTCCCAACAGACAGGACTGCTGGCTATTCAGTGAAGCAGGCAATTAGGGGAAGGGGAGGTCTGCTGTTAGATGTTAAAAGATCATCCCTTCCACAGAAAAAGTGTTTAATGAGGGATCTCCTGGTGCCTCAGCTAATCAAGCAGCCGAGGACTTGGTCCCTTCGACAGACATGGCCCCATCCAATGACCTCTCCTATAGACAGGGCCCCATCCAATGACCTCTCCTGTAGACAGGGCCTCACCCACCGAACCCTGCTGTAGACAGGGCCTCACCCAACGACCTCTCCTGTAGACAGGGCCTCACCCAACGAACCCTCCTGTAGACAGGGCCTCACCCAACGACCTCTCCTGTAGACAGGGCCTCACCCAACGAACCCTCCTATAGACAGGGCCTCACCCAACGAACCCTCCTGTAGACAGGGCCTCACCCTCAGAACCCCTCCTATAGACAGGGCCTCACCCTCAGGACCTGTCCTATAGACAGGGCCTCACCCTCAGGACCTCTCCTATAGACGGGGCCTCACCCTCAGAACCCCTCCTATAGACAGGGCCCCACCCTCAGGACCTGTCCTATAGACAGGGCCTCACCCAACGACCCCTCCTGTAGACAGGGCCTCACCCTCATAACCCCTCCTATAGACAGGGCCTCACCCTCAGGACCCCTCCTATAGACAGGGCCTCACCCTCAGAACTACTAGAGGCAGGATCCTGCCATCAAGACCTATTCTGTAGAAAGGCCTCATCATCAGGGCCTTTGCTTTGCTGCTTGATTAAGCTCCATTTTAAATGGTACGTATCATCATTTGCATATTCCAGGCATTAAATGTTTACCAGTGTAAGATGGCACTATTTAAAACTGCCCAATCATACAGTGCTGATAGTAAGTAACTTTCATGGGTGTTAAAGACTAACATCACTCGTGGCACCCATCTGTCACTGAATCTGATAAAAGTGTGAATTAACTGGCACAAGATCTTACTTTGACGAGCACAAAGATGCAGACGGAGTGGAATCGATACTGTCTTGAATCAAACGTGGTGACAAATGAACCGCCTTCAATGGAACATCGCCCTGGACACGGGAGATTAGTGCATTTCCACTGGCCCATAGAACACACACTGCACAAACAACAAACATATTCAATGCACAGAATTCACACACGAGGCAACACTAAATAGTCAAAATATTCTTCTTGCAGGAATAATGACCCACTTGTCTAGTTTTGTAGCAGTTGGTCACAATGCCTCATTCTCAGACACCTTCCTCTGGTGTTCTCCTGTAAGCTGGCGTAACGTCTGTGGAAGATCGGTGGAAACCTTATTTCGGAGTCTAGCCGGGGTTTTTGCCAATCTTCTCGAGGTTACGGCAGCCGATTGGGAGAGCCACCAAGGAAATTCCTGACATTTATATGGAAAAAACTTTCGGGTTGATTTCCTTGGAGCTTTTCCCACTCCGCCACCATAACTTTTGCGGATGTTCAGCAAAAACCTTTTTGATCTTCTCTTTTTAATATATATTAATGACCTGGACTTGGGTATACAGGGCTGAATTTCAAAGCTGCAGGTGACATAAATCTCAGAAATGTAGTAAACAATGAGGAGGATAGTAATAGACAGGAGGACATAGATAGACTGGTGAAATGGGCAGATGGAACGTTACACAGAGAAGTGTGAAGTGATGCATTTTGGTAGGAAGGATGAGGAGAGGCTAATCTAAGCTAAATGATACAATTTTGAAGGGAGTGCAGGAACAGAGACCAGGGGGTGTATGTTCACAAGTCTTTGAAGATGGCAGAACAAGTTGAGAAGGTTGTTAAAAAGGCGTATGGGATCCTTGGCTTCATAAATAGAGGCACAGGGCAGAATTTTCATTGACCCGTGGAGGTGGGTTTGGAGGCGTGTGGGGGGGTAAAATTGCGAAATCGGGGGGCACGAACCCATCCTGCCCCCAACCCGCCTCCATGCCAGTTTTGCTGGAGGCGGGTACCCGACCTGTGCTGGGACCCGCCTCCCCGAGGCGGGAAGGGGATTAGTGACAATTAACTGCCTGTTAACAGGTAGTTAACAGGCAGTTTGTTGCCTAATCCCTATTTTTAGCCCTGAAGTGTGGGCTACCCGACGGCTCCAAACCACGCCGTTTTAGCGAGGTGGACCGTGGGTCTGCAGGGGTTGGAGGGGTCGATATGTCCGGTGGGCAGGTGAGTGATGGGTGCATGTGTGCATAGGTAAGTGTGTAAGGTAAGTGTAAAGTGTGGAAAAAAGTTTTACTTACCTTAACTTCCTCCTGCAGGTGTCAGCCCTTCAGGTCTCGGGAGTCAGAAATCTCACCGGCACAGAAAGCAGAATGGCCGTTGAGCTGTCAAAAGCTGCAGCCTCTGCTTTTTGTTCTGCAGAGATCTCTAAATCAGCCTGAGAGGAAGGAATTAACTTAGAGGACAGATTGTCAGTGTTTGACAGCTTCAAGGAGCTGTCAAACGTTGATATTTCATCTGTCAAAAGCTCTTGACAGATGAAATGTCAATCTGTGACATCACCTGTTGCCGGGTGGCCCTTAATTGGCCTGCTGAGCTCGCTGGGCAGGCTCAACAAGGTCAATCAAGGGAAAATCGAGTGGGTTGGCCACAACTCGATGGAGGCAGGACTACAACCCCAAAAGTGGGAGTCCCGCCTCCTGCTCGCCTCCATTGATAAAATCCAGCCCATAGAGTACAAAAGCAAGGAAGTTATGCTAAACCTTTACAAATCACTGCTTAGGCCCTAGCTGGAGTATTGTGGCCAATTCTGGGCACCACATTTTAGGAAGGATGTCAAGGAGAGAGAGAGCGCAGAAGAGATTTACTAGAATAGCACCAGGGATGAAAGACTTTAGTTATGTGGAGAGACTGGAGAAGCTGGGGCTGTTCTCCTTAGAGCAGAGAAGATTAAGGGGAGACTTGATAGAGGTGTTCAAAATCATGAAGGGTTTCGATAGAGTAAATAAGGAGAAACTGTTTCCAGTGGTAGAAGGGTCGGTAACCAGGGGACACAGATTTAAGGTCATTGGCAAAAGGACCAGAGGAGACATGAGGGAAAAGAAATTTACGCAGCGACTTGTTATGATCTGGAATGCGCTGCCTGAAAGGGTGGTGGGAGCAGATTCAATAGTAACTTTCAAAAGCAAATTGGATAAATACTTGAATAGGAAAAATTTGCAGGGCTATGGGGAAAGAGCAGGGGAATGGGACTAATTGGATCGCTCTTTCAAAGAGACAGCACAGGCACGATGGGCCGAATGGCCTCCTTCTGTGCGGTATCACTCTCGGATTCTACACACCTATGAGATTTCTGACAAACTTCTTTGGCAGAGCAGGAGATGCTGCAAGGATATTTCCCCCAGATATCAGAAAATCAAGTATCTTGTGCTGCCCAAGCTTTGTGCAGCCTATTACTCACCACCTTGTAAGATATGCTTAGATATTCAATTGGGTGGAAACAATTGGACAATCCGTTATGAGCATACAAAATGACGGACAGGTAAAGAACTACTGGTCCTTCCAGCCTGTCCCAGACAGTTGTGATGTCTTGTGCATCACAATGCAGACAACCCCCCACCCACCTGGAGCCATCTCCTCGAAAACCAGATAAAAACCCAGGCCAATTAGGAGGAAAAATATCTGGAACATTCCTCAGACCTCCTTAGGTGTTTGAAACTAGTCCAGGAGTCCACCCTGGCCCTGATCATTCTCTGTGTGTGCAGTAGCTGGAAGGAGAGTTTACTGTGTTGTTTAGTTACAGTTACAGCTGTGAATAAAGATTGTTGAATGTGGTAAGAGCCTTCACTATATTGGGCCAGAATTTGCTGTCAAGATAACGGCGAAGCCAATGCCGCTGGCCGTTACTTATGGGTAAATGGTGCAGCAAATTCAGGTGAAGAGCAGATGGGCGGTTAAATGTGAGTATCCAAAAGTTGCTGCCCGAGTTGTGTCGCTCCGACGTTAGCTTCAGTAAAATGGCATCCGGCCCTTAGCCTCCCAGGTTTTTCTTTCAGGAACTTGCTGTAGTCGCTCATTAATTGCCCTTTAAACGCGCCACAGGAAGTGAAGTCTTGTCATTACAGGCGTAACTACCTTTTTAACAGCATGATAAGTGTTAATGACTGCCAATCAACCTCTCTGGCACCGAAAATTAACTATTACAGGTGTGGAGTCGCTCCCCTTCAGGTTTTGAATTTTTCGGGAAGATTTTAAATTTTGTTTTTCTTACTTTTCCTTTCTCTCTGTTTTCTCTCTCTTAATCCAATCTTTCTTTCCCTCTCTTTATTTCTCTTTCTGGACCTGATTTGACATTGAATTCAGCCCCTTTAATTCACCCTCCTTCTCAGTCCTTCCTGTGTTTATTTCCCAATCCTTCAATCACATTGGTTAAGTAGATACACAGTTGCTTTCCCTGTTCACTCAGGTCCCAGATGCCCGGTTTCCCTCGCTGCGCCGTTATCAGCTCACACTTCCAGCACCTTTGTGGGCAAAACATTTTTGAGCTGAAAGGTGCAGGGGCAAGTCTAACTAACGGCAGATGCTGTTAGATGCCCTGCTACAGCAACATCTGGCACAATAAGATTGCGGCAGCTGTTTGAAACATAAAGTTGTACTTTCTGTTCAACTGAATATGTAATTGTCACATTATTGGGTGGGAGTGGTAACCCCAGTGTTGATAGTTACACCACTCCGTCTACCAGTCGCAGCTGCCTGCTTGTGCTACTCTTCAGCCTGATGTTAGTAGCTCTGTGGGAATGCCTGAACTTTAATTTCATACTTTCCTGCAGGGTACACCTCACTTGTGCTCAGTGTCATTTCCTGACAACCTTGCTATGACTGGGAATTCACTAAGTGGGGGAAGCCAAGGTGTAAACCCACCCTGAGCGGGACACCAGCCTGTACACAGGCCCACAGCATATCCCTGATGTTTTACCCAGCACTTCTCATCCTCTAGCTCTTATGCCACATGAATAGGCCTTCAAACAGCTTGGCTGCAGCTGTTTTGATCTGTCACTTATTACCCTACAAGATTCCTTTTTGTAATCAGTTCGTAATTATTTCGTAAATGCCACACCAATTGTTTCACACAGGACTTTCCATAGCAGTCTCCCAACTGAACCAACTGAAAATACGAAGAGATTAGGAAAGAAGTTAAAAAGAACAATTAAGAAGGCAAATGAGAACTATGAAATTAAATTATCAAGGAACATAAAACAAAATAGTAAAATATTTTACAGGCACATCAATAAAAAAACGAAGGTCGGGATGGGAATAGGGCCACTAAGAGATGGACAGGATAATAACACAGGCAGTGATAGAGAGATGGCAGAAATATTAAATAATTACTTTGCCTCAGTATTTACCAGGGAGATAGAACAGGTGGAGATGACATTGGATCATGAGATTAGTAATGAGATAAGTGCATTTCAAATAAATGGGAGATATATTAAATAAACTAATCAAACTCAAAAAGAGCAAAAAAAACCCTGGTCTGGATGGATTACATCCATGCATTTTAAAATAATCTAGGGAAGCGATAGCAGAGGCATTACTACACATATTTAATAATTCATTAGAAAAAGGTGTAGTGCCAGAGGACTGGCGGATAGCTAACATAATACCGATATTTAAGAAGGGAGATAGAACATGTCCAGGGAATTATAGACCAGTCAGCTTAACATTAGTGCTAGGAAAAATAATGGAATCCCTACTAAAGGAGAAAAAGGAAGAACATCTAGAAACCAAAAATATAATAATGAATAGTCAGCATGGATTTCAAAAGGGAAAGTCTTGCTTGACAAACCTCATTGAATTTTTTGAAGAGGGATCAGCGAGAATAGACAATGGTAATGCAGTAGATATAATGTATCTATATTTTCAAAAGGCCTTCGATAAGGTACTACATAATAGGCTAATGTCAGCAAATGCGGAGTCAGGGGACAAGTAGCAGAATGGATAGCTGGCTGGCTCCAGGACAGAAAGCAGAGAGTAGGAGTAAAGGGTTGCTATTCACAGTGGCAGAAGGTGGGTAGTGGTGTTCCACAAGGATCAGTGCTGGGACCACTGCTGTTCACAATTTACATTAACGATTTAGACTTTGGAATCAATAACACAATTTCTAAATTTGCAGATGATACCAAATTCGGGGGAATAGTTAATACTGAGGAGTTCTGCAACAAATTACGGGGAGACATTAATAAACTTGCAGAATGGGCATATAATTGGCAAATGAAATTAAACACAGATAAATGTGAGGTATTACATTTTGGTAGGAAGAATAGGGAGGTCACTTATCACTTAGAGGGTGCGAGTCTGGGTGGGGTAGAGGAACAAAGGGACCTCGGAGTACAAATACACAAATCACTAAAAGTAACGACACAGCAAGGCCATAAAAAAAGCAAACCAGGCACTAGGGTTTATTTCTAGAGGGATAGAATTGAAAAGAAGGGAAGTTATGCTAAACCTGTATCGAATCTTGGTTAGATCACTCTTGGAGTACCGCGTACAGTTCTGGTCGCCATATTATAAAAAGGATAAAGAGCACTGGAGAGGGTGCAGAGAAGATTTACAAGGATGAAACCAGAAATACGAGGGTATACATATCCGGAAAGGATGAGCAGGCTGGGTCTCTTTTTGCTTGAAAATAGAAGGCTGAGGGGTGACCTAATTGAGGTCTTTAAAATCATGAAAGGCTTTGATAAAGTAGATACAGAGAAAATGTTTCCACTTGTGGGGAAGAGAAAAACTAGAGGCCATCAATATAAGATAGTGTTGAGGCTGCCGCGAAACACGAATGGAGGCTGAATCCATATGTGGAAAACAAGAAACTTTAATTCACTGCATGGCACACAAAATGGCTGAGAAAGCTGCTCCCAGAATTCTCTGGAAAAACCCTGAAGCCCCGCCCACTCCTGTCTTAAAGGTAAGGTGCCTTAAAGGGAAGGTTCACCGATATATTGTCCACAGACGGAAAAGTGGGTTATGCCCGTTTAGGTTGCGATCCGCCACACAGCTCCCCCCAGAATCCGCTTAGGAGGTGTGGACGAGACGGTGCGGCGGTCTGATGGGCCGGCCGGAGCGGCTCTTGTAGGACGCCGGTGGACGTGGAACAGCCGGGCGTGGAGCAGCCGGGTGAACCGGCTTGAGGGCAGGTCGGCCGCGTGGAGGTGGACGAGCTACAGGGACCTGCTCACCGGGCTCCGAGTGTGCTGGCTTGAGTCGGTCAACCGACACTTTTTCGGTCCTGTCGCCCACTTGCAGGGTGAAAAATTTGTCCTCAGCCTGTAGCACCTTGTAGGGCCCGTCGTACGGGGGTTGAAGGGGTCCGCGGTGGGCGTCGTGCCGGACGAAAACAAACCGTGCCTGGTGCAGGCTTAGTGGGACGTGTGAGGTGGATTCGCCGTGTCGAGCAATGGGCACCGGGGCGAACTGCAGCGCCGGTGAGGCGAAGTCGTGGCGTTGCTGGTCGGCTGACCATGGTGCCGTGGCGGTGGGCAGGAACTCGCCGGGTACGCGCAGCGGCTGACCGTACATGAGCTCTGCTGCCGATGCGTGGAGTTCTTCTTTAACCGCGGTGCGCAGGCCGAGGAGGAGCCACGGAAGTCGGTCGGTCCAGGCGCCGTCTTGGAGGCTGGCTCGAAGAGATGCCTTCAAGGATCTGTGGAACCGCTCACACAGTCCGTTGGCTTGGGGGTGGTATGCTGTGGTGCGGTGAATGGTCACCCCGAGATTGCGTGCAACGGCGGTCCAGAGTTCAGAGGTAAATTGCGGACCTCTGTCCGACGTCATGTCGGAGGGGACGCCGAACCGTGCGACCCAGGTGCTGACGAAGGCTCTGGCGATGTCGGCGGTGGTGGTAGAGATCAGTGGAATTGCCTCAGGCCAGCGTGTGGTGCGGTCAACGATGGTCAGCAAGTGCGTGTGGCCTTGCGACGGCAGCAGGGGCCCAATGATGTCCACGTGGATGTGGTCGAATCTCCGCGAGGGGACGGTAAACTCCTCGAGGGGTGCTTTCGTGTGTTGCTGTACCTTGGCCCATTGGCAGGCTAGGCAGGAGTTGGCCCAAGTACGCACATCCTTGCGAAGGCCGCGCCAGACGAAGCGGTTGGCTACCAATTTGATGGATGCGCGGGCGCTGGCTGGGGTGGGAGAGGTTGTGGAGAATGTCGAATACCCGGCGGCGCTGGGACGACGGGCCGAGGTTGACATAGGGATATGTCGCACTTGACCGTGACTGCGGTCGGGCCACAGGCGACGTCGGCCAGGCGTAGCCCTGGTAGGTTGGTGGGTGCAGAGAGCAGATCAGGGTCGGTGATCTGGTCTGCTGTGAGTTGAGCGTAGTCGACTGCTAGGTGTGCGGCGTGGATGGCGGGGCGGGAGAGGCAGTCGGCTACCACATTGTCTCGGCCGGAGACGTGTTGGATGTCCGTGGTGAACTCGGACACTGCCGCGAGCTGGCGCTGCTGCCTGGCGGACCAGGGGTCGGTTGTCTTTGCCATTGCGAATGTCAGGGGCTTGTGGTCGACAAACGCAGTGAAGGGGTGGCCCTCAAGCAAAAACCGGAAATGGCGGACCGCCAGGAACAGCGCGAGGAGCTCGCAGTCGAAGGTGCTGTACTTGACCTCCGGGGGCCGTAGTTGGCGGCTGAAGAAGGCAAGTGGTTGCCAGGCGCCGTCGACCCACTGCTCATACACGGCGCCGACCGCGTGGTCGGAGGCGTCCGTGGTGAGCGCTACCCTGGCAGTGGGCTGTGGGTGCACGAGCAGGGTGGCGTTGGCGAGCGTGGTCTTGGTGGAGTCGAAGGTGGCTGACGCGTCTGCCGTCCATTCGACTGCCATCTTGCCGCTCCTGCCCCGGAGGGTTTCATACAGGGGCCTCATAAGGGATGCCGCTTTGGGGATGAAGCGGTTATAGAAGTTCACCATCCCGAGGAACTCCTGGAGGCCTTTGATGGTGGTGGGGCGGGGAAATTGTTGGACGGCCTGCACCTTGGTGGGCAGGGAAATGGCCCCAGCATGGGTGATGTGGTGGCCGAGGAAGTCGATCTTGTCCAGGCCGAACTGGCATTTGGCTGGGCTGAGGATGAGCCCGTGGTCGCTGAGGCGCTCGAACAGGATGCGGAGGTGTTCGAGGTGTTCCTGCTTGGAGGAACTGGCTACCAGGATGTCGTCCAGGTAGACGAAACGGAACTTCAGGTCCCGAAGGACCGAGTCCATGAGCCGTTGGAATGCCTGGGCCGCGTTTTTGAGGGCATCCGCAGGAACTCAAACAGGCCGAAGGGGGTGATTACGGCCGTCTTGGGGACGTCCGCGGGGTGGACGGGGACTTGGTGGTAGCCGCGCACCAGGTCGTCCTTGGAAAAGACTGAGCGGCCGGCCAGTCTAGCCGAGAAGTCCTGGATGTGCGGCACGGGGTACCGATCAGGGGTGGTGGCATCATTGAGGCGGCGGTAATCCCCGCAGGGGCGCCAACCCCCGCCTGGTTTGGGGGCGATGTCGAGTGGGAAGGCCCAGGGACTGTTGGAGCGGCGGATGATGCCGAGCTGTTCCATGGTGGCAAACTCGGTCCGCGCGATCTCCAGTTTGGCCGGGTCCAGCCTGCGGGCGTGGGCGTACACTGGGGGGCCTGTGGTGGGGATGAAGTGTTCCACCCCGTGTTTGGCGGCCTCCGCGGAGAAGGTCGAATTGGTAAGGGCTGGGAATTCGGCCAGGAGTGCTGAGTAGTCATCCGTGGCCCGGGCGTGGCACTGTGACGCCATGTCGGCGGGTTGACGGGGGGCCATGGCGCCCAGGATGGGGGACATGGTGTTCATGTCCACGAGGCGGTGATGGGGGATGTCTACCAGTAGGCCGTGGGCGCACAGGAAATCTGCGCCGATGAGAGGGGAGAGCACCTTGGCAGTGATGAACTCCCATCGGTAGCGGCGACCAGCGAGGTCGAGGGTGACTGTCCGGGTGCCATACGTCCGGATTTCCGAGCCGTTAGCAGCAGCCAGCGCCGGTCCTCGTTCGCCCTTTTGGATGTCGAGGGAGGAGGCCGGGATGATGCTGTGCTGAGCCCCAGTGTCGCACAGGAACCGGCGGCCGGTTTTGTCATCCGTAACGAACAGCAGGGAGCCCGCGTGGCCCACAGCCATCGCGGGGGCTGGAACGGGGGCGGACTTGAAAAAGCAGGGAGGTGTGCACCGTTGTGCCCTGGCGCCGAACCGTGCGTGGTAGTAACAGTGGCCCGGGTTAGTGGGGCGTGAAGGCCCCGTGGGCATGGTGGCAGGCCCTTGTGGCCGCGTGGTGGCCGGTGAGGGGCGCGCCCAGGTATTGGCTGCCAGGTCCGGAGTGACGTCGCGGCTGGAGTGAGCGGACAGCAGCTTGTCGGCCTCATCGGCCAGGGCTTCCAGGTTCGTGAGGCCGGATGCCACGATCGCTGGGCGGATGCTGAGAGGGAGCTGGCGGATGAACAGCGTGCGGTAGAGGGATCCGGGTGGGCTCTCGTCGGTGAGGGAGAGCATGTGGGACAGGAGGTCTGACGGTGTGGCAATCACCGAGGCCTGGAAGGTCAAGGAGGTGGCAGTTTCGCTGATATGCCGAGGCCGTAAATTTTTTAAGGAGCGCTGTCCTGATATGTGCGTACTTGCCTTCCTCTGGTGGGTTCTGCAGCGTTGTCCAAACCTTTGAAACTGCGGCGCTACTGAGTGATGTGACGAGATAGTCGTACTTCGTCCCATCTGTGGTGATATTTCGCAGCCGGAAGCGAGATTCGGCTTGGAGAAACCAGGCTTCGGGCTGGTTTTCCCAAAACTCCGGCAGTTTCACGGAAACTGCGTTCGTGTCCGCCATTGCAGTGCTCGGATTACGTTCTGAGCGTCGGGGTCACCAATGTTGAGGCTGCCGCGAAACACGAATGGAGGCTGAATCCATATGTGGAAAACAAGAAACTTTAATTCACTGCATGGCACACAAAATGGCTGAGAAAGCTGCTCCCAGAATTCTCTGGGAAAACCCTGAAGCCCCGCCCACTCCTGTCTTAAAGGTAAGGTGCCTTAAAGGGAAGGTTCACCGATATATTGTCCACAGACGGAAAAGTGGGTTTTGCCCGTTTAGGTGGCGATCCGCCACAATAGTCACCAAGAAATCAAATCGGGAATTCAGAAGAAACTTCTTTACCCAAAGAGTGGTGAGAATGTGGAACTCGCTACCCCAGGGAGTGGTTGAAGCGAATAGTATAGATACATTTAGGGGGAGGCTAGACAAGCATATGAGGGAGAAGGGAATAGAGGGTTATGCTGATAGATTTAGATGAGGAAAGACGGGAGGAGGCTCGAGTGGAGCATAAATCCCGGCATGGACTGGTTGGGCCGAATGGCCTGTTTCTGTGCTGTTTTTCCGATGTAATTTCTCATCATTGTTCGCCCAATTGCACCATCATCAACAGCAGCTTAGGCATATGTAGCAAGTCCTGAAGCGCTTCACAAGGGAGAAGGGAAAGTGGTTACCAAGCAGGAATTGGGAGAAAAGTTAGGAGAAGTGAATGAAGCGGCAGTGAAAGAGACAGTGGGGTAGAGCCTGGTGTGTGTCGTGCCCATTTTGGGGTATAAGCATACCAATTGAGCAATGGGACGGCCTGCGACCAATCTGCACGGGCGTTGGTCCCACTGCTAAGTTCATGCTGTTTTTTCGGCGGTAGGCCCCTTGAATATGTTCACTGGGGGGCCCGGCCGGCTGAAGGGCTGTGTCCAGAAACGAGATGCCGCAGAGCAAGGCAGTGAGGGGCTTTATGTTTTCTGAATAAAACCCCCGGTGTGAAGCCAGGATGAGCAATCGTGGACCTCCGGCTCCACTGAAGTCAGCCTGCCGCCCTCCCGGGACTGGCCAGAGCTGGACTGCCCGACACTGCGCTCTGAGCTCCGGCCAGTGGAGGCGTGGCCAGTGCCAGTGCCAGCAGCTCAGGCCCAGTGTGCCACGGAGACCCGGGGATCCTCGGGCCTCTCAGTTTGGGTGGGTGCAAGTTGCACAGCGCTTTTCCCCAGTGGCTCCAAAGATGCTCACCTCCGCTCCATCACTGCGGCTATGGCCAGCTGGGATGTCTGGCTGCTGCAAAGTTGCAGTGCTGACTCCCTCCCGATTCCTGGAGTCAACTGAGGGAGGGCCAGCAGGGATCGTGTTCCTGTCTGACACAGGCGCCTCATGCTGGAGCAGGAGGAAGCCGAGGGAAGGTCGAACCACCATAAGATTTCAGATCCACCAGCACTTTAACACAACCAGTTTCACCGCTTAGAAACATTCCAGTGGGAAAGACAAACAAGCACTGTTTGACTCCTCAGAATCATTTTTATGTAAAAACCAAATGATTAGAAGATATGGGCATAAATTTATCATTTGATAGAATATTTTTAAAAAGGGAAAGGAAGAGGAAGTCGTTACAACCTCAAAGCAAGAGAGGCTCCATACTATTGACAGAATTGCGACTTCCACTCGCTTCAATGCAGGGACTACAAAGAAAGGTCAGGAAGACCACCCTCCCAGCAGCCTGTGGCCACTTTCTCTAAAGATGGCCCGGAGGTTCTCCTGGAGCAGCTGGACCAGCAGTTTCAGGGTGTGGGATGAAGTCCCTGAAGTTGGTGGGTCAAACCGTGTGGAGTCACCTCTGGCAATGAGAGCTGACACATGGGACAGCACTTCAGTGCTGCAAGTTTAATAACCTGCAAGGGCAATCCCTCCCAGCTTCCTCCAAAGCACGATGTGTGTCCGTCCCCTCCTGGCCCTCACCATGTTCCTGATCTGCAGCAGAGACACACAGCGTAGACCGTGGTTCTCTCGCGCCCTCAGTCTTCCAGAGGCCATCTGACACGGACCCCTCTTCACAAGTTTCACGCAAAGGCAGACCCTTCAAATGCTCATCTCATTTATCCATGTTTATAAAGGGCGAGTGATCTGCTCACTTAGATTACTGTCCAGGTGGTAAAGATAAAAATCGAACCCAGTCTTACGCTTGCACCTGAACCTTTGTAAAAGACCTTGGCGGTGAAATCGGGCTCAGTAGCGCTCGTTGTTTGGGTGCTACAGGGGCCGTTCAGGGACCAAAATGGCGTCTGCTGTGCGCATGCACACGTCTGCCATGAATCGCACCAGACGCCATCTTGGTGAAGGCGTTAGCGCACAGCTAATGTCCGCCAGAAGTATGCAGAGCAGGCAGATCATGATGTCAGTCAGCACTGCCATTTTGGAGCTCCACACTCCAGCCGATGCCCACTCTTAACCTCGCACGGCTGAACATGCATTAATCAGCAGGATGGACCCCTCACCAGTGCTATTTAAATAGATCATCAACTACATACAGGTTAGTTGCTGGTTGATTTCTTATGGCTGGTGCTACAATTCTACAAGTGTTTTGTGCTTACCATAGTTGGACATCCTCCCTCCCTCCACAAGGTACAGACTTCTCTCGGTGGTGAGACTATGAAATCTTCCTGTTCTTTAAATTCAAGACTGACCGGGAGTAAAATACTTTTTAATTTGCCTGTGGAGTGCAGTTGACAGCTGAATCGTAGCCAGAGAATCACCTGCAACGGCTTCTCTTCCCGCTCCTGCATCGTTACCTCTGGTGTCCCCCGAGGATCTATCCTTAGCCCCCTCCTATTTCTCATCTACATGTTGCCCCTTGGCGACATCATCCGAAAACACAGCGTCAGTTTCCACATGTACGCTGACGACACCCAGCTCTACCTCACCACCACTTCACTCGACCCCGCCACGGTCTCTAAATTGTCAGACTGCTTGTCCGACATCCAGTTCCGGATGAGCAAAATTTTTCTCCAACTAAATATTGGGAAGACCGAAGCAATTGTTTTCGGTCCCTGCCACAAACTCTGTTCCCTAGCCACTGACTCCATCCCTCTCCCTAACATCTGTCTGAGACTGAACCACACTGTTCACAACCTTGGTGTCATATTTGACTCTGAAGTGAGCTTCCGACCACATATCCACAGCATAACAAAGACCGCCTATTTCGACCTCCGTAACATCGCCCGTCTCCACCCTTACCTTAGCTCATCCGCTGCCGAAACCCTCATCCATGCCTTTGTTACCTCTAGACTAGACTATTCAAATGCACTCAGAGTCATAGAGTCATAACGGCACAGAAGGAGGCTATTCGGCCCATCGAGTCCGTGCCGGCTCTCTGTAGAGCAATCCAGTCAGCCCCATTCCCCCGCTCTATCCCCGTAGCCCTGCAAGTTTATTTCCCTCAAGTGCCTATCCAGTCTCCCCTTGAAAACATTGAGTGTCTCCGCTTCCACCACTTCCGTCGGCAGCGAATTCCAGGTCATCACCACTCGCTGTGTAAAAAAGTTTTTCCTCACATACCCCACTGTATCTCTTGCCCAAAACCTTAAATCTGTGTCCCCTAGTCCTTGTACCATCAACTAGTGGGAACAGCCTTTCCCCGTCTAGCCTATCCAAACCCGCCATAATCTTATACACCTCTATCAAATCACCCCTCAACCTCCTTTGCTCTAATGAAAACAAATCCAGCTTCTCCAACCTGTCCTTGTTGCTAAGATCCCCCATCCCCAGAACCATTCTGGTAAATCTCCTCTGCACCCTCTCAAGGGCCTTCACATCCTGCCTAAAGTGTGGTGACCAGAACTGGACGCAATACTCCAGTTGTGGCCTAACCAGCGCTTTATAAAGGTTCAGCATAACTTCTCTACTTTTGTACTCAATACCTCTATTTATGAAGCCCAAGATTCCATATGCTTTGTTAACCACTCTCTCAATATATCCTGCCACCTTCAGGGACCTATGCACATTAACTCCCAGGTCCCTCTGTCCTTGCATACTCTTTAAAACTGTGCCATTAAATGTATATTGCCTCTCCCTGTTCCTTCTGCCAAAATGCATCACCTTACACTTCTCTGTATTAAATTCCATCTGCCACTTGTCTGCCCACTCTGCTAGCCTTTCTATGTCCTGTTGCAGTCGATTGGCATCATCATCACTGTTTGCCACACCCCCAAGTTTGGTGTCATTGGCAAATTTAGAAATTCTAATCTGTATTCCAATATCCAAGTTATTTATATATATCAAAAAAAGCAGTGGCCCCAGCACTGACCCTTGGGGAACACCACTGTCTACCATCCTCCAGTCTGAAAAACAGCCATTTACCACAACTCGCTGTTTTCTGTCCTTAAGCCAATTCCTTATCCAAGCTGCCACTGACCCACCTATTCCATGAGCCTCAATTTTGTTAACCAGCCTTCTATGTGGTACTTTGTCAAACGCCTTCCGAAATCCATGTAGACAACATCCATTGCATTCCCTTCATCACTCCTCCCTGTTACTTCATCAAAAAATTCAATTAGATTAGTCAAACACGATCTGCCTTTTACAAATCTCCTTAATTAGCTTAAACCTCTCCCAAGTGCCCGTTAATTTTTTCCTTGATTATTGTTTCTAAAACTTTACCCACCACTGATGTTAAACTGACTGGCCTGTAGTTACTAGGATTGTCCTTACACCCTTTCTTGAACAATGGTGTCACATTTGCCACTTTCCAATCCTCAGGCACCTCCCCCGTGTCTAGGGAAGATTGGAAAATTATGGCAAGCCCTTTTGCTATCTCCTGACCCAATTCCCTGAGCAACCTGGGATGCAAGCCATCTGGACCAGGCGACTTGTCCATTCTAAGCATACCCAGCCTTTCTAGAACATCCTGTCAATCAATTTTCACCCCTTCCATTGCTTCTACCTTTTCCACTTCTACTGATATTTTCAGTATCTACCTCCTTAGTAAACACCGATAAAAAGTACTCATTGAGTATTCTGGCCTTGCCCTGCGCCTCTAAGCATATATCACCTTCTTTGTCTCTAATAGGCTCCACCCCGCCTCTTACTACCCGCTTACTGTTTACATGCCGGTAGAAGATTTTTGGGTTCCCTTTTATGTCTCATAATCTCTTTATGCCAATCTTATTTTCATCTTCACATCCCCTCAACTTATTGTATTTGGTCTGGTTCTCCCTTGAAGAATTCACCTGACATGCATCAAACACCCTCTTTTTTTGTTTCATCATCTTCTCTATCTCCCTCGTCATCCAAGGAGCCCTTGCTTTGGTTCCCTTACTCTTCCCTCTTGTTAGAATGTACCTAGCCTGTACTTGGAACATCTCCTCCTTTAAGATCACCAGTTGTTCCATTACAGTTTTTCCTGTCAGTCTTTGGTTCCATTTTACCCTGGCTAGATCCTTTCGCATCCCATTGAAGTTAGCCCTATTCCAGTTTAGAAGTTCCACTCTAGGTTGTTCCTTGCTCCTCTCCATTGCTAATCTAAATCTTATGATACGATGATCACTCGTACCCAAGTGTTCTCCCACAGACACTTGGTCGACCTGGCCCACCTCATTGCCCAGCACCAGATCCAGCAATGCCTCCTTCCTAGTTGGACCAAGAACATATTTGTCAAGGAAGTTCTCCTGAACACATTTCAGAAATTCCTCCCCCTCCTTTCCCTTTACCCTAGCATTATCCCAATCGATATTTGGGTAATTAAAGTCCCCCAATATCACCACTCTATAGCTCTTGCATATCTCTGCAATTTCCCTGCAGATTTGCTCCTCTACCTCCCTCTCATACTATTTGGAGGTCTATAGAATACCCCCAATATCGTGATCATACCTTTTTGCTCCTCAACTCTAACCAAATGGATTCTGTCCTTGTCCCCTCAAGAACATCCTCCCTTTCCAAGACTACAATGTCTTCCTTAATCAGCACTGCCACCCCACCTCCATTTTTTCCTTCCCTATCTTTTCTTAACACCTTGTACCCTTGAATATTAAGTGCCCAGTCCTCACCGTTTTTAAGCCACGTTTCCGTTATTGCTACAACATCATATTGCTACACGGCTAATTGTGCTTTTAGCTCACCAACCTTATTCACCACACTTTGTGCGTTTAAGTACATGCATTCTAAACCCATTTTTGAATTTTTCGTAGTCTTTCTTAGTCTGCTCCTATCTAATATGGTACTACCACCTCTAGTATTATCTTAGCAAAATACTGCGGATGCTGGAAATCCGAAATAACAACAGAAAACGCTGGAAAAACTCAGCAGGCCATGCAGCATCCGTGGAGAGAGAAACAGAGTTGACGTTTCAGGTCGATGACCTTTCATCAGAACTGGGAAGAGCTGGAAATCAAATAGATTTAAGGCCAGGGTAAAGCTGGGAAAAGGGGGAGGGGATAAAGGAACAAAGGAGGAGATGAAGAGACATTAAGAGACATTAAGAGATATGCAAGGCTAGAGGTGGTGTTAATGTGACAGATTAAGGCTGAATGAAGTGTGAAATCCACTGGCAGAATGAAGGACAGCTCCCAACCAGTCCCCATCCACCACCACCCTCCTCCGCCTGGCTGAACTTGTTCTCACATTGAACAACTTCTCCTTTGACTCTACCCATTTCCTCCAAATTAAAGGTGTTGCTATGGGTACCCGCATGGGTCCTAGCTATGCCTGCCTTTTCGTGGGATATGTGGAACACTCTTTGTTCCAGTCCTACTCGGGTCCCCTCCCTCACCTCTTTTTCCGGTACATTGATGACTGTATCGGTGCCGTCTCCTGCTCTCGCCCTGAACTAGAACATTTCATTCACTATGCTTCCAATTTCCACCCTTCCCTCACCTTCACATGGTCCATCTCTGACTCTTCCCTTCCCTTCCTCGACTTCTCCATCTCCATCTCTGGGGATAGGTTATTGACTAACATTCACTACAAGCCCACCGACTCCCACAGCTACCTGGACTACACTTCCTCCCACCCCGCCTCCTGTAAGGACTCTATTCCATTCTCCCAGTTTCTCCGTCTCCGCCGCATCTGCTCTGATGATGCCACCTTCCATACCAGTGCTTCCGACATGTCTTCCTTTTTCCTCAACCGAGGATTCCCCTCTACCGTGGTCGACACGGCCCTCGACCGTGTCCGTTCTATCTCCCGCACATCTGCCCTCACCCCTGCCCCTCCCTCCCGGAACCACGATAGGGTTCCCCTTGTCCTCACCTTTCACCCCACCAGCCTCTACATTCAACGGATCATCCTCCGCCATTTCCGCCACCTCCAGCGTGATCCCACCACCAAACACATCTTCCCCTCACCTCCCCTTTCAGCATTCCGCAGGGACCGCTCCCTCCGCGACACCCTAGTCCACTCCTCTACCACCCCCAGCACCCCTTCCCCTTCGCCCGGCACCTTCCCGTGCACGCGCAGGAGATGCAACACATGCCCTTATACCTCCCCTCTTCCCACTGTCCAGGGCCCCAAACACCCCTTCCAGGTGAAACAGCGATTTACTTGTACTTCCTGCAATTTAGTATACTGTATTCGCTGCTCACGATGTGGACTCCTCTACATTGGGGAGACCAAACGCAGATTGGGTGACCGCTTTGCGGAACACCTCCGTTCAGTCCGTAAGGGGGACCCCGAGCTCCCGGTGGCCTGTCACTTTAATTCACCGCTTCACTCCCACTCTGACCTCACCGTCCTCGGCCTATTACACTGTTCCACGGAAGCTCAGCGTAAGCTCGAGGAACAGCACCTCATCTTTCGTTTAGGCACGCTACAGCCCTCTGGACTCAATATCGAGTTCAACAATTTTAGATCATAACCTCAGCTCCAATCACATTTATATTTTATTTTTTCCACCCTTTTATTTGTCCCCCCCACCTTTTTTTTCCTCCTAGAAGCTGGCAGCTGTCCTTCATTCTGCCAGTGGATTTCACACTTCATTCAGCCTTAATCTGTCACATTAACACCACCTCTAGCCTTGCATATCTCTTAATGTCTCTTAATGTCTCTTCATCTCCTCCTTTGTTCCTTTATCCCCTCCCCCTTTTCCCAGCTTTACCCTGGCCTTAAATCTATTTGATTTCCAGCTCTTCCCAGTTCTGATGAAAGGTCATCGACCTGAAACGTCAACTCTGTTTCTCTCTCCACGGATGCTGCATGGCCTGCTGAGTTTTTCCAGCGTTTTCTGTTGTTATTTCTAGTATTATCTTCTCTAGTACTATCCAACACAATCACTTTTTTATGCACCTTATTCCACTTTTCTACTCCTATATGCTGGTGCCCATCCCGTTGCCAAGCTAGTTTAAACCCTCCCCAACAGCACTATCAAACCTCCCCGCATTAATATTGGTCCCGGCTCTGTTGAGGTGTAACCCATCCGGCTTGTACAGGTCCCACCTTCCCCAGAAACGGTCACAATGCCTCAGGATACTAAAGTCCTCCCTCCTGCACCATCTCTCCAGCCACAAATTCATCTGTTCTATCCTCTTATTCCTATACTCAACTCCTGGCTGGCCTCCCACGTTCTACCCTATGTAACCTCGAGGTCATCCAAAACTCGGCTGCCCGTGTCCTAACTCGCACCAAGTCCCACTCATCCATCACCCCTGTGCTCGCTGACCTACATTGGCTCCCGGTTAAGCAAAGCTTCGATTTCAAAATTCTCATCCTTGTTTTCAAATCCCTCCATGGCCTCACCCCTCCCTATCTCTGTAATCTCCAACAGCCTCACAACCCCCCGAGATATCTGCGCTCCTCTAATTCTGCTCTCTTGAGCATCCCTGATTATAATCGCCGTGCCTTCTGTTGCCTCGGCCCTAAGCTCTGGAATTCCCTGCCTAAACCTCTCTACCTCTCTTTCCTCTCTTTCCTCCTTTAAGACGCTCCTTAAAACCTACCTGTTTGACCAAGCTTTTGGTCACCTGCCCTAATTTCTCCTTATGTGGCTCGGTGTCAAATTTTTTGTCTTAATACTCCTGTGAAGCGCCTTGAGACATTTTACTACGTTAAAGGCGCTATGTAAATACAAGTTGTTGTTGTTGTTGAAGTTGAATACTAAAGTGCATGTGAGCTCCTTGTTACTGACATTAACAAGGTCTTAACAAGCAAGCATCTGCTATTTGTTGATCTCATTTTTGGAGGTTTTCTTGGAGCAGTGCGAAAATGGACAAATAAATTCGCACTTTCTACCAATATTCTCCCCCAATGTATTCCTGTGTTAAATTATTGAAGACAGGAATATCGCTCCCAAAGCCAATAGGGTCGGTTTTTAATTTACTGCCCTGGTTGTAAAACGAGCGTCGCGAATCGGCCCCCCATTATAGAAACCGCACAATTTTCATATCATTGAAATCAATGGAAATAAAATCATGCGGTTTCCATAATGACCGGACATCAAGTTACAAATCTACCCCAAGGTTTGTATTAAACAGCAGTAGTTGGGTTTTATTTTACCAGTTTCTGCAGAGTGCAGAGATTCTTTCTCCAGGACCGTAGATGTCCCCATTCCAAGTGCAGGGACACTTGTTTAGATGTACACACATGTCCTTGTTGGAAATGTCATCAAAAACGGTACCTGTGGAAAATAAAGCAGTGAGTATGTACTTTGACTGAAGAATTACATACCATTGAATAGCTGCTCATATCTACGCGTCTCCGCTCTGGTCCCATTATTGGCTCGGGCCCAGGGAGACAAATCCTTTACACAGTGTAAGGGAGATGATACGGTGATTATCCTTTCACTTACAATAACATAGGTGCCAAAATCCAACCCCCAGACCCCTTTACAACATAAAGAGCAGTGTAGGTGATGTGGGGCTCATCAGCAAAGCAATTCGGACAGTCTGATTTGTGATCTCAGTTAAAAATGCACCTCGTGCAATGAATATAAATTTTCTGAAGCTGGTCTTTCATTCCTAACTCTCTGTCATGGAAGATGAAGAACTCTTTAACAGAAGCAATAACACTCCAACATTATCTGCAATATAACCTCATTAAAACTCAAAGTATTAATGGTAAAGTGGTCACTCGTGATTTCGCTAGTTTTCCATTCTTCACCACCCAATGTTGCTCCGCGATCACCTGAGGGTAAATATTGCCGATGAGCCTCTCTGCCACGGGATGGAGAGTTTCTCAGAGAAGCTCCCGCTCCACTGCCGTAACTTCGCCGAAAGTGCGGTGGAATCCCATTTGATGCGTGTAAACGGGGGTTCTGCTGCACTTCCGGCAGAGCGGGGGAGCTCGTCTGCGGAAATTCCCAGCCCAGGCATTTAAATCCTGCAGGTTTATCAAGACTAAATCACACTCGGCCAGGTTCTTATCAAGGATCCCGTCCCAAACGTTAACCTTGCCTTCTTTTGCAGGCGCTGATGGATCTGCTGTGCAATTCCACAATTTTCCGATTCATTTTGGATTTCCATAGTTTGCAGTGATCCCCCTTTCTCTCTATGGTCATAGAGTCATAGAGTTATACAGCACAGAAAGAGGCCTTTCGGCCCATCATGTCCGCGCCGGCCATCAAGCCCTGTCTATTCTAATCCCATTTTCCAGCACTTGGTCCGTAGCCTTGTATGCTATGGCGTTTCAAGTGCTCATCTAAATGCTTCTTGAATGTTGTGAGGGTTCCTGCCTCGACCACCCTTTCAGGCAGTGAGTTCCAGATTCCAACCACCTACTGGGTGAAAAAGATTTTCCTCAAATCCCCTCTAAACCTCCTGCCCCTTACCTTGAAACTATGCCCCCTGGTTATTGACCCCTCTACTAAGGGGAAAAGTTCCTTTCTATCTACCCTATCTATGCCCCTCATAATTTTGTACACCTCAATCAGGTCCCCCTCAGCCTTCTCTGCTCTATTTCCTAACGAAGACTGTGCTGTTGATTTGAGAAAGTGCGTTTACCTTCTGGGCAGAAACAGCCATATGTGCCGGGACTATCACAGGTAGAGCGCAAGTTGGAACATGCAGGAAAGCAGGGTGACCCGCTCTCCACGTACACCTGGTTCGTTGGGCATTTACGTGGAGCTGAAATAAACAGAGTTGTGTCACAATCCTGTGAAATGAGAATATATTCCGCATATAGAGAGTTCTGGAGCAAATTCAATACCTGAGTTAACTGGGTTTAAAGCCCTCGCAAATCCTTCAGGTCAGTGATGGTATCTTTTTGGGGGCTAAAGCTTTTCAAAGTAAAAAAAATAAGCTCTGCACATCACACTCTTCTCCTACCACAGCTCTTGGAGTCAATGCAGGCATTTGGAATTCGCCTCCATTAATGTCCAATACAGAATCTCAAAGGTGGACTGTTCCTATTATCAACCACCACAGATGTATAAAACACATAAGTGAAGACTTCCATTTGTATAGCACCTTATCTTTTTGTGTTTTATACCCAATGAATTACTTTGAAATGCACTGACTGTGGTTATTTTGCACATGGCAAGATCCCAAGAATGCCAATGAGATGAATAACTGGTTAATCTGTTTCTGGTGATGTTGATCAAATGAGGACTATTGGTCAGGACACCTCCCTGCTCTTGCTTCAAATAATGCCAATGGGATCATGAGTGTCTCGCAATACGTGTAGTTTTTAAAAATTCATTTGTGAGATGTGGGCGTCGCTGGCAAGGCCTGCATTTATTGCCCATCCCTAGTTGCCCTTGAGAAGGTGGCGGTGAGCTGCCTTCTTGAACCGCTGCAGTCCATGTGGTGAAGGTACTCCCACAGTGCTGTTCGGTAGTGAGTTCCAGGATTTTGACCCAGCGACGATGAAGGAACGACGATATACTTCCAAGTCAGGATGGTGTGTGACTTGGAGGGGAACTTGGAGGTGGTGGTGTTCCCATACACCTGCTGCCCTTGTCCTTCTAGGTGTAAGAGGTCACGAGTTTGGGAGATGCTGCCGAAGAAGCTTTGGCGAGTTGCTGCAGTGCATCTTGTAGAAGGTACACACTGCAGCCACGGTGCGATGGTGGTTGAGGGAATTAATGTTTAAGGTGGTGGATGGGGTGCCAATCAAGTGGACTGCTTTGTCCTGGATGGTGTCGAGCTTCTTGAGTGTTGTTGTAGCTGCACTCATCCAGGCAAGTGGAGAGTATTCCATCACACTCCTTACTTGTGCCTTGTAGATGGTGGAAAGGCTTTGGGGAGTCAGGAGGTGAGACACTCACCGCAGACTACCTAGCCTCTGACCAGCTCTTGATGCCACAGTATTTATGTGGCTGGTCCAGTTAAGTTTCTGGTCAATGGTGACCCCTAAGGATGTTGATGGTGGGGGATTCAGCAATGGTAATGCCGTTGAATGTCAAGGGGAGGTGGTTAGTCTCCCGTTTGTTGGAGATAGTCATTGCCTGGCACTTCTGTGGCTCGAATGTTACCTGCCACTTATCAGCCCAAGCCTGAACGTCGTCCAGGTCTTGTTGCATGTGGGCACAGACTGCTTCATTATCTGAGGAGTTGTGAATGGTGCTGAACACTGTGCAGTCATCAGCGAACATCCCCATTTCTGACCTTATGTTGGAGGGAAGGTCATTGATGAAGCAGCTGAAGATGGTTGGGCCTAGGACACTGCCCTGAGGAACTCCTGCAGCGATGTCCTGGGGCTGTGATGATTGACCTTCAACCACCACAACCATCTTCCTTTGTGCTAGGTATGACTCCAGCCAGTGGAGCATTTTACCCCTGATTCCCATTGACTTCAGTTTTACTAGGGATCCTTGATGCCACACATGGTCAAATGCTGCCTTGATGTCAAGGGCAGTTACTCTCACCTCACCTTTGGAATTCAGCTCCTTTATCCATTTTTGGACCAAGGCTGTAATGAGGTCGAGAGCCGAGTGGTCTTGGCGGAACCCAAACTGGGCATCAGTGAGCAGGTTATTGGTGAGTAAGTGCCGCTTGATAGCACTGTCGATGACACCTTCTATCACTTTGCTGATGATTGAGAGTAGACTGATGGGGCGGTAATTGGTCGGGTTGGATTTGTCCTGCTTTTTTGGACAGGACATACCTGGGCTGTTTTCCACATTGTCGGATAGATGCCGGTGTTGTAGCTATACTGGAACAGCTTGGTTAGAAGCGCGGCTACTTCTGGAGCACAAGTCTTCAGCACGATAGCAGGGATGTTGTCGGGGCCCATAGCCTTTGCTGTATCTAGTGCACTCAGCTGTTTCTTGATATCATGTGGAGTGAATCGAATTGGCTGAAGACTGGCTTCTATGATGGTGGGGACCTCAGGAGGAAGCCGATATGGATCATCCACTCGGTACTTCTGGCTGAAGATGGTTGCAAACACTTCAGCCTTGTCTTTTGCACTCATGTGCTGGGCTCCATCATCATTGAGGATGGGGATGTTCATGGAGCCTCCTCCTCCCGTTAGTTGTTTAATGGTCCACCACCATTCATGACTGGATATGACAGGACTGCAGAGCTTTGATCTGATCCGTTGATTGTGGGATCGCTTAGCCCTGTCTATAGCATGCTCCTTCTGCTTTTTAGCATGCATGTAGTCCTGTGTTGCAGCTTCCCCAGGTTGGCACCTCATTTTTAGGTAGGCCTGGTGCTGCTCCTGGCATGCTCTTCTACACTCCTAATTGAACCAGGGTTGGTCCCCTGGCTTGATGGTAATTGTAGAGTGAGGGATATGCCGGGCTATGAGGTTACAGATTGTGGTGGAATACAATTCTGCTGCTGCTGATGACCCACTGCGCCTCATGGATGCCCAGTTTTGAGCTGCTAGTTGGGGGCTTGGTTTCACATCTTAAGTGACCAAGAATAATGCAGCACTCCCTCAGTACTGCACTGGAATGGTAGCCTAGATAGTGTGTAGCTGTTGGAGATGCAGCTTGAACACACACCTTCTGACACAGAGGTGAGACTACTACCAAATGTGCCATGTCGCATGTTTTACTAATTACAGATGATTTCTGTGATTTGTATTTGAATTACTCATTAAGTATTTGTACCTTTAATTGATGCAGGTATGTGCTGGTGACAGGAAATCTTGCTCATCCCCAGTGTACATGGCCAAATCACAAGCAATGTGTCCAGAATTTCTGATCTTCTCTGTTGGTGGGTGTGGTTCTTCGTCACCCTTTCGTGCTCTAAAAATAATGCCCTATAGTTTCAGGGTTGCGGTGATGTACCAGCCCAAATGATTGCCTTTATTTTGAGGGATCTAATGTAAAGCTCTTCACATTCATATCCACTGTATAGATTTCCAATAGATGAAGTCCCGTCCCAATCATTCCCATTGGATAGCTTTCCAATCGGTAAAATCACTTCAACTTCAATGCCATTGTATAGAAATCCAAAGTACTGATCCTCTTCCCAGTCACACCCATTGCTTAGAAATACAATGTACCAAACACCTTAGTAACTATTTCAACAATGGTAACAGCAAAAATAGCAGCACCAACAGTAGCAATAGAAGTAGCAAAGTTACAACAATACCAACAGCAACAATACCAACAGTATCAATAGTAACAACAGTAGCAGCGACAGCAACAGTAGCAACAACAGTAACTGTATCGTAGCAACAGCAAAAGAAGTAACAACAAGAGCAGCAGTAAAAGAAACGGCGGCGGTGGCAATAGCAAAAACAACTTGTAATTATGTGGCAATCCTTATTTTGGAAAGTTACCTCCGAGCTCTTTACAGAGAGAAGAAAATGAACAATGAGAGCCAAAGGAAAAGAATGAAGTGTAGGGAGGGGCAGGATTGAAAGAGAGGTTAAAGAGTAAAGTCTTCAGTAGGTTTCTGAAAGAGAGGAGTTAAGGCAGACGGATTGTTGAAGGGAGTTCTGAAGGGCAGGACAGAAGGAGCAGCTACCAGTGTTGGAAGAAAGTGGAATTAGAATGAGGAACGAAGGATGTGAGCAGAGACACAGGAAATCTCTGAGGAGGGGTCGGTTAGGCTGTGAGGCATTTGAAAGTAAGGTTGAGGGTTTTGAAGTTGACTTGTAGGGGTGTGGGAAGCCTGGCTAACACTTCACAAATATACTATTTGGCTCATAAACAAGTTCACTTGTACAGGCGTCTAACATTCGGGGTCCTTCTTGCTGTAGGCCCCATTTTGGTAATAATGCTCACTCTGGTTGGCTACTTTAGTTCAGGGTTAGCCTTGCTAATTAGCTTTATTTAACTGAGGGTAACCCATTCTGGTTAACTCTCTGAAGCTCAGAAAACAACAGTTACCATATTCCTTCTGCTTACAGTGGTTTTGCAGGTCAGGGTGACATCGTGTTTACTTAATAGATCTTGTTTTCATATAAACCTCGTCCGAGTTGAACTACAATAGAAATCATTCACGGTTAATGGAGCGTGCATTGGTGACTTTTCAGTGTTCCTGCTGATACTGACAGAGTACAATGAAATTGCTTTCATAAATTGGGCTTGTTCTGTTTAACTTTAGTTACAGGATATTGATTTAAGAATTTGTTTTAAAGTATATGTGATACGTGATTTATTGAAAACAATAAACCACATTGTGACAGGCATTGTTATCACTGATGGTGGGTCTAATGGGGCTGTCAATGTTATCAATGCTGATTGTTGATATGGAACTGATGTCGTTATCACGACTGGTGGGATAAAACAACATCTTGTATTTATATAACACCTTTAATAAAAACGGCCAAAGTGCTTCACAGGCGTAGTCATAAAAAGGGATGCCAAGTCAAAGAAGGAGATATTAGCAATAGTGACAAAAAACCTGGTCAAAGAGGAGGATTATAAGGAGGAGAAGGGAGTGGAGAAGCAGAGAGGTTTATGTGAGGTCAGTACCTATCAAAGCAGGGATGCAAAAAATTCTCAGTGACAGTATTAATCGTCATTTAGAAAGACACGGATTAATCAAGGACAATCAGCATGGATTTGTTAAGGGAAGGTCGTGTCTGACTAACTTGATTGAATTTTTTGAGGAAGTAACAAGGAGGGTTGCTGAGGGTAGCACGTTTGATGTAGTCTACATGGATTTTAGCAAGGCTTTTGACAAGGACACACATGGCAAACTGGTCAGAAAAGTAAAAGCCCATGGGATCCAAGGGAAAGTGGCAAGTTAGATCCGAAATTGGCTCAGTGGCAGGAAGCAAAGGGTAATGGTTGACGGGTGTTTTTGTGACTAGAAGGCTGGTTCCAGTGGGGTTCTGCCGGGCTCATTACTAGGTCCCTTGCTTTTTTTAGTATATATCAATGGGAATGGTAGCGTAGTGGTAATGTCACTGGGCTAGTAATCCAGAGGCCTGGACAAATGATCCAGTGATGTGAGTTCAAATCCCACCACAGCAGCTGGGAAATATAAATTCAGTTAATTAAATAAATCTGGAATAGTTACAAGTATCAGTAATGGTCACCATGAAACTATTGGATTACCATCTGGTTCACTAATGTCCTTTAGGGAAGGAAATCTGCCGACCTTACCTGGTCTGGCCTGTATGTGACTCCAGACCCACAGCAATGTGGTTGACCCTTAACTGCCCTCTGAAATGGCCCAGCAAGCCACTCAGTTGTTACAAAATACAGTAATAAGAATGAAACCAGACGGACCACCCGGCACCGACTACGGACATGGCAACGTCACATACAGCCCAGTCTATCCTGCCAAGTCCTCCTCACCAACATCTGGACACTTGTGCCAAAATTGGGAGAGCTGTCCCACAAACTAGTCAAGAAACAGCCTGTCACAGAATCATTCCTTTCAGCCAATGTCCCAAACTCCTCCATCACCATCCCTGGGTATGTCCTGTCCCACCGACAGGACAGGGGTGGTGGCACAGTGGTATACAGTTGGGAAGGAAGCCACAACATTGACTCCGGACCTCATGGCTTCAGGTCAAGCATGGGCAAGGAAACCTCCTGCTGATTACCACCGACTGCCCTCAGCTGATGACTCCTTCCCTGTTAAACACCACTTGGAAAAAGCAAGGGCACAGAATGTACTCTCAGTGGGGTCATAGAAACATAGAAACTAGGAGCAGGAGTAGGCCATTTGGCCCGTCGAGCCTGCTCCACCATTCAATACGATCATGGCTGATCATCCAAATCCAGTACCCTGTCCCTGCTTTCTCACACAGAATCCCCATCGAGCCTACACCGACACATATCCCACCCTATCCCCGTAACCCCACGTATTTAATTCCCCTAACATGTCCCATCCTATCCCTGTAACCCCACATATTTAACACCCCCCTAACACTAAGGGTCAATTTATCATAGCCAAATCAACCTAACCCGCACATTTTTGGACTGTGGGAGGAAACCGGAGCACCCGGAGGAAACCCACGCAGACACGGGGAGAATGTGCAAACTCCACACAGACAGTCACCCGAGGCCAGATTCGAACCCGGGTCCCTGGTGCTGTGAGGCACCAGTGCTAACCACTATGCCACCGTGTTGCCCATCTCCAAGAGTGGCTCGGTAGCACCACAGCTGGCCAAGTTCTGAAGGACATAGCTGCCAGTCTGGGCCTGCGACAGGTGGTGAGAGAACTAACATGAGGGGAAAAACCTACTTGACCTTGTCCTCACCAATCTACCTGTCACAGATGCATCTGTCCATGACAGCATTGGTAGCAGTGACCACCGCACAGTCATTGTGAAGACGAAGTCCCGTCTTCACACTGAGGACTCCCTCCATTGTGTTGTGTGGCACTACCACTGTGCTAAATGGGATAGATTCAGAACAGATCTAGCAGCTCAAAACTGGGCATCCATGAGGTGCTGTGGGCCATCAGCAGCAGCAGAATTGTATTCCACCACAATCTGTAACCTCATGGCCGGGTATATCACTCACTCTACCATTACCACCAAGCCAGGGGACCAACCCTGGTTCAATAAGGAGTGCAGAAGAGCATGCCAGGAGCAGCACCAGGCGTACCTAAAAATTAGATGCCAACCTGGGGAAGCTGCAACACAGGACTTACGTGCATGCTAAAAAGCGGAAGCAGCATGCTATAGACAGAGCTAAGCAATCCCACAATCAACAGATCAGATCAAAGCTCTGCCATCCTGCCACATCCAGTCGTAAATGGTGGTAGACCATTAAACAACTAACGGGAGGAGGAGGCTCCATGAATATCCCCATCCTCAATGATGGTGGAGCCCAGCACATGAGTGCAAAAGACAAGCCTGAAGTGTTTGCAACCATCTTCAGCCAGATGTGCCGAGTGGATGATCCATATCGGCCTCCTCCTGAGGTCCCCACCATCACAGAAGCCAATCTTCAGCCAATTCTATTCACTTCACATGATATCAGGAAACAGCTGAGCGCACTGGATACAGCAAAGGCTATGGGCCTTGACAAAATCCCTGCTATCATGCTGAAGACTTGTGCTCCAGAAGCCGTGCCTCTAGCTAAGCTGTTTGAGTAAAGCTACAACACTGGCATCTATCCGACAATGTGGAAAACTGCCCAGGTATGTTCTGTCCACAAAAATCAGGACAAATCCAGCCCGGCCAATTACCGTCCCATCAGTCTACTCTCAATCATCAGCCAAGTGATGGAAGGTGTCATCAACAGTGCTATCAAGCAGCACCTGCTCACTGATGCCCAGCTTGGGTTCCGCCCTCATTACAGCCTTGGTCCAAACATGGACAAAGGACCTGAATTCCAGAGGTAAGATGAGAGTGACTTCCCTTGACATCAAGGCAGCATTTAACCGAGTGTAGCATCAAGGAGCCCGAGTAAAACTGAAGTCAATGGGAATCGGGGGGAAAACTCTCCACTGGCTGGAGTCATACCTAGCACAAAGGAAGATGGTTGTGGTGGTTGAAGGTCAATCATCACAGCCCCAGGACATCGCTGCAGGAGTTCATCAGGGCAGTGTCCTAGGCCCAATCATCTTCAGCTGCTTCATCAATGAACTTCCCTCCAAAATAAGATGGAAATGGGGATGTTCGCTGATGACTGCACAATGTTCAGCGCCATTCACAACTCCTCAGATAATGAAGCAGTCCATGCCTGCATGCAACAAGACCTGGATGACGTTCAGGTTTGGGCTGATAAGTGGCAGGTAACATTCGCACCACAGAAGTGCCAGGCAATGACTATCTTCAACAAGCGAGAGTCTAACCACTTCCCCTTGACATTCAACGGCATTACCATCGCCGAATCTCCCACCATCAACATCCTGGGGGTCACCATTGATCAGAAACTTATCTGGACCAGCCACATAAATACTGCGGCAACAAGAGCAAGTCAGAGGCTGGGTATTCTGCGGCGTTGCGTCTCACCTCCTGACTCCCCAAAGCCTTTCCATCAACTACAAGGCACAAGTAAGGAGTGTGATGGAATGCTCTCCACTTACCTGGATGAGTGCAGCTCCAACAACACTCAAGAAGCTCGACACCATCCAGGACAAAGCAGCCCGCTTGATTGGCACCCCATCCACCACCTTAAACATTCACTCCCTCCACCACTGGTGCACCGTGGCTGCAGTGTGTACCATCTACAAGATGTGCTGCAGCAACTCACCAAGGCTTCTTCAGCAGCACCTCCCAAACCCGCGACCTCTTCCACCTTCACCACACGGACTTTAGCGGTTCAAGAAGGTGACTCATCACCACCTTCTCAAGGGCAATTAGGGATGGGCAATAAATGCTGGCCTTGCCAGCGATGCCCACATCCCATAAACGAATAAAAAAAAAATTTGTACTTCAATGTAGATGCATGATTAAGAAGTTTGCCGATGATACAAAAATTGGTTGTGTGGTTGATAGTCAGGAAGAAAGCTGTAGACTAGGAAGATATCAATGGACTGGTGAGGTGGGCAGAAAAGTGGCAAATGGATTTCAATCTGGAGACGTGTGAGGTAATGCATTTGGGGAGGGCAAACAAGGCAAGGGGATACATAGTAAATGGTAGGATACTGAGGTGTAGAGGAACAGAGCGATCTTGTAGTACATGTCCATAGATCCCTGAAAGTAGCAGGACAAGGAAATAAGGCGGTTAAGAAGGCATACGGGATACTTTCCTTTATTAGCCAAGGCATAGAATATAAGCAGGGAGGTTATGCTAGAACGGTATAAAACACTAGTCAGGCCACATCTAGAGTACTGCGTACAGTTCTGGTCACCACATTACAGGAAAGATGTGATTGCACTAGAGAGAGGACAGAGAAGATTTAAAAGGATGTTGCCAGGACTGGAGAATTTTAGCAATGAGGAAAGATTGGATAGGCTGGGGTTGTTTTCTTTGGAACAGATGAGGCAGAGGGGAGATTGAATTGAAGTGTATAAAATTATGAGGGGCCTAGATAGAGTGGATAGGAAGGACCTATTTCCCCTAGCAGAAAGGTCAATAACCAGGGGGTACAGATTTAAAATAATTGGTAGAAGGATTAGAGGGGAGTTGAGGAGAAATTATTTCACCCAGAGGGTGGTGGGGGTCTGGAACTCACTCCCTGAAAGGATGTAGAGGCAAATCCCTCATCACATTTAAAAAAGTAATGGACATGCCCTTGAAGTGTCGTAACCTACAAGGCTACAGACCAAAGCTGGAAAGTGGGATTAGGCTCGATAGCTCTTTTTTGGCCAGCACAGACAGGATGGGCCAAATGGCATCATGAGCTGTAAATTTCTATGATGGGATAGTGACAATGCATGGGTTAATAACTATTGATGATGAGACATGAGATATTCTATCAGTGAGTACCTATCTGTGCTGGATGGGAGGAACTCCCTGGGTCAGTAATGGATGGGAGAAACTCTCTGGGTCAGTAATGGATGGAGGGAACTCCTTGGGTCAGTAATGGATGGGAGGAACTCTCTGGGTCAGTAATGGATGGGAGGAACTCTCTGGGTCAGTAATGGATGGGAGGAACTCTCTGGGTCAGTAATGGATGGGAGGAACTCTCTGGGTCAGTAATGGATGGGGGGATCTCTCTGGGTCAGTAATGGATGGGAGGAACTCTCTGGGTCAGTAATGGATGGGAGGAACTCTCTGGGTCAGTAATGGATGGGAGGAACTCTCTGGGACAGTAATGGATGGGAGGAACTCTCTGGGTCAGTAATGGATGGGGGGAACTCTCTGGGTCAGTAATGGATGGGAGGAACTCTCTGGGTCAGTAATGGATGGGAGGAACTCTCTGGGTCAGTAATGGATGGGAGGAACTCTCTGGGTCAGTAATGGATGGGAGGAACTCTCTGGGACAGTAATGGATGGGAGGAACTCTCTGGGTCAGTAATGGATGGGGGGAACTCTCTGGGTCAGTAATGGATGGGAGAAACTCTCTGGGTCAGTAATGGATGGGAGGAACTCCCTGGGTCAGTAATGGATGGGAGGAACTCTCTGGGTCAGTAATGGATGGGGGGAACTCTCTGGGTCAGTAATGGATGGGAGGAACTCCCTGGATCTGAGATGGATGGGGGGAACTCCTTGGGTCAGTAATGGATGGGTGGAACTCTCTGGATCTGTACCTATCTGTGATGGATGGGAGGAACTCCCTGGATCTGTACCTATCTGTGATGGATGGGAGGAACTCTCTGGATCTGTACCTATCTGTGATGGATGGGGGGAACTCTCTGGATCAGTACCTATCTGTGATGGATGGGGGGAACTCTCTGGATCAGTACCTATCTGTGATGGATGGGAGGAACTCTCTGGATCTGTACCTATCTGTGATGGATGGGGGGAACTCTCTGGATCAGTACCTATCTGTGATGGATGGGAGGAACTCTCTGGATCAGTAATGGATGGGAGGAACTCTCTGGGACAGTAATGGATGGGAGGAACTCTCTGGGTCAGTAATGGATGGGGGGAACTCTCTGGGTCAGTAATGGATGGGAGAAACTCTCTGGGTCAGTAATGGATGGGAGGAACTCCCTGGGTCAGTAATGGATGGGAGGAACTCTCTGGGTCAGTAATGGATGGGGGGAACTCTCTGGGTCAGTAATGGATGGGAGGAACTCCCTGGATCTGAGATGGATGGGGGGAACTCCTTGGGTCAGTAATGGATGGGTGGAACTCTCTGGATCTGTACCTATCTGTGATGGATGGGAGGAACTCCCTGGTTCTGTACCTATCTGTGATGGATGGGAGGAACTCTCTGGATCTGTACCTATCTGTGATGGATGGGGGGAACTCTCTGGATCAGTACCTATCTGTGATGGATGGGGGGAACTCTCTGGATCAGTACCTATCTGTGATGGATGGGAGGAACTCTCTGGATCTGTACCTATCTGTGATGGATGGGGGGAACTCTCTGGATCAGTACCTATCTGTGATGGATGGGAGGAACTCTCTGGATCAGTACCTATCTGTGATGGATGGGGGGAACTCCCTGGATCAGTACCTATCTGTGATGGATGGGGGGAACTCCCTGGATCAGTACCTATCTGTGATGGATGGGGGGAACTCTCTGGATCAGTACCTATCTGTGATGGATGGGGGGAACTCCCTGGATCTGTACCTATCTGTGATGGGTGGGAGGAACTCTCTGGATCAGTACCTATCTGTGATGGAAGGGAGGAACTCCCTGGATCAGTACCTATCTGTGATGGATGGGGGGAACGCTGTATTTCAATGATTGAACAGGAACAACTCTGTAGGAATGTGCCTGTTAATGATAGTACAGACACAAACACTAATCATCGGATGAAAAATAATGAAGTGAACAAATGAGAAATGTCAAATTCTATCAACAGTCTGCATATCAGTAAAATATCAAGAAAAATACATATAAGTTGCGAGCTATTTGTTATTGGAACTTACGACACAGTTGGTCATTTCTCCAGTTGTGGACGGGTTGCAGCAGCCTTGAACACTCCCTTGCGTATTCTGATAAAGTGTCACAAGCACAACTTATATCATATTTCTTCGGGCACTTCGATAGGTCCTGTAGGCAGCGTTTAATATAACTTGATTCTGGCACAGTACATTCTGGTGCCACTTTATCCATCACTGAAGTACAAAAAGCTAGCTAAAAGGTGAAATCAACAATTCATTCCTGGTGTTAGAAGTGTTTCTCCAATGTAATGAAGTGCTTAAATGACACTTACTTCACAGAAAGGTAGAACTATTTGCAGTCTATACTCGGGTACACGTTGGGAACCATGCAATACCCAGATCACTTTCGTAATCAAGTCTTTGAGAACATGGGAAAAATCAAAATGGGAAAAGACCATTTGACCCATTGAGCTCATCTCCAGTTCATTAACTCGCTCTTTGCAGCATCTCACTGTATTTGTACCATTTAGTCTCAGATATTTTGGAGTAAAAAAAGCATTGTGACAATAAAGATAGCAGTTTAACTTATGTGTAACAGATAATATCATACTTCGTTGAAATGGGAGTTTAACTTATCTCGAATATTGCACTATCGAGCAATCATGGGAATTTACCTATCAGTACCTTTTAGTACCATACTTTGGAGTAAAATGGGACTTAAACTTATCTCCATGAATAACATATACTTTGGAGTAATACCAGTAATTTATCCTATCTGTCCCTATTATTATTATTTACTCTGGAGTAATAATGGGAGTTATCTCATCTATACTATTTAATATCATACTATGGGGCAGTGATGGGAGTTTACCTAAATGTACCATTTGGTATCACATATTTTGAAGAGATTCCCCCTTCTTTGTCGGTGGTATAGGTTAAAGAGGAAGCAAATTCCAGGGGAAGCAACCCAGGCCCCAAGCACTCATCCACTCTGCAGAAGAAGTGGATCAGGAGAATTCCAATCAACTTCCTTTCAAAAACGTCAGTCTTCCTAGCAGGAAAGAGACTCCTGACCAGCTTCCTTCTCCCTCCCCCGCCAGGCTGCTCCAGTGATGCCACCAACAGGCAGCAACTTGATTCTATTCAATGAATGTCATACCCTAGTGGTGTGAAGCTTCCTCCCCTCACCTCACCTACTTGGGGGTTAAATTTGCTAACCCTGAAAATGGGCACGATTAACACTGCCTGTTCATTGCGTTGCAGGCAGCACATTAAATTTGTGCTGCCTGCTCTTTTAAAACGATTGCTGCATGCAGCCATGCTACTCACGCTGTTCATTGGCTGCATGCATCAGCAGGGGGCCCGATATCGCGAGTCACTAGCACGACTTAAAGGCAGCCTGCACCTCTTAAAGGTGAGGTGCATTGCGGTTGCAAGAATTGGTGGGAGTTTTTTCAAAAGTCAATCTGGGCTGTGATACTTTGAGCAATGGCTGAACATACGAGAGAACAAGCACCGAGGCATTCAGACAATGCACTGGAGGTCTTGGGGGAAGAGGAGGAAAGAAGGAGAGACGTTCTGTATCCGCAGGGGGGCAGGAGACCCAACAGACAGACGCTCAGGAGGCAATGGGAAGAAATAACGGCGGAGGTCAATGCCAGGAGTGTTGCTCCAAGAATATGGGTGTAGGAAGAAGTTTAACAGTCTGACACGTGTTGTCATGGTGAGTGAATTCAATCCTCAAATAACAAATCCTACCAACTACACCACTAACCTCATCCACTGGTCAATTCACTACTCCCCCATCACCCACCTACCTACAATCTCTATCAATCAGTACTCAACCCTTCAATTCATATGCTTTACCTCACCCTCATACTTAGCACTGTTACAAGCCTCGTACCCACAGCTCATAACTCGCACACAAAGGCAGCTATTTGACCATGATAGCCACATCACACAAACGTATTGCAGGGCACTCACTGACACACTTCCTGCAGTGGAAGCTCTTTCTTGCAGGAGAAGGTGGCGCATAGCAGGAGGCAGCACGAAAGAACTGGAGGAAGGAAAGAATGCCTGCATGTTTTAACCCCCATGGAAGGGGCATCGCGGAGGCCGTGGCCATTGGCAGGGCTGGTGGGAGCAATGATGAGGGTATCTGCATTCTTAATCCTCCTCTCATCCCACTTCTCCCTCATCCCACTTCTCCCTCATCCCACTTCTCCCTCACCCCACTTCTCCCTCACCCCACTTCTCCCTCATCCCACTTCTCCCTCACCCCACTTCTCCCTCATCCCACTTCTCCCTCACCCCACTTCTCCCTCATCCCACAATTTCTTCTGACTCACAAGCTGTAGTTGGTGTAAGCACACACTTCTTACTTTCTCCTCTCCCCTCACCACAACCCAACCCTTGTCCCTTTTTCATTTCAGATGCCCAAGAACTGGAACCTTCCCAGTCAGAGGAGGAAGAGGAAGAAGAAGAAGACTGTGAAGAGATACTGCCACTCGATCTTACACTCACAGCCACCAGCTCAGAGACTAACACTGCACCCCCATCACCCACCTACCAACAATCTCGATCAGTATTTTAGAGGCTAGGATAGAGGAGCGATCTGCACGTGGTGAGACACCGGGCAGAAGTGTACAGAAACCAAGGCGGGGGAAGAGGATAGCACAGGTGCCAGCTCGCCAGAGGGCGAGGTTGCACACTAGTTCTGCTGCAGAGGAGTCAGATAAGGACTTCGAAAGGCCAGGCTACAGAAGGTTGATGGGTGTACATAACCAATGCTTGGTGCACTGGAAAACCTGCCAGAAAGCCTGCGTTCAATGTCAAGGAGCATGGAGGAATCCAGCACCAACTTGACACAGGGCTTTGCACAGACCTTGGAGCCCATCCTTACCAACATGGAACCCACCATGATGCAGCGTCTGATGGCTGATGTCACAGCTTCCATTGCAGCACAAACAGCATCGATTGCAGCACAAACAGCTCCCATCAAAGGTCTGAGTGCGGCAATGGAAGCTCAGACTGACTGCCATCATGGCTCTGGATACCACTGTTCAAAGGGGTTTCTAGAGCATCACAGCAGTCCATCAATCTGTTCTCCAACAGATCAGTAGGATTGCTGAGGCGCCGCCCCGGGAAAGTGCCGGTGACTCCATGGAGCACGAACCTGCTGTCCTCTCTCAGGATGACAGCATTCCTGCTCACACCCCTGCCACTCCGCCAGTGTCCTTGCTGTTGTCTGTCAGCCAGCCAGCCCAGACTGATGCAGCCCAGGCCAAGATGGTGCAGTCTGAAGCCGAGCGTTCTAGGCCCAGAATTCGGTGGCGTCCCCTTTGGGGCGCTAACTTTGCCAGGGCGCTACTTTTAGCGCCCCTGCGTCGTAAATTCAGTGGTAGTGCCTCAAGCAGGAGGCGGGGTGTGACTGGAAGTGCTCCCCCTCCTTCCTGGGGCGTTACCAGTGAATATCCCGGTGCTACGTGCAACACTGTCACGCGCGTCAGCACGTAGCGCCGCGGTATTGCAGGCCTCCCTCCCCTGATTAAAGGGGAGGGGCCTAGCGCTGCGTGCACCGGGGCCTTGCTGGACCACCGGGGAGCGGGTGCCGGGAAAGCAGCCCGGCACTCAAGAGGAGTGGCGGGCTGAGCGATCGCGGCCGGGCACCCCGAATATAAGAGGGGAAGGGGGCAGGTGCTGGCAGGTGGCCAGAAAGAAAAATGGCCGCCCGACACCTGCCCCTTTAATTAGCGCCGCCGCGGCTGCAAAAACGGCACCCTGACCCTGTCGGACATATCGTCCGGCGCTAGGTCAGGGGGCGCAGCCGAAGTTTGCGGTCGGGGTGCGAGCGGGGCGCTGCGCACGGCGATGACGTCATCGCCGGAGGCACAGCACCGCGGGGCACTACTGGCTACCGCCGCCGCTAACCTCCCACTGAATTGGGTGCTAGGGGCTTTGCGCCCCATTAGCGCCCCCGGGGGATGCTAATGGGAGGTGCAAAGCAACCTAATGGGCCGAAAATTCATCCCGGTGCGCGAGAGTACGCACTGCGTACTCTCGCGTATTCCCACTCCAATTGCCGGTTTTCTGCATGCCCTGCGCATGCGCTGAAAACCGGCAATTGCTCTTCAGAAAAGGGGGCGGGTCCTTGGTGCATCGCGTGCGCGCTACAGGCTGCGCGCACGCTGTGCACTTCATGCTTTGGACGCGCAGGTAAGTACTGAAGATTTTGGAAATGTAAAAAGGAGGAGTAAGACCCGCTTTTAAGAAGGTAAGTAGTGAATTAAGTATTTTTTTGAATTTTTTTTTACAGGTATATCTTTTTTAGAGACTTTAAAGACAGGTAAGTTTATTTTTAAAACTTTTTAAAAGATTTTAAATGTTTTCAAAAATTTAATTTTTTATTTAAAATGGTTAATTTAATTAACTATACTTATTTTATTAATGTGATGGTTTTTTTTTTAATTTAGTTGAGGTTTAGCTGTTATTTTGGGGGGGTGTAAGATTCATAGATTTCGCAGCCATGCTGTGAGACTTATGAATGGAAGATGGTGTGCTGCCATTGGCTCTAACTGAGTCACGTGATCCCACAGCTCGCACGAATTCACTACGCCGCTGGGATACGCAAGCCCAGCACAGCTGATGTCTGGAACATCAAGTTCGTGCGAGCTGGATCTGAAAAAGCACAAGCGAGGTGAGACATCGCGGGGAAGGCTTACCCCCGCGGGAACAGAGCGAGATCAATTTCTGGGCCAATGTTTCCCCCTTAAACTCGAGGCCTCGTTATCAGTTTGGTTGCTGCAAGCTGCATCCTTTGAAGGCCGATGTTATTCTTCCTGCGGTATGGTGACTCCTGCTGCACACAGTACTCCAAATTACACAGTAACAATATTAGTTGTTTTGATTCTTATTCGAACATGGAATCCAGTGACTTGTTTGTGTTTTTACTGCAGCCATACAGTAAGCTGATGGTTTGATATTTCCACAATATCCCTCAAGTCTCTTGTCTGAGCAGAATGCTTATTCCATTCAACAGATACTTTCTCTGTTGTCTCCTTGCTTCCATGCATTTGTCTGCATTTATCAATTACAGGCCCTTGGTCTTATCAGATCTAAATCTTCTGAATCCAATTGCCTTGCTAATCATAATTCGATCAGTCTCCAATTTTAACGTTCTCTGTAGCATATTTTGAAATGTCTGTTGTGTCAAAAGAAAGCACCATACTTCGAATCCACAGCCTGTATCACCATAGTCATAAAACACCTGAATACAGTCCCCACCACTTACACTGTCCACACCTATCACGGGCTGCCTCCTCTATTGCGCAAATGACATAAGAACATAAGAACATAAGAAATAGGAGCAGGAGTAGACCAATCGGCCCCTCGAGCCTGCTCCGCCATTCAATGAGATCATGGCTAATCTGATCCAACCTCAACTCTAAAGAACACAAGAAGTAGGAGCAGGACCAGGCCACTCGGCCCCTGGGCCCGCTCCGCCACCCACAGGGCCTTGACCGATCCGAACTCAAACTCATGTCCAATTTCCAGCCCGCTCCCCGTAACCCCTGATTCCCTTTACTTCTAGGAAACGGTCTATTTCTGTTTTAAATTTATTTAATGAAGTAGCTTCCACAGCTTCCTGGGGTAGCAAATTCCACAGACCCACTACCCTCTGAGTGAAAAAGTTTCTCCTCATCTCAGTTTTGAAAGAGCAGCCCCTTATTCTAAGATTATGTCCCCTAGTTCTAGTTTCACCCATCATTGGGAACATCCTCACCGCGTCCACCCGATCAAGCCCCTTCACAATCTTATATGTTTCAATAAGATCGCCTCTCATTCTTCTGAACTCCAATGAGTAGAGTCCCAATCTACTCAACCTCTCCTCGTATGTCCACTCCCTCATCCCCGGAATTAACCGAGTGAACCTTCTTTGTACTGCCTCGAGAGCAAGTATGTCTTTTCTTAAGTATGGACACCAAAACTGTGTGCAGTATTCCAGATGCGGTCTCACCAATACCCTATCCAACTGCAGCAATACCTCCCTGTTTTTAAATTCCAACCCCCTAGCAATAAAAGCCAACATTCCATTACCAAAGGAGTCAATTACAAAGGCGGCGCTTATAATGTATTAAAAACGCCGACTATTTGGGGCAGTTTCAGACTGACCCATTTAAAGGGCTCTGCTGATTTCAGCCAAAGTCCTGTCTTCAAGCAGTTTCAATCAGCTGTTTGCTTTAAACCACCTGCTGCTGAAACCCTCATCCCTGCTTTTATCATTTCAAGACTCGACTATTCCAGCGCTCTCCTGGCCAGCCTCCCATCTGTCACCCTCCGTAAACTTGAGCTCATCCAAAACTCTGCTCTTCATATCCCAATGGGCACCAAGTCCTGCTCATCCTGTACTTGCTGACCTACATTGGCTCCCAGTCACTCTACATTTAAGATTCTCATACCTACTTACCCTCCTTATCTCTGTAACCTTCTCTAACCATACAACCCTCCAAGAAGACTTTGTCTGCAGATTACCACTGGAGCTGTACGAATTGCTGGGAGCCCAGAGCCAAAATGACTGTGGGTCTGAATTGACAGTTAGATACTTTTATTTTGCCTCATCACATCTCCCAGAAACATCTCAAAGTATTTCACATAAAATTAATTACTTTGAAGTGGCTACTGTTATTTAGGCAACTTCAGGAGTCATGTTGCACACAGGAAGATACACAAACAGCAGTGAGATGAACGGCCAGTTAATGGCCCAGATATTCTGATCACAGGCCTCCCACGGGCGGAGGGCTGCGATCTGGAAAAATCTGCGCCTGGACCGGAGGGCTCCTGGGAGGCGCACAGTTCCGCTGCTGGGCCTCTCCAAACTGCCGGTGCGCAGGGCCGACGTATCCCAGAGGCGCAGGTAGTTCGCAGCGTCCCTGGGATCACGTGGGCCATGGGGAGCCAATCAGAGAAGGGAATCTCCCTTCATACACTTGACAGGAAGACCTGTCAAATATATGAATGGAGATCACCCCAAAACATAGTAAATCTTGAAATATTTTTTTTTTTAAATCACATTTTTTAAATGACTTTAAATTACAATAAATTAAGTATTTTAAACAAAAATTTTATTTTTTGAAAAAAATAATTAAAGTTTTTAACGGGGCTAAAAATAAACTTACATTTCTTTAAAGTATTTTTAAATGATAAATCAGTGGATAAATGTTTTTTTAAACTCTTATCCTGGTAAAAGCAGGCCTTACACCTGCTTTTACCAGGTGCAAGAATTGAAAGTGTTTTCTGCGGGCGGAGGGTCTCCAAAAAGCGGAACTCTCTGCCCGCAGAGGCTCTTCTCCAGGGCAGCCGGAGGATCTGTCAAGAGCTTTCTTGACAGATCGGAAATGCCAGTTTCAGCGCATGCGCAGTGCATGCCTGAAACCGGCATTTCCGATGTCCCTACGGGTGAGTACACAGCGCGTACACACCCGTAGGGGTCGGAATTTCTGCACCAATATGTTTTTGGTGGTGTTGGTTAAGGGAGGAATGTTGACCAGGACACAGGGAGAACTCACTGCATGTCGAATAGTGCTGTGGGATCGTCAATGTTCACCTAAACAGGCAGACAGAGACTGAGTTTAACACTTTATCCCGAGTAAAGTAACTCCAACGTTGCAGCACTTCCTGCTGGCAGTCTAGATCACATGTTTGAGTTCTGTAGTGGGGCTTCCTCAACATTCTAAGGACAAAAGCAAAATACTGCGGATGCTGAAAATCTGAAATAAAAACAGAAAATGCTGGAGATACTCAGCAGGTCAGGCAGCATCTGTCGAGAGAGAAACAGAGTTAACGTTTCAGGTCGATGACCTTTCCTCAGAAGGAGGCAGGAGTACTACCTACTAAGTCAAGCAAGTTAGATAGAGGTCCCCCTCTTTGTAAAGCCCTGCAAGGTCGGACTAGCTGTTTATGTGCTGGCTGACCTCCTGAGCTGAAACCACAAAATTGCAAGGAATTTAAAAGTTATTTCTAACCTTTAGACTGCAGACTGATCCAGGAAAATGAGTCTTGCCCCAGGTTGGTTAGTTTTGTTTGTTTTTAGCTCAGACTGTAGCAGTAAAACAAATATTAATATTGCTAATCAAATGTTAATCTGACTCCTATACTGAAAAACCTTAGAGAACAATCAAGGTCAATCTCAGATGTTCTTTGAAAGAGCATCGTGCATCAGTATCTCAGAGGGAGAGTGAGGATCAGCAAACTTGATTATGACATGCAGAAGATGCATAAGAACTAGTTTCTTTTTAAACTATTTAATTGGACTGATTTTAAAAAGAAAGACTTGCATTTATATAGCACCTTTCTCAACCTCAGGACGTCCCAAAGTGCTTTACAGCCAATGAAGTACTTTTGAAGTGTAGTCAGACGAACATACATACGAACATATGAATTAGGAGCTGTAGTAGGCCACTCGGCCCTTCGAGTCTGCTTCAATAAGATCATGGCTGATCTGATTACTCCACATTCCCACCTACCGCCGATAATCTTTCACCCCCTTTCTTATCAAGAATCTATCTACCTCTGCCTTAAAAATATTCAAAGACTCTGCTTCCACCGCCCTCTGAGGAAGAGAGTTCCAAAGACTCACGACCCTCTGTGAGAAAAAATTTCTCCTCATCTCTGTCTTAAATGGGCGACCCCTTATTTTTAAACAGTGACCCCTAGTTCTAGATTCTCCCACAAGAGGAAACATCCTCTCCACATCCACCCTGTCCAGACCCCTCAGGATCTTATATGTTTCAATCAAGTCACCTCTTACTCTTCTAAACTCCAGCGGATACAAACCTAGCCTGTCCAACCTTTCCTCATAAGACAACCCGCCCATTCCAAGTATTAGTCTAGTATATCTTCTCTGAACTGCTTCCAATGCATTTACATCCTTCCTTAAATAATGATACCAATACTGTACACAGTACTGTGGTCTCACCAATGCCCTGTATAACTGAAGCATAACCTCCCTACTTTTGTATTCAATTCCCCTCGCAAGAAACGATAACATTCTATTAGCCTTTCTAATTACTTGCTGTACCTGCATAGTAACCTTTTGCGATTCATGCACTAGGACACCCAGATCCCTCTGCATCTCAGAGCTCTGCAATCTCTCACCATTTAGATAATATGCTTCTTTTTTATTCTTCCTGCCAAAATGGACAATTTCATATTTTCCCACATTATACTCCATTTGCCAGATCTTTGCCCACTCATTTAACCTATCTATATCCCTTTGTAGCCTCCTTATGTCCTCTTTACAATTTACTTTCCTACCTATCTTTGTGTCATCAGCAAATTTAGTAACCATACCTTCGGTCCCTTCATCCAAGTCATTTATATAAATTGTAAAAAGTTGAGGCCCCAGCACTGATCCCTGTGGCACACCAGTCATTACATCTTGCCAACCAGAAAATGACCCAATTATGCCTACTCTCTGTTTCCTGTTAGCTAGCCAATCTTCTATCCATGCCAATATGTTACCCCCTACACCATGAGCTTTTATTTTCCACAATAACCTTTGATGTGGCACCTTATCAAATGCCTTCTGGAAATCTAAGTACAGTACATCCACCGGTTCCCCTTTATCCATAGCATATGTTACTTCTTCAAAGAACTCCAATAAATTGGTTAAACATGATTTCCCTTTCACAAACCCATGTTGACTCTGCCTGATTACCTTGAACATTTCTAAGTGCCCTGCTATAACGTCTTTAATAATAGGTTCTAACATCTTCCCTATGACAGAAGTTAAACTAACTGACCTGTAGTTTCCTGCTTTCTGTCTCCCTCCCTTTTTGAATAAGGGAGTTACATTTGCTATTTTCCAATCTAATGGAACCTTCCCTGAATCTAGGGAATTTTGGAAAATTAAAAACCAACGCATCAACTATCTCACTAGCCACTTCTTTTAAGACCCTAGGATGAAGTCCATCAGGACCTGGGGACTTGTCAGCCCGCAGCTCCAACAATTTGCTCAGTACCACTTCCCTGGTGATTGTAATTTTCCCTTCCATTTCCTGATTTACAGCTATTTCTGGGATGTTACTTGTATCCTCTATAGTGAAGACCGATGCAAAATACCTGTTCAATTCAACTGCCATCTCCTTATCTTCCATTATTAATTCACTGTTGTAATGTAGCAATTTGTCAACTGCAAGGAATTTCATTCCATCAATGTTCAGCTGGTGTGTAACCACAAGAAAAGGTTCATGCAGGTCTACGCCAGATTCCCTGGGAGTCACAATGATGCTTTCATACTGTGGCAATCCAACATCCCTGATCAATGGAGAGGAGCAGGAGGAGGAAGATGAAGATGAGGCCCCTAACGCCAGACCAATTGATCACATTGCTGCTCGGGATGCCAGGGATGCCCTAATAGCGTGAAGGTTCCGTTAGGCCCTCAGACTGTGCCAAAGTAACTATCACATCCCCCGCACTGACACAAAGCGGTCCTGTAACCAACCATCCATCCAATTGGTCTCAGCCAATTCATGTCTTCACATTCATCACCAAGCAACTGAAAACCCGAGTTTCCACTCGGCAGGCAAGAATGGTGAGCAAGGGAAAGTGGTACAAAATCATTAATTTTATGTGAATAAATGTGAGATGCTCTTGGCCGACGACTTCTGGGTGTTGGAGCCCGTGAGTGCCCTGGCAAAGACTGCTCCACCTGTACCTGTGCAGGGGCAGACTTGGCCATTGGGAGAGAAGGCAGCATGTTGGGCACTGGCTGAGGGGTGAGAAGTGGCAATGCTTAAAGTGGATTCCCACTTCCATTCGCCATCAACCCTCTCCTGAGCCAGTGGCACATCACTCCTACCTCTCTGTGGGAGAGCAGCTTGGAGCAGATCAGTGGCGCCTTGTACGGCCTTGGCAAAGGTATCTGTCATCCTGTTTAAGGCGGCAGAAATGTTGGCATCCATCGTCTGCCCGGCCATGGTCAGAGCCTGCAGGGACTGATTAGATTGCCATGATTGAAGTTCCACAGAGGAGGACACTCCATCCTCGCAATGGTCTGCGACATCAATCCACAAAGGCTTGAGCTGGGCTCCTCAATCCGCTCCGTTATTGTGGAATGTGTGCCTGGCAGGACTGCCAGTACCTCAGACATTTGCTGCCGACCCTCTTTCATTCTCCTTTTCACTGATGTTCCCGGGGTTTAGTTGTCCAGCTAAGCAGAGCTTGGAGAGAACTGTGCCCTCCGACACGGACTTTCCACAGCTATACCTGCCACAACTCTCTGCTCGTGCTCACTTGTGAGCTGTGATTCACAAGGTGACATCCCACCTAACTCTCTAACAGGACCCCCCGATGTGCTGGTATTTGCGTTGGTGCCTGATTCGCACGTGTCCGGTGACTGTGCACCCTCAGAAGAAAGCAGCTCCTCTGAGGAAATGTTGTCCAGAAGAGCCATGGGCTGCTGTTCTTGGCGTGATGGCCCTGGAGGAGAGAAGAGACGGAAATGTTTTAGTAATGAGAAGGTAAAAGATCATATTTCACTCGGTGCTGAAATCAAGTCAACATGACTGAGTCTTGTATGAGGTGTGGGTCGGAGATATTTAACACTGTCACCATGCAGCAGTGAAGTCCCAGTCTCTCCATCCGTGATGCTCAGTGACGCTGATATCCCGCTGATCTCCATTGCCTCCTCCTCGGCGGATGTCATCTGCATAATCTGTGGGATTTTGTGCTGTCTTCTCCTGCAAGGGGGAACGACAGACCTATGTGTGTCTGTAAGGCAAGTGTTCACCCAATGGATGCAGTGCATTCAGTGACCATTAGGCAGATGCTTCATAAGTGGCACTGGCTGCATTTGAGGACCTGTGCTGAGAATCTGGTGAGCTGACTGAGGTGGTATCACATTACGTATGGATTGGGGTGAGTGGCAGTGGTGGATGGAGAAATGGGGAGGTGAGGAAGTACAAAGAAAGAGAATGATGGGTGCTGGTGAAACTTAAGTGGCTTTGAGGAGTGATGTGATGAAGCACACTTGCTAAGACTGAGTGAGGAGGGGGCGTCACTACTGGGTGTAGGTGAATCTACAACTGTGCTCACCTTTCCTGACCTGGTTAGGTCATTAAACCGCCTCCTGCACTGGATCCAGGTACGGGGCACGATACTCCTGCTGCTGACATCCTCAGCCACCTCTAACCACACCTTCTTGGTCACAGCAGCAGGTTTCTTCTTGCCATTCCGTGGGCAGAGTCCCTCCTTCCTCGCCCTCACTGCACCCAGCAGTACATCAAGTGACGCCTCATTGAACCGGGGCACAGCTTTTGCCCTTCCTGACTCCATCGGTAAATTTTTGCCTCTCTCCTAAAATGCTCCCAACTCCCCCAAAGTCCATCTTGCATTGGCCCTTTAAATAGTCGAGGTGAAACCGTGTCATGTGGATGCGCATCACGCCCGCTCACGTGCAGTGGAGACGCGTTTACTCATTGGAGTTTAGAAGAATGAGAGGTGATCTTATTGAAACATATAAGTTTCTTAGATGGCTTGGCAGGGTGGATGCTGAGAGGATGTTTCCCCTCGTGGGGGTATCTAGAGCTCGGGGGCATAGTTTCAGAATAAGGGGTCGCCCATTTAAGACGGAGATGTGGAGGAATTTCTTCTCTCTGAGGGTCGTGAATCTTTGGAATTCTCTACCCCAGAGAGCTGTGGATGCTGGGTCATTGAATATATTCAAGGTGGAGATAGACAGATTTTTGAACAATAAGGGAGTCAAGGGTTATCGGGAGCGGGCAGGGAAGTGGAGTTGAGGCCAAGATCAGATCAGCCATGATCTTATTGAATGGCGGAGCAGGCTCGAGGGACCAAATGGCCTACTCCTGCTCCTATTTCTTATGTTCTTATGAAACCCAGAAGTGAAATGATAATGAGGCATCCCTGTTGAAATCGGACATTCCTGCGCATCCCACGATCTTCTATGTTTCGCACCTGCTATGGTCGCCCGCCCGCCCCCCCCCCCCCCCGGCCGCTCAGATGCCACCTCTGCGTAAATATCGACCCCTATAACTTCTACATGAAAGCTGTGGGAGAACAAGCTAAGTTAGTTATTCATGCCGTGGGTATTATACAAGTAATATACATGGTTTTAATACAGAGGGAGGAAGTCTAATTATCAACATGTCGTACTCGGCAAGCTAAGGAAATAAAAGATTGTCAGATCGCTGTCATACTCACGTAGTTTGGAAGCTGATCCTCCTCACTTTCATTCTCCATATGTATGCAATTTTCCAAAGGATCATCTAACTTATGGAGAGATGCAAAGTGGACTGGGCTAATCCTGTGACCTAAACAAAGACGACAACTTGTGTCAGGCATGGTGCTGGTGACTCTGGCAGTACTGAGACACACTGTGCCATTTCTTACTCTTACTTAACATGATTTCAACAGTATGAAATAGATGTTTGCAGTTCCAAAAGATTTCCAGCTACCCCATTCCTTCCTCAGAAAATATTAGCATCACCAGTTTTCCCCATAGGGTGAGTGACAAGAATCTTGTCATTAATGTGGAAATGACTTATGAAATAATACTGGGCGGCCTGCTGGTGGCGCTGTCCAGGGAGAGTATAAATACTCGGGCATGGGCCCAGCTTGCTCAGGACATTCTTTAACAGGAACTAAAGAAGGACACAACTAGACCTCCATGTTGAAAAACAGTTGATTAAAGCTTTGTTTAATACTTAGACCAAGTGCCTAGTAGTTTTCTTACATCAGTGAGGTTCTATTTTTCTCCTCTTTCCCTTTTCCTTGTCTCTCCCTGCCAGCCAAGAACGTGCCAAGATCTATTCCAAGCCTTTCATCAGTGCCAATCTTAAACCTCATGCCACAAGAAAGTGAGTAAGTCAGACTGGGGAGGGGGAATCTCTCCCTCCACATTGCCCAGCAGGTTCACACATGGCTGATTCTACCTAGCTACTCCCCCAGGAGGTACAACTGAGATGAACAACTCCGTGTGTGAGGGGCAGGGCTTCCCAGCTCGAAGCCACATTCTCCTGTTGAGAGAGATGGCATGCTGTGGTGCCAAACACATCACATCGCCACAAAACCCTTACAAAAGGACCTTTATATTAGTCAAATAACATAACCACGGACAAATATGATTCAATGCTTTATTGTAGGTTTGGCAAACCTACTTTGTGATATCTGGAAGATTCTGTCACATAATCCTCATGAATTAGAAAAGTTTAATATGTCAACTAACTCCTTCAAAAGGAGCTGAATAACTGCCTAATTGGGAATGATATTGGAGTTCAAATATTCCAATAACATGATGTTCCCTGTGCAGCTGCAGCTGAAGAGGAAGAAAGCTGGGTGAAGAGCAGGCGCTTTGGTATTCAAGTTCACAGGACAGATTAGATAGAAACAAACTGTTTCATGTGATTGAGGAGTCTAGAATGAAGGGACAAGGATTGAATATAAGACATTTGGGACTGAGTGCAGAAGAAACTTTTACACAAAGAGGCTGGAATTCACTACCAGAGTTAGTGACTGAAGCAGGGACCATAATCAACATTTAGGAATACGTTAGCTAGGCAGTTGAAAGAAAGGGGAATAAAAGGATATGGGAAGTGAGTGGGCCTGTGGGGGGATACTCATCACCACTGAATGGTTGGGCCATGTTTCCATGTTGTAATTTGTATGTAATCATACAGTGCTATTCTACTCCAGTGGATTTGTAATTGTAACATTTTTATACTCCAATATACCCCACACGCGCTTTTCAAATTCTTAAAAAGGGTTATTTTTTGATATGTCCAGTTGGACTTCTGTGCAAACACTGCTGTTAGAAATCACCTCTGTTATCAGACACCAAGTATAGATCTTCCTCTTCAGTCGACAGAAAAATTTGAAGAAACTACTGTCCAATATCTGGAAAAGCCTTTTCTCTATAAAGCTACTGTGCCCTGATACTGAAGAGAAAAATCTAGGGTTAGTTATTTATTTTTGAATCCTTATTTGCACAATATATCAGAAGACTGTCCTGCTTCATTCATATGCGGCCCAGGAGTAAAATGGCCCAGGCCTCACGCTGAGCCTCTCAGTGGTTTCCCCACCCCCTCCCATCCCGCACTCTCGTCCACCTTGAACATGCCCCCAGTTAAACTCGATCCCCGTGTGTTCGTTGGAACACTGTCCTTTCACCTCTGGGACTTGGAGAACACCATTAAATTAAATCCTTGCTACTGTAAGCCTGGTGGGTGCATTAAGCAATTCTGCCCATGTGGCAGAACACTTCTTTTTACCTTCGTAGAAAAGCTCGTTGTACTCAGGAGATTTGTTGAAGTCCCCGCACAGGCCACACGTTCTGTTTTTATATTTGTCTCCCAGCTCAACCTTGAAAGGGAAAAAAAAACAACTCTGAGAATTCACAAAATTGTACATCTAAGTAATGGCCCAGAAATTTGACTCGGAGGCTTGCCGCGGGGGTAAGGATCGCGCGCGATATCACACTCCGCGCCGGCCGATGAGTTTTGGGCCCACAGGAACTTCGGGTCCTGGGCCTCTCCCTAGTGCTGGCGCGCAGTGTGTGCGTGTCCCAGGGGCGCAGTTAGTGCGATGCGACCTCTGGGATCACGTGGGCCATGGAGAGCCAATGGCAGCAGCCCATCTTTCATTCATAGATTTGACAAGAGACCTGTCAAATCTGTGAATTGAAAGAGACCCCAAAAGAACAGCTAAACCTCAAATAATTTTTTTTTAAAACCCATCACATTAATAAAATAACTATAGTTAAATAAATTAACCACTTTAAACAAAAATTTAAATTTTTGAAAAAATTTAAAAAAAATTTAAAAGTTATAAAAATAAACTTACCTTTCTTTAAAGTCTCTAAAAAAGTTAAACCTGTTGAAAAAAATTAAAAATTATACTTAATTAACTACTTACCTTGTTCAAAAGGGGTCTTACGCCTCCTTTTTTCTTGTGTAAAATCTTCCATACTTACCCTCGCGTTGAAACCTGAAAAAAAACCTAAGTGTGCTGCGTGCGCACAGCCTGTAGTGCACACGCGGTTCACCTAGGAACCGCCCCCTTCGCCATACCCGAAGTGCCGGTTTCCCGCGCATGCGCAGTGCATGCAAGAAAACGGCACTTCGGGACCAAATACGGGTGAGTACGCAGCGGGTACTCTCCCGTATTCGGCCAAATTTTTGGGCCAATATATTAAAAATCTGACATTTGCATGCACTTCCTACCTATAAAGTCTTATTTCCTGCTGTCACATTATTGTGTCAGTTTTTTTTCAGTATAATTTGCTCTGTCCACATTTATAATGGAAATTACCTATGTAAACAGTCACACTGCAACTATACCCTGCTGCTGTAACACCTCACTTTGGCATCTCCCCACTTCTTAGCTGTACTACGGAGAATCTCCTATATTCCAACCAATGTTTACTTCTCTGCTTACTGAATTATAAATTCTGCTATTTGACTATAAATAAATAATATTAAATCGAAGAATATATCTATGTAATATATTGAAAATCTTTGTCTGTGTTCACTTAGTGTCAACTTTTGCCATTATAGATTGTTATGTTTACATTGTAATGGAACCTGCCTATGTTAGCTTGTCATCCTGTAATTACACCCTCCCCCCAGTAAAGATGCTGCAATGCCAATCAGTAGCAGGGGGTTTAACTACAGTGTGAGAAATTTACCTCAGCACTTTCCTTTGTCAATAAAGAAAGGACTTGCATTTATACAGCACCATTCATGACCTCAAAACATCCCAAAGCGCTGTACAGCCAATGGAATGTAGTTACTGTTGCAATGTAGGTATGCGGAGGCTAACTTGTGCACAGCAAGATATGTTGGTTGGGCTTTAAATGTTGACCAGGTCAGCAGCAGAACTATCCTGCTCTTCTTCAAATAGCACCATAAGATCTTTCATGTACACCTGAGAGGGCAGACGGAGCCTAAGTTTAACATCTCATTCAAAAGGCAGCACAGCACCTCCGATAGTGCAGCGTTTCCTCAGTACTGCACTGAAGTGGCAGCCTAGACTAAGTGTTCTAATCTCTGGTGTGCGTCTTGAACCCATGACTTAGGGGAAAGATTTCTACCACGGAGCCAAGCCAGACGTGGAAATTTATAATGGTGATATAAAAATAAGCACAGAATATATGACTTTAAAATGGGGACTAAATTCCATCTGCGCACCCTGGTCCAATTCATTCCTAACCTCTAACCCTGCTTCACCTGAAGACTGCACTTGATAATGAGGACTCATGTGTAACATCACGGAAGATGGATGAGTACCTTATTTAATGCCTGCGCTCACTTCCTGTAGAAAAAAATCTACATAAACATTCCAAAGAAGATGCCACCAGTTCATTGTGTGTGAGAATCCCCATGTGTCCTTGGTGATAGTGTTGAGTTTGTGTCACTTCCATCCTCTTACTCATTCTCAGTGTCACCTAAATGTAAATCTGTTCATTTGCCACAGTTCCTTTGATCATTGGTGTACGCTGGCTGCCGTGAAGATTGTTATGAGAAGATGAATTAAAATGATCGCAGTGGAATGTGAGAATAGATAAACACATAAAAGAGACCAGCAGTGTTTTGGGTTTTGAGTACATGAGCAAAGAGGTTCTGATAAATCAGTACATAACAATGATTCAGTCACAGTTAAAGTGTTGTGTGGGCGTTCTATTATAGCAAGGACATTAAAGCCATTGAGAGCTATGGCATAGATTCATCAGCATGATGCAAGGGTTGAGAAACTAAGGTTATGAGGAGAGCTTTGAAATACTGGGACTACCTGCACTGGAGCAGAAAAAAGCTAAGAGAATATTTAATAGATACTTTTTATATTAGGAAAGGTTTTGATTGGCTTCATAGAAAAAGACTATCCTCTGATTGGAGAGCCATTGAAGAGGGAAGATCAATTTAAAATTGTCTCTAAGAAATTGAGGAGGGCAGCGGGATTTGTTTTCGATTGTTCTAGCAAAGAGCTGGCACAGACACAATAGGGTGAAGGGCTGCCTTCTGTGTGTCAGCTTGCCTCAGTGGTGGTACTCTTGCCTGAGTCAGAAGTTTGTGAGTTTCCAGTCCCACCCCAGGGTCATCAGTACACACTTTATGCTGATACTTCAGTTCAGTACTGTGGGAGTGCTGTATTGTTGGAGGTGCCATCTTTCAGTTGAGCTGTTAAACCAAGGCCCTGTCCACTGGATCCGGTGATTGCTAAGGATCCCACAGCACTATTTGTAGAAGAGTAAGGGAGTTCTCCCGATGTCCTGGCCAATATTTATCCCTCAACCAACGTCACCAAAATATATTGACTGGTCATTTATCTCATTGCTATTTGTGGATTCTGCTGCACAAATTGGTTACCATGTTTGCCTACAAAACAACAGTGACTACAGTTCAAAGTAACTCATTGGCTGTGAAGTGCTTTGGGATGTCCTGAGAATGTGGCAAGTGCGATATAAATAAATAAATGTGAGAAGTCGCACAACACCAGGTTATAGTCCAACAGCTTTATTTGAAATCACAAGCTTTCGGAGCGCTGCTCCTTCGTCAGGTGAAGTGACACCATCCACACCTTTGATTGCCGTGATTATCTCTCTGCCGAGGTGTGATAAAGGGCAGTTAGAAAGATTAACTGTAATCATCTGGCAGTGTTCTCTGACTATATATGCTATGCCTATATGCATCTCTTCACTTCACCTGACGAAGGAGCAGCGCTCCGAAAGCTTGTGATTTCAAATAAAGCTGTTGGACTATAACCTGGTGTTGTGCGACTTCTCACTTTTGTCCACCCCAGTCCAACACCGGCATCTCCGCATCATAAATAAATAAAGTTTGTTCTTCCTTGTAAACTTCTATGTGTGTGTGTGTTAAGAGTCATGCTGACCCTACACATTGTGCCACAGAATGGTAAGGCCTGTTCTCTACACTGGATCCCAGACAAAAATCGGAAATGAGGAGCCAACATGGGCAGCCTGGGCTATCTGCCCGAGCTTTCACTGTGACATTGAGAGATCCCAGGGAGCGGTTTGCCCACTGCCCGTCTCAGTTACAGATGGTACGTGGTACAAGAACAACAACGGGAGCAGGTAAGGACAGAAAATGTTAACAATGACAATACAGGAAGGAAACCCACTGTTTGAAGGAATAAATAAAGACTGTTAAATGACGATGAAAGGTTACACACCATCAGGTAGTCCTCATTGTTCCAGACAACGATGGCATCAACTCCCTGCTGCTTGGCCAACAGTCTGACAAGGTTCCCAAAAGGTTGAATAGATAGTCCATTCAAACTGTATGGCAATCGAATATTCCTGGCAAGCAATAGCAGCACATGAGTTACATGAAATAACGACAGGACGTATCACACTAATCGGTCGAGTGTTCTGTGAATCTAATATCACCGAGAGCAAACTAGAATTTACACGAAAAAGACACAGAGTATCAGTACGTTAGTCCTGCTATCGCTATTTTTATTTATTAATTGTGAGGGTGTGACGTCCCTCTATCCTCTTCCCAGTTGTTCAGGCACGACAACACCTCACAGCTGAGTGGATCCCCTGCCACCAACTGACCGCACCCACTGTGACCAACAGACCACACCCACTGCCATCAACTGACCACACCCACTGCCATCAACTGACCACACCCACTGTGACCAACTGACCACACCCACTGCCATCAACTGACCACACCCACTGCCATCAACTGACCACACCCACTGCCATCAACTGACCACACCCACTGTGACCAACTGACCACACCCACTGCCACCAACTGACCACACCAACTGACCACACCCACTGCCACCAACTGACCACACCCACTGTGACCAACTGACCACACCCACTGTGACCAACTGACCACACACACTGTGACCAACTGACCACACCCACTGTGACCAACTGACCAAACACACTGTGACCAACTGACCGCACCCACTGTGACCAAATGACCACACCGACTGTGACCAACTGACCACACCCACTGTGACCAACTGACCACACCCACTGTGACCAACTGACCACACCCACTGCCACCAACTGACCACACCCACTGTTACCAACTGACCACATCCACTGTGACCAACTGACCACACCCACTGCCATCAACTGACCACACCCACTGACACCAACTGACCACACCCACTGTGACCAACTGACTGCACCCGCTGTGACCAACTGACCACACCCACTGTGACCAACTGACCACACCCACTGCCATCAACTGACCGCACCCACTGCCACCAACTGACCACACCCACTGCCACCAACTGACCACACCCACTGTGACCAACTGACCACACCCACTGTGACCAACTGACCACACCCACTGTGACCAACTGACCACACCCACTGTGACCAACTGACCACACCCACTGCCATCAACTGACCACACCCACTGCCATCAACTGACCACACCCACTGTGACCAACTGACCACACCCACTGCCACCAACTGACCACACCAACTGACCACACCCACTGCCACCAACTGACCACACCCACTGTGACCAACTGACCACACCCACTGTGACCAACTGACCACACACACTGTGACCAACTGACCACACCCACTGTGACCAACTGACCAAACACACTGTGACCAACTGACCGCACCCACTGTGACCAAATGACCACACCGACTGTGACCAACTGACCACACCCACTGTGACCAACTGACCACACCCACTGTGACCAACTGACCACACCCACTGCCACCAACTGACCACACCCACTGTTACCAACTGACCACATCCACTGTGACCAACTGACCACACCCACTGCCATCAACTGACCACACCCACTGACACCAACTGACCACACCCACTGTGACCAACTGACTGCACCCGCTGTGACCAACTGACCACACCCACTGTGACCAACTGACCACACCCACTGCCATCAACTGACCGCACCCACTGCCACCAACTGACCACACCCACTGCCACCAACTGACCACACCCACTGTGACCAACTGACCACACCCACTGTGACCAACTGACCACACCCACTGTGACCAACTGACCACACCCACTGTGACCAACTGACCACACCCACTGCCACCAACTGACCACACCCACTGCCACCAACTGACCACACCCACTGCCACCAACTGACCACACCCACTGTGACCAACTGACCACATCCACTGTGACCAACTGACCGCACCCACTGTGACCAACTGACCACACCCACTGTGACCAACTGACCACACCCACTGTGACCAACTGACCAAACCCACTGCCACCAACTGACCACACCCACTGCCACCAACTGACCACACCCACTGCCACCAACTGACCACACCCACTGTGACCAACTGACCACACCCACTGTGACCAACTGACCACAGCCACTGTGACCAACTGACCACACCCACTGTGACCAACTGACCACACCCACTGCCACCAACTGACCGCACCCACTGCCACCAACTGACCACACCCACTGCCACCAACTGACCACACCCACTGTGACCAACTGACCACACCCACTGTGACCAACTGACCACACCCACTGCCACCAACTGACCACACCCACTGTGACCAACTGACCAAACCCACTGACACCAACTGACCACACCGACTGACACCAACTGACCACACCCACTGTGACCAACTGACCACACCCACTGCCCCCAACTGACCACACCCACTGTGACCAACTGACCACACCCACTGCCACCAACTGACCGCACATACTGTGACCAACTGACCACACCCACTGTGACCAACTGACCACACCCACTGTGACCAACTGACCACACCCACTGTGACCAACTGACCACACCCACTGACACCAACTGACCACACCTACTGTGACCAACTGACCACACCCACTGTGACCAACTGACCACACCCACTGTGACCAACCGACCACACCCACTGCCACCAACTGACCACACCCACTGACACCAACTGACCACAGCCACTGTGACCAACTGACCACACCCACTGTGACCAACTGACCACACCCACTGCCACCAACTGACCACACCCACTGTGACCAACTGACCACCCCCACTGTGACCAACTGACCACACCCACTGTGACCAACTGACCACACCCACTGCCACCAACTGACCACACCCACTGCCATCAACTGACCACACCCACTGTGACCAACTGACCGCAACCACTGTGACCAACTGACCACACCCACTGCCACCAACTGACCACACCCACTGTGACCAACTGACCACACCCACTGCCATCAACTGACCACACCCACTGTGACCAACTGACCACACCCACTGCCATTAACTGACCACACCCACTGTGACCAACTGACCACACCCACTGACACCAACTGACCACACCCACTGCCACCAACTGACCACACCCACTGTGACCAACTGACCACACCCACTGTGACCAACTGACCACAGCCACTGTGACCAACTGACCGCACCCACTGCCACCAACTGACCACACCCACTGCCACCAACTGACCACACCCACTGTGACCAACTGACCACACCCACTGTGACCAACTGACCACACCCACTGCCACCAACTGACCACACCCACTGTGACCAACTGACCACACCCACTGACACCAACTGACCACCCCCACTGTGACCAACTGACCACACCCACTGTGACCAACTGACCACACCCACTGAGACCAACTGACCGCACCCACGGTGACCAACTGACCAAACCCACTGTGACCAACTGACCACACCCACTGTGACCAACTGAACACACCCACTGTGACCAACTGACCACACCCACTGTGACCAACCGACCACACCCACTGCCACCAACTGACCACACCCACTGACACCAACTGACCACACCCACTGTGACCAACTGACCACACCCACTGTGACCAACTGACCACACCCACTGCCACCAACTGACCACACCCACTGCGACCAACTGACCACACCCACTGTGACCAACTGACCACACCCACTGTGACCAACTGACCACACCCACTGCCACCAACTGACCACACCCACTGCCATCAACTGACCACACCCACTGTGACCAACTGACCGCAACCACTGTGACCAACTGACCACACCCACTGCCACCAACTGACCACACCCACTGTGACCAACTGACCACACCCACTGCCATCAACTGACCACACCCACTGTGACCAACTGACCACACCCACTGCCATCAACTGACCACACCCACTGTGACCAACTGACCACACCCACTGACACCAACTGACCACACCCACTGCCACCAACTGACCACACACACTGTGACCAACTGACCGCACCCACTGCCACCAACTGACGACACCCACTGCCACCAACTGACCACAACAACTGCCACCAACTGACCACACCCACTGTGACCAACTGACCACACCCACTGTGACCAACTGACCGCACCCACTCTGATCAACTGACCACACCCACTGTGACCAACTGACCACACCCACTGTGACCAACTGACCGCACCCACTGTGACCAACTGACCACACCCACTGTGACCAACTGACCACACCCACTGCCACCAACTGACCACACCCACTGTGACCAACTGACCACACCCACTGTGACCAACTGACCACACCCACTGCCACCAACTGACCACACCCACTGTGACCAACTGACCACATCCACTGTGACCAACTGACCACACCCACTGCCATCAACTGACCACACCCACTGACACCAACTGACCACACCCACTGTGACCTACTGACTGCACCCGCTGTGACCAACTGACCACACCCACTGTGACCAACTGACCACACCCACTGCCACCAACTGACCGCACCCACTGCCACCAACTGACCACACCCACTGCCACCAACTGACCACACCCACTGTGACCAACTGACCACACCCACTGTGACCAACTGACCACACCCACTGTGACCAACTGACCACACCCACTGCCACCAACTGACCACACCCACTGCCACCAACTGACCACACCCACTGCCACCAACTGACCACACCCACTGTGACCAACTGACCACATCCACTGTGACCAACTGACCGCACCCACTTGTACCAACTAACCACACCCACTGTGACCAACTGACCACACCCACTGTGACCAACTGACCACACCCACTGCCACCAACTGACCACACCCACTGCCACCAACTGACCACACCCACTGCCACCAACTGACCACACCCACTGTGACCAACTGACCACACCCACTGTGACCAACTGACCACAGCCACTGTGATCAACTGACCGCACCCACTGCCACCAACTGACCACACCCACTGCCACCAACTGACCACCCCCACTGTGACCAACTGACCACACCCACTGTGACCAACTGACCACACCCACTGCCACCAACTGACCACACCCACTGTGACCAACTGACCACACCCACTGACACCAACTGACCACCCCCACTGTGACCAACTGACCACACCCACTGTGACCAACTGACCACACCCACTGTGACCAACTGACCGCAGCCACTGTGACCAACTGACCAAACCCACTGTGACCAACTGACCACACCCACTGTGACCAACTGAACACACCCACTGTGACCAACTGACCACACCCACTGTGACCAACTGACCACACCCACTGCCACCAACTGACCACACCCACTGTGACCAACTGACCACAGCCACTGTGACCAACTGACCGCACCCACTGCCACCAACTGACCACACCCACTGCCACCAACTGACCACCCCCACTGTGACCAACTGACCACACCCACTGTGACCAACTGACCACACCCACTGCCACCAACTGACCACACCCACTGTGACCAACTGACCACACCCACTGACACCAACTGACCACCCCCACTGTGACCAACTGACCACACCCACTGTGACCAACTGACCACACCCACTGTGACCAACTGACCGCAGCCACTGTGACCAACTGACCAAACCCACTGTGACCAACTGACCACACCCACTGTGACCAACTGAACACACCCACTGTGACCAACTGACCACACCCACTGTGACCAACTGACCACACCCACTGCCACCAACTGACCACACCCACTGCCACCAACTCACCGCACCCACTGTGACCAACTGACCACACCCATTGCCACCAACTGACCACACCCACTGTGACCAACTGACGACACCCACTGTGACCAACTGACTACACCCACTGACACCAACTGACCACACCCACTGTGACCAACTGACCACACCCACTGCCCCCAACTGACCACACCCACTGTGACCAACTGACCACACCCACTGCCACCAACTGACCGCACCCACTGTGACCAACTGACCACACCCACTGTGACCAACTGACCAAACCCACTGTGACCAACTGACCACACCCACTGTGACCAACTGACCACACCCACTGACACCAACTGACCACACCTACTGTGACCAACTGACCACACCCACTGTGACCAACTGACCACACCCACTGTGACCAACTGACCACACCCACTGCCACCAACTGACCACACCCACTGACACCAACTGACCACACTCACTCTGACCAACTGACCACACCCACTGTGACCAACTGACCACACCCACTGCCACCAACTGACCACACCCACTGCCATCAACTGACCACACCCACTGTGACCAACTGACCGCAACCACTGTGACCAACTGACCACACCCACTTCCACCAACTGACCACACCCACTGTGACCAACTGACCACACCCACAGCCATCAACTGACCACACCCACTGTGACCAACTGACCACACCCACTGCCATCAACTGACCACACCCACTGTGACCAACTGACCACACCCACTGACACCAACTGACCACACCCACTGCCACCAACTGACCACACCCACTGTGACCAACTGACCGCACCCACTGTGACCAACTGACCGCACCCACAGTGACCAACTGACCACACCCACTGTGACCAACTGACCACACCCACTGACACCAACTGACCACACCCACTGTGACCAACTGACCACACCCACTGCCACCAACTGACCACACCCACTGTGACCAACTGACCACACCCACTGCCATCAACTGACCACACCCACTGTGACCAACTGACCACACCCACTGTGACCAACTGACCACACCCACTGTGACCAACTGACCACACCCACTGTGACCAACTGACCGCACCCACTGTGACCAACTGACCACACCCACTGACACCAACTCACCACACCCACTGACACCAACTGACCACACCCACTGCCATCAACTGACCACACCCATTGTGACCAACTGACCACACCCACTGTGACCAACTGACCACACCCACTGACACCAACTGACCACACCCACTGCCATCAACTGACCACACCCACTGCCCCAACTGACCACACCCACTGTGACCAACTGACCACACCCACTGACACCAACTGACCACACCCACTGCCATCAACTGACCACACCCACTGTGACCAACTGACCACACCCACTGCCACCAACTGACCACACCCACTGCCACCAACTGACCACACCCACTGTGACCAACTGACCACACCCACTGTGACCAACTGACCACACCCACTGTGACCAACTGACCACACCCACTGCCACCAACTGACCACACCCACTGCCACCAACTGACCACACCCACTGCCACCAACTGACCACACCCACTGTGACCAACTGACCACATCCACTGTGACCAACTGACCGCACCCACTTGTACCAACTAACCACACCCACTGTGACCAACTGACCACACCCACTGTGACCAACTGACCACACCCACTGCACCAACTGACCACACCCACTGCCACCAACTGACCACACCCACTGCCACCAACTGACCACACCCACTGTGACCAACTGACCACACCCACTGTGACCAACTGACCACACCCACTGTGACCAACTGACCACACCCACTGTGACCAACTGACCACACCCACTGCCACCAACTGACCACACCCACTGTGACCAACTGACCACACCCACTGAGACCAACTGACCACACCCACTGTGACCAACTGACCACACCCACTGTGACCAACTGACCACACCCACTGACACCAACTGACCACACCCACTGTGACCAACTGACCACACCCACTGTGACCAACTGACCACACCCACTGTGACCAACTGACCACACCCACTGTGACCAACTGACCACACCCACTGTGACCAACTGACCACACCCACTGTGACCAACTGACCACACCCACTGTGACCAACTGACCACACCCACTGTGACCAACTGACCACACCCACTGCCACCAACTGACCACACCCACTGTGACCAACTGACCACACCCACTGTGACCAACTGACCACACCCACTGTGCACCAACTGACCACACCCACTGTGACCAACTGACCGCACCCACTGTGACCAACTGACCACACCCACTGACACCAACTGACCACACCCACTGTGACCAACTGACCACACCCACTGCCACCAACTGACCACACCCACTGTGACCAACTGACCACACCCACTGTGACCAACTGACCACACCCACTGTGACCAACTGACCACACCCACTGTGACCAACTGACCACACCCACTGCACCAACTGACCACACCCACTGTGACCAACTGACCACACCCACTGACACCAACTGACCACACCCACTGCCATCAACTGACCACACCCACTGTGACCAACTGACCACACCCACTGCCACCAACTGACCACACCCACTGCCACCAACTGACCACACCCACTGTGACCAACTGACCACACCCACTGACCAACTGACCACACCCACTGTGACCAACTGACCACACCCACTGCCACCAACTGACCACACCCACTGCACCAACTGACCACACCCACTTGCCACCAACTGACCACACCCACTGTGACCAACTGACCACACCCACTGCCACCAACTGACCACACCCACTGTGACCAACTGACCACACCCACTGTGACCAACTGACCACACCCACTGCACCAACTGACCGCACCCACTGTGACCAACTGACCACACCCACTGCCACCAACTGACCACACCCACTGTGACCAACTGACCACACCCACTGCCATCAACTGACCACACCCACTGTGACCAACTGACCACACCCACTGCCACCAACTGACCACACCCACTGTGACCAACTGACCACACCCACTGGACCAACTGACCACACCCACTGCTGACCAACTGACCACACCCACTGTGACCAACTGACCACACCCACTGTGACCAACTGACCACACCACTGACACCAACTGACCACACCCACTGTGACCAACTGACCACACCCACTGCCACAACTGACCACACCCACTGCACCAACTGACCACACCCACTGTGACCAACTGACCACACCCACTGACCCAACTGACCACACCCACTTCCACCAACTGACCACACCCACTGTGACCAACTGACCACACCCACAGCCATCAACTGACCACACCCACTGTGACCAACTGACCACACCCACTGCCATCAACTGACCACACCCACTGTGACCAACTGACCACACCCACTGACACCAACTGACCACACCCACTGCCACCAACTGACCACACCCACTGTGACCAACTGACCGCACCCACTGTGACCAACTGACCGCACCCACAGTGACCAACTGACCACACCCACTGTGCACCAACTGACCACACCCACTGACACCAACTGACCACACCCACTGTGACCAACTGACCACACCCACTGCCACCAACTGACCACACCCACTGTGACCAACTGACCACACCCACTGCCATCAACTGACCACACCCACTGTGACCAACTGACCACACCCACTGTGACCAACTGACCACACCCACTGTGACCAACTGACCACACCCACTGTGACCAACTGACCGCACCCACTGTGACCAACTGACCACACCCACTGACACCAACTCACCACACCCACTGACACCAACTGACCACACCCACTGCCATCAACTGACCACACCCATTGTGACCAACTGACCACACCCACTGTGACCAACTGACCACACCCACTGACACCAACTGACCACACCCACTGCCATCAACTGACCACACCCACTGCCCCAACTGACCACACCCACTGTGACCAACTGACCACACCCACTGACACCAACTGACCACACCCACTGCCATCAACTGACCACACCCACTGTGACCAACTGACCACACCCACTGCCACCAACTGACCACACCCACTGCCACCAACTGACCACACCCACTGTGACCAACTGACCACACCCACTGTGACCAACTGACCACACCCAATGTGACCAACTGACCACACCCACTGCCACCAACTGACCACACCCACTGCCACCAACTGACCACACCCACTGCCACCAACTGACCACACCCACTGTGACCAACTGACCACATCCACTGTGACCAACTGACCGCACCCACTTGTACCAACTAACCACACCCACTGTGACCAACTGACCACACCCACTGTGACCAACTGACCACACCCACTGCCACCAACTGACCACACCCACTGCCACCAACTGACCACACCCACTGCCACCAACTGACCACACCCACTGTGACCAACTGACCACACCCACTGTGACCAACTGACCACAGCCACTGTGACCAACTGACCGCACCCACTGCCACCAACTGACCACACCCACTGCCACCAACTGACCACCCCCACTGTGACCAACTGACCACACCCACTGTGACCAACTGACCACACCCACTGCCACCAACTGACCACACCCACTGTGACCAACTGACCACACCCACTGACACCAACTGACCACCCCCACTGTGACCAACTGACCACACCCACTGTGACCAACTGACCACACCCACTGTGACCAACTGACCGCAGCCACTGTGACCAACTGACCAAACCCACTGTGACCAACTGACCACACCCACTGTGACCAACTGAACACACCCACTGTGACCAACTGACCACACCCACTGTGACCAACTGACCACACCCACTGCCACCAACTGACCACACCCACTGCCACCAACTGACCGCACCCACTGTGACCAACTGACCACACCCATTGCCACCAACTGACCACACCCACTGTGACCAACTGACGACACCCACTGTGACCAACTGACTACACCCACTGACACCAACTGACCACACCCACTGTGACCAACTGACCACACCCACTGCCCCCAACTGACCACACCCACTGTGACCAACTGACCACACCCACTGTGACCAACTGACCAAACCCACTGTGACCAACTGACCACACCCACTGTGACCAACTGACCACACCCACTGACACCAACTGACCACACCTACTGTGACCAACTGACCACACCCACTGTGACCAACTGACCACACCCACTGTGACCAACTGACCACACCCACTGCCACCAACTGACCACACCCACTGACACCAACTGACCACACTCACTCTGACCAACTGACCACACCCACTGTGACCAACTGACCACACCCACTGCCACCAACTGACCACACCCACTGTGACCAACTGACCGCAACCACTGTGACCAACTGACCACACCCACTTCCACCAACTGACCACACCCACTGTGACCAACTGACCACACCCACAGCCATCAACTGACCACACCCACTGTGACCAACTGACCACACCCACTGCCATCAACTGACCACACCCACTGTGACCAACTGACCACACCCACTGACACCAACTGACCACACCCACTGCCACCAACTGACCACACCCACTGTGACCAACTGACCGCACCCACTGTGACCAACTGACCGCACCCACTGTGACCAACTGACCACACCCACTGTGACCAACTGACCACACCCACTGACACCAACTGACCACACCCACTGTGACCAACTGACCACACCCACTGCCACCAACTGACCACACCCACTGTGACCAACTGACCACACCCACTGCCATCAACTGACCACACCCACTGTGACCAACTGACCACACCCACTGTGACCAACTGACCACACCCACTGTGACCAACTGACCACACCCACTGTGACCAACTGACCGCACCCACTGTGACCAACTGACCACACCCACTGACACCAACTGACCACACCCACTGACACCAACTGACCACACCCACTGCCATCAACTGACCACACCCATTGTGACCAACTGACCACACCCACTGTGACCAACTGACCACACCCACTGACACCAACTGACCACACCCACTGCCATCAACTGACCACACCCACTGCCCCAACTGACCACACCCACTGTGACCAACTGACCACACCCACTGACACCAACTGACCACACCCACTGCCATCAACTGACCACACCCATTGCGACCAACTGACCACACCCACTGACACCAACTGACCACACCCACTGCCATCAACTGACCACACCCACTGCCATCAACTGACCACACCCACTGTGACCAACTGACCGCACCCACTGTGACCAACTGACCACACCCACTGTGACCAACTGACCACACCCACTGTGACCAACTGACCACACCCACTGTGACCAACTGACCAAACCCACTGTGACCAACTGACCACACCCACTGTGACCAACTGACCACACCCACTGCCACCAACTGACCACACCCACTGCCACCAACTGACCACACCCACTGTGACCAACTGACCACACCTACTGTGACCAACTGACCACACCCACTGTGACCAACTGACCACACCCACTGTGACCAACTGACCACACCCACTGTGACCAACTGACCACACCTACTGTGACCAACTGACCACACCCACTGTGGCCCAACTGACCACACCCACTGCCACCAACTGACCACACCCACTGCCACCAACTGACCACACCCACTGCCAGCAACTGACCACACCCACTGTGACCAACTGACCACACCCACTGTGACCAACTGACCGCACCCACTTTGACCAACTGACCACACCCACTGTGACCAACTGACCACACCCACTGTGACCAACTGACCACACCCACTGTGACCAACTGACCGCACCCACTGTGACCAACTGACCGCACCCACTGTGACCAACTGACCACACCCACTGTGACCAACTGACCGCACCCACTGTGACCAACTGACCACACCCACTGTGACCAACTGACCACACCCACTGTGACCAACTGACCACACCCACTGTGACCAACTGACCACACCCACCTTGACCAACTGACCGCACCCACTGTGACCAACTGACCACACCCACTGTGACCAACTGACCACACCCACTGCCACCAACTGACCACACCCACTGCCACCAACTGACCGCACCCACTGTGACCAACTGACCACACCCACTGCCACCAACTGATCACACCCACTGTGACCAACTGACCACACCCACTGTGACCAACTGACCGCACCCACTGTGACCAACTGACCACACCCACTGTGACCAACTGACCGCACCCACTGTGACCAACTGACCACACCCACTGTGACCAACTGACCGCACCCACTGTGACCAACTGACCGCACCCACTGCCACCAACTGACCACACCCACTGCCACCAACTGACCACACCCACTGTGACCAACTGGCCACACCCACTGTGACCAACTGACCACACCAACTGTGACCAACTGACCACACCCACTGCCATCAACTGACCACACCCACTGCCATCAACTGACCACACCCACTGACACCAACTGACCACACCCACTGTGACCTACTGACTGCACCCGCTGTGACCAACTGACCACACCCACTGTGACCAACTGACCACACCCACTGCCACCAACTGACCGCACCCACTGCCACCAACTGACCACACCCACTGCCACCAACTGACCACACCCACTGTGACCAACTGACCACACCCACTGTGACCAACTGACCACACCCACTGTGACCAACTGACCACACCCACTGCCACCAACTAACCACACCCACTGCCACCAACTGACCACACCCACTGCCACCAACTGACCACACCCACTGTGACCAACTGACCACATCCACTGTGACCAACTAACCGCACCCACTTGGACCAACTAACCACACCCACTGTGACCAACTGACCACACCCACTGTGACCAACTGACCACACCCACTGCCACCAACTGACCACACCCACTGCCACCAACTGACCACACCCACTGCCACCAACTGACCACACCCACTGTGACCAACTGACCACACCCACTGTGACCAACTGACCACAGCCACTGTGACCAACTGACCGCACCCACTGCCACCAACTGACCACACCCACTGCCACCAACTGACCACACCCACTGTGACCAACTGACCACACCCACTGTGACCAACTGACCACAGCCACTGCCACCAACTGACCACACCCACTGTGACCAACTGACCACACCCACTGACACCAACTGACCACCCCCACTGTGAGCAACTGACCACACCCACTGTGACCAACTGACCACACCCACTGAGACCAACTGACCGCACCCACGGTGACCAACTGACCAAACCCACTGTGACCAACTGACCACACCCACTGTGACCAACTGAACACACCCACTGTGACCAACTGACCACACCCACTGTGACCAACCGACCACACCCACTGCCACCAACTGACCACACCCACTGACACCAACTGACCACACCCACTGTGACCAACTGACCACACCCACTGTGACCAACTGACCACACCCACTGCCACCAACTGACCACACCCACTGTGACCAACTGACCACACCCACTGTGACCAACTGACCACACCCACTGTGACCAACTGACCACACCCACTGCCACCAACTGACCACACCCACTGCCATCAACTGACCACACCCACTGTGACCAACTGACCGCAACCACTGTGACCAACTGACCACACCCACTGCCACCAACTGACCACACCCACTGTGACCAACTGAACACACCCACTGCCATCAACTGACCACACCCACTGTGACCAACTGACCACACCCACTGCCATCAACTGACCACACCCACTGTGACCAACTGACCACACCCACTGACACCAACTGACCACACCCACTGCCACCAACTGACCACACACACTGTGACCAACTGACCGCACCCACTGCCACCAACTGACGACACCCACTGCCACCAACTGACCACAACAACTGCCACCAACTGACCACACCCACTGTGACCAACTGACCACACCCACTGCCACCAACTGACCACACCCACTGCCACCAACTGACCACACCCACTGTGACCAACTGACCACACCCACTGTGACCAACTGACCACAGCCACTGTGACCAACTGACCGCACCCACTGCCACCAACTGACCACACCCACTGCCACCAACTGACCACCCCCACTGTGACCAACTGACCACACCCACTGTGACCAACTGACCACACCCACTGCCACCAACTGACCACACCCACTGTGACCAACTGACCACACCCACTGACACCAACTGACCACCCCCACTGTGACCAACTGACCACACCCACTGTGACCAACTGACCACACCCACTGTGACCAACTGACCGCAGCCACTGTGACCAACTGACCAAACCCACTGTGACCAACTGACCACACCCACTGTGACCAACTGAACACACCCACTGTGACCAACTGACCACACCCACTGTGACCAACTGACCACACCCACTGCCACCAACTGACCACACCCACTGCCACCAACTGACCGCACCCACTGTGACCAACTGACCACACCCATTGCCACCAACTGACCACACCCACTGTGACCAACTGACGACACCCACTGTGACCAACTGACTACACCCACTGACACCAACTGACCACACCCACTGTGACCAACTGACCACACCCACTGCCCCCAACTGACCACACCCACTGTGACCAACTGACCACACCCACTGTGACCAACTGACCAAACCCACTGTGACCAACTGACCACACCCACTGTGACCAACTGACCACACCCACTGACACCAACTGACCACACCTACTGTGACCAACTGACCACACCCACTGTGACCAACTGACCACACCCACTGTGACCAACTGACCACACCCACTGCCACCAACTGACCACACCCACTGACACCAACTGACCACACTCACTCTGACCAACTGACCACACCCACTGTGACCAACTGACCACACCCACTGCCACCAACTGACCACACCCACTGCCATCAACTGACCACACCCACTGTGACCAACTGACCGCAACCACTGTGACCAACTGACCACACCCACTTCCACCAACTGACCACACCCACTGTGACCAACTGACCACACCCACAGCCATCAACTGACCACACCCACTGTGACCAACTGACCACACCCACTGCCATCAACTGACCACACCCACTGTGACCAACTGACCACACCCACTGACACCAACTGACCACACCCACTGCCACCAACTGACCACACCCACTGTGACCAACTGACCGCACCCACTGTGACCAACTGACCGCACCCACTGTGACCAACTGACCACACCCACTGTGACCAACTGACCACACCCACTGACACCAACTGACCACACCCACTGTGACCAACTGACCACACCCACTGCCACCAACTGACCACACCCACTGTGACCAACTGACCACACCCACTGCCATCAACTGACCACACCCACTGTGACCAACTGACCACACCCACTGTGACCAACTGACCACACCCACTGTGACCAACTGACCACACCCACTGTGACCAACTGACCGCACCCACTGTGACCAACTGACCACACCCACTGACACCAACTGACCACACCCACTGACACCAACTGACCACACCCACTGCCATCAACTGACCACACCCATTGTGACCAACTGACCACACCCACTGTGACCAACTGACCACACCCACTGACACCAACTGACCACACCCACTGCCATCAACTGACCACACCCACTGCCCCAACTGACCACACCCACTGTGACCAACTGACCACACCCACTGACACCAACTGACCACACCCACTGCCATCAACTGACCACACCCATTGTGACCAACTGACCACACCCACTGACACCAACTGACCACACCCACTGCCATCAACTGACCACACCCACTGCCATCAACTGACCACACCCACTGTGGCCAACTGACCGCACCCACTGTGACCAACTGACCACACCCACTGTGACCAACTGACCACACCCACTGTGACCAACTGACCACACCCACTGTGACCAACTGACCAAACCCACTGTGACCAACTGACCACACCCACTGTGACCAACTGACCACACCCACTGCCACCAACTGACCACACCCACTGCCACCAACTGACCACACCCACTGTGACCAACTGACCACACCTACTGTGACCAACTGACCACACCCACTGTGACCAACTGACCACACCCACTGTGACCAACTGACCACACCCACTGTGACCAACTGACCACACCTACTGTGACCAACTGACCACACCCACTGTGGCCCAACTGACCACACCCACTGCCACCAACTGACCACACCCACTGCCACCAACTGACCACACCCACTGCCAGCAACTGACCACACCCACTGTGACCAACTGACCACACCCACTGTGACCAACTGACCACACCCACTGTGACCAACTGACCACACCCACTGCCACCAACTGACCACACCCACTGCCACCAACTGACCACACCCACTGCCACCAACTGAGCACACCCACTGTGACCAACTGACCACATCCACTGTGACCAACTAACCGCACCCACTTGGACCAACTAACCACACCCACTGTGACCAACTGACCACACCCACTGTGACCAACTGACCACACCCACTGCCACCAACTGACCACACCCACTGCCACCAACTGACCACACCCACTGCCACCAACTGACCACACCCACTGTGACCAACTGACCACACCCACTGTGACCAACTGACCACAGCCACTGTGACCAACTGACCGCACCCACTGCCACCAACTGACCACACCCACTGCCACCAACTGACCACACCCACTGTGACCAACTGACCACACCCACTGTGACCAACTGACCACAGCCACTGCCACCAACTGACCACACCCACTGTGACCAACTGACCACACCCACTGACACCAACTGACCACCCCCACTGTGACCAACTGACCACACCCACTGTGACCAACTGACCACACCCACTGAGACCAACTGACCGCACCCACGGTGACCAACTGACCAAACCCACTGTGACCAACTGACCACACCCACTGTGACCAACTGAACACACCCACTGTGACCAACTGACCACACCCACTGTGACCAACCGACCACACCCACTGCCACCAACTGACCACACCCACTGACACCAACTGACCACACCCACTGTGACCAACTGACCACACCCACTGTGACCAACTGACCACACCCACTGCCACCAACTGACCACACCCACTGTGACCAACTGACCACACCCACTGTGACCAACTGACCACACCCACTGTGACCAACTGACCACACCCACTGCCACCAACTGACCACACCCACTGCCATCAACTGACCACACCCACTGTGACCAACTGACCGCAACCACTGTGACCAACTGACCACACCCACTGCCACCAACTGACCACACCCACTGTGACCAACTGAACACACCCACTGCCATCAACTGACCACACCCACTGTGACCAACTGACCACACCCACTGCCATCAACTGACCACACCCACTGTGACCAACTGACCACACCCACTGACACCAACTGACCACACCCACTGCCACCAACTGACCACACACACTGTGACCAACTGACCGCACCCACTGCCACCAACTGACGACACCCACTGCCACCAACTGACCACAACAACTGCCACCAACTGACCACACCCACTGTGACCAACTGACCACACCCACTGTGACCAACTGACCGCACCCACTGTGATCAACTGACCACACCCACTGTGACCAACTGACCACACCCACTGTGACCAACTGACCGCACCCACTGTGACCAACTGACCACACCCACTGTGACCAACTGACCACACCCACTGCCACCAACTGACCACACCCACTGTGACCAACTGACCACACCCACTGTGACCAACTGACCACACCCACTGCCACCAACTGACCACAACCACTGTGACCAACTGACCACATCCACTGTGACCAGCTGACCACACCCACTGCCATCAACTGACCACACCCACTGACACCAACTGACCACACCCACTGTGACCTACTGACTGCACCCGCTGTGACCAACTGACCACACCCACTGTGACCAACTGACCACACCCACTGCCACCAACTGACCGCACCCACTGCCACCAACTGACCACACCCACTGCCACCAACTGACCACACCCACTGTGACCAACTGACCACACCCACTGTGACCAACTGACCACACCCACTGTGACCAACTGACCACACCCACTGCCACCAACTGACCACACCCACTGCCACCAACTGACCACACCCACTGCCACCAACTGACCACACCCACTGTGACCAACTGACCACATCCACTGTGACCAACTGACCGCACCCACTTGGACCAACTAACCACACCCACTGTGACCAACTGACCACACCCACTGTGACCAACTGACCACACCCACTGCCACCAACTGACCACACCCACTGCCACCAACTGACCACACCCACTGCCACCAACTGACCACACCCACTGTGACCAACTGACCACACCCACTGTGACCAACTGACCACAGCCACTGTGACCAACTGACCGCACCCACTGCCACCAACTGACCACACCCACTGCCACCAACTGACCACACCCACTGTGACCAACTGACCACACCCACTGTGACCAACTGACCACACCCACTGCCACCAACTGACCACACCCACTGTGACCAACTGACCACACCCACTGACACCAACTGACCACCCCCACTGTGACCAACTGACCACACCCACTGTGACCAACTGACCACACCCACTGTGACCAACTGACCGCACCCACTGTGACCAACTGACCAAACCCACTGTGACCAACTGACCACACCCACTGTGACCAACTGAACACACCCACTGTGACCAACTGACCACACCCACTGTGACCAAATGACCACACCCACTGCCACCAACTGACCACACCCACTGCCACCAACTGACCGCACCCACTGTGACCAACTGACCACACCCATTGCCACCAACTGCCCACACCCACTGTGACCAACTGACCACACCCACTGTGACCAACTGACTACACCCACTGACACCAACTGACCACACCCACTGTGACCAACTGACCACACCCACTGCCCCCAACTGACCACACCCACTGTGACCAACTGACCACACCCACTGCCACCAACTGACCGCACCCACTGTGACCAACTGACCACACCCACTGTGACCAACTGACCACACCCACTGTGACCAACTGACCACACCCACTGTGACCAACTGACCACACCCACTGACACCAACTGACCACACCTACTGTGACCAACTGACCACACCCACTGTGACCAACTGACCACACCCACTGTGACCAACTGACCACACCCACTGCCACCAAATGACCACACCCACTGACACCAACTGACCACACTCACTCTGACCAACTGACCACACCCACTGTGACCAACTGACCACACCCACTGCAACCAACTGACCACACCCACTGCCATCAACTGACCACACCCACTGTGACCAACTGACCGCAACCACTGTGACCAACTGACCACACCCACTTCCACCAACTGACCACACCCACTGTGACCAACTGACCACACCCACAGCCATCAACTGACCACACCCACTGTGACCAACTGACCACACCCACTGCCATCAACTGACCACACCCACTGTGACAAACTGACCACACCCACTGACACCAACTGACCACACCCACTGCCACCAACTGACCACACCCACTGTGACCAACTGACCGCACCCACTGTGACCAACTGACCACACCCACTGACACCAACTGACCACACCCACTGCCATCAACTGACCACACCCATTGTGACCAACTGACCACACCCACTGACACCAACTGACCACACCCACTGCCATCAACTGACCACACCCACTGCCATCAACTGACCACACCCACTGTGGCCAACTGACCGCACCCACTGTGACCAACTGACCACACCCACTGTGACCAACTGACCACACCCACTGTGACCAACTGACCACACCCACTGTGACCAACTGACCAAACCCACTGTGACCAACTGACCACACACACTGTGACCAACTGACCACACCCACTGCCACCAACTGACCACACCCACTGCCACCAACTGACCACACCCACTGTGACCAACTGACCACACCTACTGTGACCAACTGACCACACCCACTGTGACCAACTGACCACACCCACTGTGACCAACTGACCACACCCACTGTGACCAACTGACCACACCTACTGTGACCAACTGACCACACCCACTGTGGCCCAACTGACCACACCCACTGCCACCAACTGACCACACCCACTGCCACCAACTGACCACACCCACTGCCAGCAACTGACCACACCCACTGTGACCAACTGACCACACCCACTGTGACCAACTGACCACACCCACTGTGACCAACTGACCACACCCACTGCCACCAACTGACCACACCCACTGCCACCAACTGACCACACCCACTGCCACCAACTGAGCACACCCACTGTGACCAACTGACCACATCCACTGTGACCAACTAACCGCACCCACTTGGACCAACTAACCACACCCACTGTGACCAACTGACCACACCCACTGTGACCAACTGACCACACCCACTGCCACCAACTGACCACACCCACTGCCACCAACTGACCACACCCACTGCCACCAACTGACCACACCCACTGTGACCAACTGACCACACCCACTGTGACCAACTGACCACAGCCACTGTGACCAACTGACCGCACCCACTGCCACCAACTGACCACACCCACTGTGACCAACTGACCACACCCACTGCCACCAACTGACCACACCCACTGTGACCAACTGACCACACCCACTTCCACCAACTGACCACACCCACTGTGACCAACTGACCACACCCACAGCCATCAACTGACCACACCCACTGTGACCAACTGACCACACCCACTGCCATCAACTGACCACACCCACTGTGACAAACTGACCACACCCACTGACACCAACTGACCACACCCACTGCCACCAACTGACCACACCCACTGTGACCAACTGACCGCACCCACTGTGACCAACTGACCACACCCACTGACACCAACTGACCACACCCACTGCCATCAACTGACCACACCCATTGTGACCAACTGACCACACCCACTGACACCAACTGACCACACCCACTGCCATCAACTGACCACACCCACTGCCATCAACTGACCACACCCACTGTGGCCAACTGACCGCACCCACTGTGACCAACTGACCACACCCACTGTGACCAACTGACCACACCCACTGTGACCAACTGACCACACCCACTGTGACCAACTGACCAAACCCACTGTGACCAACTGACCACACACACTGTGACCAACTGACCACACCCACTGCCACCAACTGACCACACCCACTGCCACCAACTGACCACACCCACTGTGACCAACTGACCACACCTACTGTGACCAACTGACCACACCCACTGTGACCAACTGACCACACCCACTGTGACCAACTGACCACACCCACTGTGACCAACTGACCACACCTACTGTGACCAACTGACCACACCCACTGTGGCCCAACTGACCACACCCACTGCCACCAACTGACCACACCCACTGCCACCAACTGACCACACCCACTGCCAGCAACTGACCACACCCACTGTGACCAACTGACCACACCCACTGTGACCAACTGACCACACCCACTGTGACCAACTGACCACACCCACTGCCACCAACTGACCACACCCACTGCCACCAACTGACCACACCCACTGCCACCAACTGAGCACACCCACTGTGACCAACTGACCACATCCACTGTGACCAACTAACCGCACCCACTTGGACCAACTAACCACACCCACTGTGACCAACTGACCACACCCACTGTGACCAACTGACCACACCCACTGCCACCAACTGACCACACCCACTGCCACCAACTGACCACACCCACTGCCACCAACTGACCACACCCACTGTGACCAACTGACCACACCCACTGTGACCAACTGACCACAGCCACTGTGACCAACTGACCGCACCCACTGCCACCAACTGACCACACCCACTGTGACCAACTGACCACACCCACTGCCACCAACTGACCACACCCACTGTGACCAACTGACCACACCCACTGTGACCAACTGACCACAGCCACTGCCACCAACTGACCACACCCACTGTGACCAACTGACCACACCCACTGACACCAACTGACCACCCCCACTGTGACCAACTGACCACACCCACTGTGACCAACTGACCACACCCACTGAGACCAACTGACCGCACCCACGGTGACCAACTGACCAAACCCACTGTGACCAACTGACCACACCCACTGTGACCAACTGAACACACCCACTGTGACCAACTGACCACACCCACTGTGACCAACCGACCACACCCACTGCCACCAACTGACCACACCCACTGACACCAACTGACCACACCCACTGTGACCAACTGACCACACCCACTGTGACCAACTGACCACACCCACTGCCACCAACTGACCACACCCACTGTGACCAACTGACCACACCCACTGTGACCAACTGACCACACCCACTGTGACCAACTGACCACACCCACTGCCACCAACTGACCACACCCACTGCCATCAACTGACCACACCCACTGTGACCAACTGACCGCAACCACTGTGACCAACTGACCACACCCACTGCCACCAACTGACCACACCCACTGTGACCAACTGAACACACCCACTGCCATCAACTGACCACACCCACTGTGACCAACTGACCACACCCACTGCCATCAACTGACCACACCCACTGTGACCAACTGACCACACCCACTGACACCAACTGACCACACCCACTGCCACCAACTGACCACACACACTGTGACCAACTGACCGCACCCACTGCCACCAACTGACGACACCCACTGCCACCAACTGACCACAACAACTGCCACCAACTGACCACACCCACTGTGACCAACTGACCACACCCACTGTGACCAACTGACCGCACCCACTATGATCAACTGACCACACCCACTGTGACCAACTGACCACACCCACTGTGACCAACTGACCGCACCCACTGTGACCAACTGACCACACCCACTGTGACCAACTGACCACACCCACTGCCACCAACTGACCACACCCACTGTGACCAACTGACCACACCCACTGTGACCAACTGACCACACCCACTGCCACCAACTGACCACAACCACTGTGACCAACTGACCACATCCACTGTGACCAGCTGACCACACCCACTGCCATCAACTGACCACACCCACTGACACCAACTGACCACACCCACTGTGACCTACTGACTGCACCCGCTGTGACCAACTGACCACACCCACTGTGACCAACTGACCACACCCACTGCCACCAACTGACCGCACCCACTGCCACCAACTGACCACACCCACTGCCACCAACTGACCACACCCACTGTGACCAACTGACCACACCCACTGTGACCAACTGACCACACCCACTGTGACCAACTGACCACACCCACTGCCACCAACTGACCACACCCACTGCCACCAACTGACCACACCCACTGCCACCAACTGACCACACCCACTGTGACCAACTGACCACATCCACTGTGACCAACTGACCGCACCCACTTGGACCAACTAACCACATCCACTGTGACCAACTGACCACACCCACTGTGACCAACTGACCACACCCACTGCCACCAACTGACCACACCCACTGCCACCAACTGACCACACCCACTGCCACCAACTGACCACACCCACTGTGACCAACTGACCACACCCACTGTGACCAACTGACCACAGCCACTGTGACCAACTGACCGCACCCACTGCCACCAACTGACCACACCCACTGCCACCAACTGACCACACCCACTGTGACCAACTGACCACACCCACTGTGACCAACTGACCACACCCACTGCCACCAACTGACCACACCCACTGTGACCAACTGACCACACCCACTGACACCAACTGACCACCCCCACTGTGACCAACTGACCACACCCACTGTGACCAACTGACCACACCCACTGTGACCAACTGACCGCACCCACTGTGACCAACTGACCAAACCCACTGTGACCAACTGACCACACCCACTGTGACCAACTGAACACACCCACTGTGACCAACTGACCACACCCACTGTGACCAAATGACCACACCCACTGCCACCAACTGACCACACCCACTGCCACCAACTGACCGCACCCACTGTGACCAACTGACCACACCCATTGCCACCAACTGCCCACACCCACTGTGACCAACTGACCACACCCACTGTGACCAACTGACTACACCCACTGACACCAACTGACCACACCCACTGTGACCAACTGACCACACCCACTGCCCCCAACTGACCACACCCACTGTGACCAACTGACCACACCCACTGCCACCAACTGACCGCACCCACTGTGACCAACTGACCACACCCACTGTGACCAACTGACCACACCCACTGTGACCAACTGACCACACCCACTGTGACCAACTGACCACACCCACTGACACCAACTGACCACACCTACTGTGACCAACTGACCACACCCACTGTGACCAACTGACCACACCCACTGTGACCAACTGACCACACCCACTGCCACCAAATGACCACACCCACTGACACCAACTGACCACACTCACTCTGACCAACTGACCACACCCACTGTGACCAACTGACCACACCCACTGCAACCAACTGACCACACCCACTGCCATCAACTGACCACACCCACTGTGACCAACTGACCGCAACCACTGTGACCAACTGACCACACCCACTTCCACCAACTGACCACACCCACTGTGACCAACTGACCACACCCACAGCCATCAACTGACCACACCCACTGTGACCAACTGACCACACCCACTGCCATCAACTGACCACACCCACTGTGACAAACTGACCACACCCACTGACACCAACTGACCACACCCACTGCCACCAACTGACCACACCCACTGTGACCAACTGACCGCACCCACTGTGACCAACTGACCGCACCCACTGTGACCAACTGACCGCACCCACTGTGACCAACTGACCACACCCACTGTGACCAACTGACCACACCCACTGACACCAACTGACCACACCCACTGTGACCAACTGACCACACCCACTGCCACCAACTGACCACACCCACTGTGACCAACTGACCACACCCACTGCCATCAACTGACCACACCCACTGTGATCAACTGACCACACCCACTGTGACCAACTGACCACACCCACTGTGACCAACTGACCACACCCACTGTGACCAACTGACCGCACCCACTGTGACCAACTGACCACACCCACTGACACCAACTGACCACACCCACTGACACCAACTGACCACACCCACTGCCATCAACTGACCACACCCATTGTGACCAATTGACCACACCCACTGTGACCAACTGACCACACCCACTGACACCAACTGACCACACCCACTGCCATCAACTGACCACACCCACTACCCCAACTGACCACACCCACTGTGACCAACAGACCACACCCACTGACACCAACTGACCACACCCACTGCCATCAACTGACCACACCCACTGTGACCAACTGACCACACCCACTGACACCAACTGACCACACCCACTGCCATCAACTGACCACACCCACTGCCATCAACTGACCACACCCACTGTGACCAACTGACTGCACCCACTGTGACCAACTGACCACACCCACTGTGACCAACTGACCACACCCACTGTGACCAACTGACCACACCCACTGTGACCAACTGACCACACCCACTGTGACCAACTGACCACACCCACTGTGACCAACTGACCACACCCACTGTGACCAACTGACCACACCCACTGCCACCAACTGACCACACCCACTGCCACCAACTGACCACACCCACTGTGACCAACTGACCACACCTACTGTGACCAACTGACCACACCCACTGTGACCAACTGACCACACCCACTGTGACCAACTGACCACACCCACTGTGACCAACTGACCACACCTACTGTGACCAACTGACCACACCCACTGTGGCCCAACTGACCACACCCACTGCCACCAACTGACCACACCCACTGCCACCAACTGACCACACCCACTGCCAGCAACTGACCACACCCACTGTGACCAACTGACCGCACCCACTGTGACCAACTGACCGCACCCACTTTGACCAACTGACCACACCCACTGTGACCAACTGACCACACCCACTGTGACCAACTGACCACACCCACTGTGACCAACTGACCGCACCCACTGTGACCAACTGACCACACCCACTGTGACCAACTGACCACACCCACTGTGACCAACTGACCGCACCCACTGTGACCAACTGACCACACCCACTGTGACCAACTGACCACACCCACTGTGACCAACTGACCACACCCACTGTGACCAACTGACCACACCCACTTTGACCAACTGACCGCACCCACTGTGACCAACTGACCACACCCACTGTGACCAACTGACCACACCCACTGCCACCAACTGACCACACCCACTGCCACCAACTGACCACACCCACTGCCACCAACTGACCGCACCCACTGTGACCAACTGACCACACCCACTGCCACCAACTGATCACACCCACTGTGACCAACTGACCACACCCACTGTGACCAACTGACCGCACCCACTGTGACCAACTGACCACACCCACTGTGACCAACTGACCGCACCCACTGTGACCAACTGACCGCACCCGCTGTGACCAACTGACCACACCCACTGTAACCACTGATACACCCACTGTGACCAACTGACTACACCCACTGTGACCAACTGACCGCACCCACTGTGACCAACTGACCACACCAACTGTGACCAACTGACCACACCCACTGTGACCAACTGACCACACCCACTGTGACCAACTGACCACACCCACTGTGACCAACTGACCACACCCACTGTGACCAACTGACCACACCCACTGCCACCAACTGACCACACCCACTGCCACCAACTGACCACACCCACTGTGACCAACTGGCCACACCCACTGTGACCAACTGACCACACCAACTGTGACCAACTGACCACACCCACTGCCATCAACTGACCACACCCACTGCCATCAGCTGACCACACCCACTGCCATCATCTGACCACACCCACTGCCACCAACTGACCACACCCACTGTGACCAACTGACCACACCCACTGCCATCAACTGACCACACCCACTGCCATCAACTGACCACACCCACTGCCATCAACTGACCACACCCACTGCCATCAACTGACCACACCCACTGTGACCAACTGACCACACCCACTGCCACCAACTGACCACACCCACTGCCACCAACTGACCACACCCACTGCCACCAACTGACCACACCCACTGTAACCAACTGACCACACCCACTGTGACCAACTGACCGAGCCCACTGTGACCAACTGACCACACCCACTGTGACCAACTGACCACACCCACTGCCACCAACTGACCACACCCACTGTGACCAACTGACCACACCCACTGACACCAACTGACCACCCCCACTGTGACCAACTGACCACACCCACTGTGACCAACTGACCACACCCACTGTGACCAACTGACCGCACCCACTGTGACCAACTGACCAAACCCACTGTGACCAACTGACCACACCCACTGTGACCAACTGAACACACCCACTGTGACCAACTGACCACACCCACTGTGACCAAATGACCACACCCACTGCCACCAACTGACCACACCCACTGCCACCAACTGACCGCACCCACTGTGACCAACTGACCACACCCATTGCCACCAACTGCCCACACCCACTGTGACCAACTGACCACACCCACTGTGACCAACTGACTACACCCACTGACACCAACTGACCACACCCACTGTGACCAACTGACCACACCCACTGCCCCCAACTGACCACACCCACTGTGACCAACTGACCACACCCACTGCCACCAACTGACCGCACCCACTGTGACCAACTGACCACACCCACTGTGACCAACTGACCACACCCACTGTGACCAACTGACCACACCCACTGTGACCAACTGACCACACCCACTGACACCAACTGACCACACCTACTGTGACCAACTGACCACACCCACTGTGACCAACTGACCACACCCACTGTGACCAACTGACCACACCCACTGCCACCAAATGACCACACCCACTGACACCAACTGACCACACTCACTCTGACCAACTGACCACACCCACTGTGACCAACTGACCACACCCACTGCAACCAACTGACCACACCCACTGCCATCAACTGACCACACCCACTGTGACCAACTGACCGCAACCACTGTGACCAACTGACCACACCCACTTCCACCAACTGACCACACCCACTGTGACCAACTGACCACACCCACAGCCATCAACTGACCACACCCACTGTGACCAACTGACCACACCCACTGCCATCAACTGACCACACCCACTGTGACAAACTGACCACACCCACTGACACCAACTGACCACACCCACTGCCACCAACTGACCACACCCACTGTGACCAACTGACCGCACCCACTGTGACCAACTGACCGCACCCACTGTGACCAACTGACCGCACCCACTGTGACCAACTGACCACACCCACTGTGACCAACTGACCACACCCACTGACACCAACTGACCACACCCACTGTGACCAACTGACCACACCCACTGCCACCAACTGACCACACCCACTGTGACCTACTGACCACACCCACTGCCATCAACTGACCACACCCACTGTGATCAACTGACCACACCCACTGTGACCAACTGACCACACCCACTGTGACCAACTGACCACACCCACTGTGACCAACTGACCGCACCCACTGTGACCAACTGACCACACCCCACTGACACCAACTGACCACACCCACTGACACCAACTGACCACACCCACTGCCATCAACTGACCACACCCATTGTGACCAATTGACCACACCCCACTGTGACCAACTGACCACACCCACTGACACCAACTGACCACACCCACTGCCATCAACTGACCACACCCACTACCCCAACTGACCACACCCACTGTGACCAACAGACCACACCCACTGACACCAACTGACCACACCCACTGCCATCAACTGACCACACCCACTGTGACCAACTGACCACACCCACTGACACCAACTGACCACACCCACTGCCATCAACTGACCACACCCACTGCCATCAACTGACCACACCCACTGTGACCAACTGACCGCACCCACTGTGACCAACTGACCACACCCACTGTGACCAACTGACCACACCCACTGTGACCAACTGACCACACCCACTGTGACCAACTGACCACACCCACTGTGACCAACTGACCACACCCACTGTGACCAACTGACCACACCCACTGTGACCAACTGACCACACCCACTGCCACCAACTGACCACACCCACTGCCACCAACTGACCACACCCACTGTGACCAACTGACCACACCTACTGTGACCAACTGACCACACCCACTGTGACCAACTGACCACACCCACTGTGACCAACTGACCACACCCACTGTGACCAACTGACCACACCTACTGTGACCAACTGACCACACCCACTGTGGCCCAACTGACCACACCCACTGCCACCAACTGACCACACCCACTGCCACCAACTGACCACACCCACTGCCAGCAACTGACCACACCCACTGTGACCAACTGACCGCACCCACTGTGACCAACTGACCGCACCCACTTTGACCAACTGACCACACCCACTGTGACCAACTGACCACACCCACTGTGACCAACTGACCACACCCACTGTGACCAACTGACCGCACCCACTGTGACCAACTGACCACACCCACTGTGACCAACTGACCACACCCACTGTGACCAACTGACCGCACCCACTGTGACCAACTGACCACACCCACTGTGACCAACTGACCACACCCACTGTGACCAACTGACCACACCCACTGTGACCAACTGACCACACCCACTTTGACCAACTGACCGCACCCACTGTGACCAACTGACCACACCCACTGTGACCAACTGACCACACCCACTGCCACCAACTGACCACACCCACTGCCACCAACTGACCGCACCCACTGTGACCAACTGACCACACCCACTGCCACCAACTGATCACACCCACTGTGACCAACTGACCACACCCACTGTGACCAACTGACCGCACCCACTGTGACCAACTGACCACACCCACTGTGACCAACTGACCGCACCCACTGTGACCAACTGACCGCACCCGCTGTGACCAACTGACCACACCCACTGTAACCACTGATACACCCACTGTGACCAACTGACTACACCCACTGTGACCAACTGACCGCACCCACTGTGACCAACTGACCGCACCCACTGTGACCAACTGACCACACCAACTGTGACCAACTGACTACACCCACTGTGACCAACTGACCGCACCCACTGTGACCAACTGACCACACCAACTGTGACCAACTGACCACACCCACTGTGACCAACTGACCACACCCACTGTGACCAACTGACCACACCCACTGTGACCAACTGACCACACCCACTGTGACCAACTGACCACACCCACTGCCACCAACTGACCACACCCACTGCCACCAACTGACCACACCCACTGTGACCAACTGGCCACACCCACTGTGACCAACTGACCACACCAACTGTGACCAACTGACCACACCCACTGCCATCAACTGACCACACCCACTGCCATCAGCTGACCACACCCACTGCCATCATCTGACCACACCCACTGCCACCAACTGACCACACCCACTGTGACCAACTGACCACACCCACTGCCATCAACTGACCACACCCACTGCCATCAACTGACCACACCCACTGCCATCAACTGACCACACCCACTGCCATCAACTGACCACACCCACTGTGACCAACTGACCACACCCACTGCCACCAACTGACCACACCCACTGCCACCAACTGACCACACCCACTGCCACCAACTGACCACACCCACTGTAACCAACTGACCACACCCACTGTGACCAACTGACCGAGCCCACTGTGACCAACTGACCACACCCACTGACACCAACTGACCATACCCACTGTGACCAACTGACCGCACCCACTGTGACCAACTGACCACACCCACTGTGACCAACTGACAACACCGACTGTGACCAACTGACCGCACCCGCTGTGACCAACTGACCGCACCCGCTGTGACCAACTAACCACACCCACTGTGACCAACTGACCACACCCACTGTGATCAACTGACCACACCCACTGTGACCAACTGACCGCACCCACTGTGACCAACTGACCACACCCACTGTGACCAACTGACCGCACCCACTGTGACCAACTGACCACACCCACTGTGACCAACTGACCACACCCACTGCCACCAACTGACCACACCCACTGCCACCAACTGACCGCACCCACTGTGACCAACTGACCACACCCACTGCCACCAACTGATCGCACCCACTGTGACCAACTGACCACACCCACTGTGACCAACTGACCGCACCCACTGTGACCATATGACCACACCCACTGTGACCAACTGACCGCACCCACTGTGACCAACTGACCGCACCCGCTGTGACCAACTGACCACACCCACTGTACCCACTGATACACCCACTGTGACCAACTGACTACACCCACTGTGAGCAACTGACCGCACCCACTGTGACCAACTGACCACACCAACTGTGACCAACTGACCACACCCACTGTGAACAACTGACCACACCCACTGTGACCAACTGACCACACCCACTGTGACCAACTGACCACACCCACTGTGACCAACTGACCACACCCACTGCCACCAACTGACCACACCCACTGCCACCAACTGACCACACCCACTGTGACCAACTGGCCACATCCACTGTGACCAACTGACCACACCAACTGTGACCAACTGACCACACCCACTGCCATCAACTGACCACACCCACTGCCATCAGCTGACCACACCCACTGCCATCATCTGACCACACCCACTGCCATCAACTGACCACACCCACTGTGACCAACTGACCACACCCACTGCCATCAACTGACCACACCCACTGCCATCAACTGACCACACCCACTGCCATCAACTGACCACACCCACTGCCATCAACTGACCACACCCACTGTGACCAACTGACCACACCCACTGCCACCAACTGACCACACCCACTGCCACCAACTGACCACACCCACTGCCACCAACTGACCACACCCACTGTGACCAACTGACCACACCCACTGTGACCAACTGACCGAGCCCACTGTGACCAACTGACCAAACCCACTGACACCAACTGACCATACCCACTGTGACCAACTGACCGCACCCACTGTGACCAACTGACCACACCCACTGTGACCAACTGACAACACCCACTGTGACCAACTGACCGCAACCGCTGTGACCAACTGACCGCACCCGCTGTGACCAACTGACCACACCCGCTGTGACCAACTGACCGCGCCCACTGTGACCAACTGACCACACCCACTGTGACCAACTGACCACACCCACTGTGACCAACTGACCACACCCACTGCCACCAACTGACCACACCCACTGCCACCAACTGACCACACCCACTGCCACCAACTGACCACACCCACTGCCACCAACTGACCACACCCACTGTGACCAACTGACCACACCCACTGTGACCAACTGACCACACCCATTGTGACCAACTGACCACACCCACTGCCCCCAACTGACCACACCCACTGTGACCAACTGACCACACCCCCTTTGACCAACTGACCACACCCACTGCCACCAACTGACCACACCCACTGCCACCAACTGACCACACCCACTGTGACCAACTGACCGCACCCACTGCCACCAACTGACCGCACCCACTGCCACCAACTGACCACACCCACTGACACCAAATGACAACACCCACTGTGACCAACTGACCACACCCACTGTGAGCAACTGACCACACCCACTGCCACCAACTGACCACACCCACTGCCACCAACTGACCACACCCACTGTGACCAACTGACCACACCCACTGTGACCAACTGACCACACCCACTGTGACCAACTGACCACACCCACTGCCACCAACTGACCACACCCACTGCCACCAACTGACCACACCCACTGCCACCAACTGACCACACCCACTGTGACCAACTGACCACATCCACTGTGACCAACTGACCGCACCCACTTGGACCAACTAACCACACGCACTGTGACCAACTGACCACACCCACTGTGACCAACTGACCACACCCACTGCCACCAACTGACCGCGCCCACTGTGACCAACTGACCACACCCACTGTGACCAACTGACCACACCCACTGTGACCAACTGACCACACCCACTGCCACCAACTGACCACACCCACTGCCACCAACTGACCACACCCACTGCCACCAACTGACCACACCCACTGCCACCAACTGACCACACCCACTGTGACCAACTGACCACACCCACTGTGACCAACTGACCACACCCATTGTGACCAACTGACCACACCCACTGCCCCCAACTGACCACACCCACTGTGACCAACTGACCACACCCACTTTGACCAACTGACCACACCCACTGCCACCAACTGACCACACCCACTGCCACCAACTGACCACACCCACTGTGACCAACTGACCGCACCCACTGCCACCAACTGACCGCACCCACTGCCACCAACTGACCACACCCACTGACACCAAATGACAACACCCACTGTGACCAACTGACCACACCCACTGTGAGCAACTGACCACACCCACTGCCACCAACTGACCACACCCACTGCCACCAACTGACCACACCCACTGTGACCAACTGACCACACCCACTGTGACCAACTGACCACACCCACTGTGACCAACTGACCACACCCACTGCCACCAACTGACCACACCCACTGCCACCAACTGACCACACCCACTGCCACCAACTGACCACACCCACTGTGACCAACTGACCACATCCACTGTGACCAACTGACCGCACCCACTTGGACCAACTAACCACACCCACTGTGACCAACTGACCACACCCACTGTGACCAACTGACCACACCCACTGCCACCAACTGACCACACCCACTGTGACCAACTGACCACACCCACTGTGACCAACTGACCACAGCCACTGTGACCAACTGACCGCACCCACTGCCACCAACTGACCACACCCACTGCCACCAACTGACCACACCCACTGTGACCAACTGACCACACCCACTGTGACCAACTGACCACACCCACTGCCACCAACTGACCACACCCACTGTGACCAACTGACCACACCCACTGCCACCAACTGACCACACCCACTGCCACCAACTGACCGCACCCACTGTCACCAACTGACCACACCCATTGCCACCAACTGACCACACCCACTGTGACCAACTGACCACACCCACTGTGACCAACTGACCACGCCCACTGACACCAACTGACCACACCCACTGTGACCAACTGACCACACCCACTGCCCCCAACTGACCACACCCACTGTGACCAACTGTCCACACCCACTGCCACCAACTGACCGCACCCAGTGTGACCAACTGACCACACCCACTGTGACCAACTGACCACACCCACTGTGACCAACTGACCACACCCACTGTGACCAACTGACCACACCCACTGACACCAACTGACCACACCTACTGTGACCAACTGACCACACCCACTGTGACCAACTGACCACACCCACTACCACCAACTGACCACACCCACTGTGACCAACTGACCACACCCACTGTGACCAACTGACCACACCCACTGTGACCAACTGACCACACCCACTGCCACCAACTGACCACACCCACTGCCATCAACTGACCACACCCACTGTGACCAACTGACCACAACCACTGTGACCAAGTGACCACACCCACTGCCACCAACTGACCACACCCACTGTGGCCAACTGACCACACCCACTGCCATCAACTGACCACACCCACTGTGACCAACTGACCACACCCACTGCCATCAACTGACCACACCCACTGTGACCAACTGACCACACCCACTGCCACCAACTGACCACACCCACTGCCACCAACTGACCACACCCACTGTGACAAACTGACCGCACCCACTGTGACCAACTGACCGCACCCACTGTGACCAACTGACCACACCCACTGTGACCAACTGACCACACCCACTGACACCAACTGACCACACCCACTGTGACCAACTGACCACACCCACTGCCACCAACTGACCACACCCACTGTGACCAACTGACCACACCCACTGCCATCAACTGACCACACCCACTGTGACCAACTGACCACACCCACTGTGACCAACTGACCACACCCACTGTGACCAACTGACCACACCCACTGTGACCAACTGACCGCACCCACTGTGACCAACTGACCACACCCACTGACACCAACTGACCACACCCACTGACACCAACTGACCACACCTACTGCCATCAACTGACCACACCCATTGTGACCAACTGACCACACCCACTGTGACCAACTGACCACACCCACTGACACCAACTGACCACACCCACTGCCATCAACTGACCACACCCACTGCCCCAACTGACCACACCCACTGTGACCAACTGACCACACCCACTAACACCAACTGACCACACCCACTGCCATCAACTGACCACACCCACTGTGACCAACTGACCACACCCACTGCCACCAACTGACCACACCCACTGCCATCAACTGACCACACCCACTGCCATCAACTGACCACACCCACTGTGACCAACTGACCGCACCCACTGTGACCAACTGACCACACCCACTGTGACCAACTGACCACACCCACTGTGACCAACTGACCACACCCACTGTGACCAAAGACCACACCCACTGTGACCAACTGACCACACCCACTGTGACCAACTGACCACACCCACTGCCACCAACTGACCACACCCACTGTGACCAACTGACCACACCTACTGTGACCAACTGACCACACCCACTGTGACCAACTGACCACACCCACTGTAACCAACTGACCACACCCACTGTGACCAACTGACCACACCTACTGTGACCAACTGACCACACCCACTGTGACCAACTGACCACACCCACTGCCACCAACTGACCACACCCACTGCCACCAACTGACCACACCCACTGCCAGAAACTGACCACACCCACTGTGACCAACTGACCACACCCACTGTGACCAACTGACCGCACCCACTTTGACCAACTGACCACACCCACTGTGACCAACTGACCACACCCACTGTGACCAACTGACCACACCCACTGTGACCAACTGACCGCACCCACTGTGACCAACTGACCACACCCACTGTGACCAACTGACCACACCCACTGTGACCAACTGACCGCACCCACTGTGACCAACTGACCACACCCACTGTGACCAACTGACCACACCCACTGTGACCAACTGACCACACCCACTGTGACCAACTGACCACACCCACTTTGACCAACTGACCGCACCCACTGTGACCAACTGACCACACCCACTGTGACCAACTGACCACACCCACTGCCACCAACTGAACACAACCACTGCCACCAACTGACCACACCCACTGTGACCAACTGATCACACCCACTGTGACCAACTGACCACACCCACTGTGACCAACTGACCGCACCCACTGTGACCAACTGACCACACCCACTGTGACCAACTGACCGCACCCACTGTGACCAACTGACCGCACCCACTGTGACCAACTGACCGCACCCGCTGTGACCAACTGACCACACCCACTGTAACCAACTGATACACCCACTGTGACCAACTGACCACACCCACTGTGACCAACTGACCGCACCCACTGTGACCAACTGACCACACCAACTGTGACCAACTGACCACACCCACTGTGACCAACTGACCACACCCACTGTGACCAACTGACCACACCCACTGTGACCAACTGACCACACCCACTGTGACCAACTGACCACACCCACTGCCACCAACTGACCACACCCACTGCCACCAACTGACCACACCCACTGTGACCAACTGACCACACCCACTGTGACCAACTGACCACACCAACTGTGACCAACTGACCACACCCACTGCCACCAACTGACCACACCCACTGCCATCAACTGACCACACCCACTGCCATCAACTGACCACACCCACTGTGACCAACTGACCGCACCCACTGTGACCAACTGACCACACCCACTGTGACCAACTGACCACACCCACTGTGACCAACTGACCACACCCACTGTGAACAAAGACCACACCCACTGTGACCAACTGACCACACCCACTGTGACCAACTGACCACACCCACTGCCACCAACTGACCACACCCACTGCCACCAACTGACCACACCCACTGTGACCAACTGACCACACCTACTGTGACCAACTGACCACACCCACTGTGACCAACTGACCACACCCACTGTAACCAACTGACCACACCCACTGTGACCAACTGACCACACCTACTGTGACCAACTGACCACACCCACTGTGACCAACTGACCACACCCACTGCCACCAACTGACCACACCCACTGCCACCAACTGACCACACCCACTGCCAGAAACTGACCACACCCACTGTGACCAACTGACCACACCCACTGTGACCAACTGACCGCACCCACTTTGACCAACTGACCACACCCACTGTGACCAACTGACCACACCCACTGTGACCAACTGACCGCACCCACTGTGACCAACTGACCACACCCACTGTGACCAACTGACCACACCCACTGTGACCAACTGACCGCACCCACTGTGACCAACTGACCACACCCACTGTGACCAACTGACCACACCCACTGTGACCAACTGACCACACCCACTGTGACCAACTGACCACACCCACTTTGACCAACTGACCGCACCCACTGTGACCAACTGACCATACCCACTGTGACCAACTGACCACACCCACTGCCACCAACTGAACACACCCACTGCCACCAACTGACCACACCCACTGTGACCAACTGATCACACCCACTGTGACCAACTGACCACACCCACTGTGACCAACTGACCGCACCCACTGTGACCAACTGACCACACCCACTGTGACCAACTGACCGCACCCACTGTGACCAACTGACCGCACCCACTGTGACCAACTGACCGCACCCGCTGTGACCAACTGACCACACCCACTGTAACCAACTGATACACCCACTGTGACCAACTGACCACACCCACTGTGACCAACTGACCGCACCCACTGTGACCAACTGACCACACCAACTGTGACCAACTGACCACACCCACTGTGACCAACTGACCACACCCACTGTGACCAACTGACCACACCCACTGTGACCAACTGACCACACCCACTGTGACCAACTGACCACACCCACTGCCACCAACTGACCACACCCACTGCCACCAACTGACCACACCCACTGTGACCAACTGACCACACCCACTGTGACCAACTGACCACACCAACTGTGACCAACTGACCACACCCACTGCCATCAACTGACCACACCCACTGCCATCAGCTGACCACACCCACTGCCATCAACTGACCACACCCACTGCCATCAACTGACCACACCCACTGTGACCAACTGACCACACCCACTGCCATCAACTGACCACACCCACTGCCATCAACTGACCACACCCACTGCCATCAACTGACCAAACCCACTGCCATCAACTGACCACACCCACTGTGACCAACTGACCACACCCACTGCCACCAACTGACCACACCCACTGCCACCAACTGACCACACCCACTGCCACCAACTGACCACACCCACTGTGACCAACTGACCACACCCACTGTGACCAACTGACCGAGCCCACTGTGACCAACTGACCACACCCACTGACACCAACTGACCATACCCACTGTGACCAACTGACCGCACCCACTGTGACCAACTGACCACACCCACTGTGACCAACTGACAACACTCACTGTGACCAACTGACCGCACCCGCTGTGACCAACTGACCGCACCTGCTGTGACCAACTGACCACACCCGCTGTGACCAATTGACCGCGCCCACTGTGACCAACTGACCACACCCACTGTGACCAACTGACCACACCCACTGTGACCAACTGACCACACCCACTGCCACCAACTGACCACACCCACTGACACCAACTGACCACACTCACTCTGACCAACTGACCACACCCACTGTGACCAACTGACCACACCCACTGCCACCAACTGACCACACCCACTGCCATCAACTGACCACACCCACTGTGACCAACTGACCGCAACCACTGTGACCAACTGACCACACCCACTTCCACCAACTGACCACACCCACTGTGACCAACTGACCACACCCACAGCCATCAACTGACCACACCCACTGTGACCAACTGACCACACCCACTGCCATCAACTGACCACACCCACTGTGACCAACTGACCACACCCACTGACACCAACTGACCACACCCACTGCCACCAACTGACCACACCCACTGTGACCAACTGACCGCACCCACTGTGACCAACTGACCGCACCCACAGTGACCAACTGACCACACCCACTGTGACCAACTGACCACACCCACTGACACCAACTGACCACACCCACTGTGACCAACTGACCACACCCACTGCCACCAACTGACCACACCCACTGTGACCAACTGACCACACCCACTGCCATCAACTGACCACACCCACTGTGACCAACTGACCACACCCACTGTGACCAACTGACCACACCCACTGTGACCAACTGACCACACCCACTGTGACCAACTGACCGCACCCACTGTGACCAACTGACCACACCCACTGACACCAACTCACCACACCCACTGACACCAACTGACCACACCCACTGCCATCAACTGACCACACCCATTGTGACCAACTGACCACACCCACTGTGACCAACTGACCACACCCACTGACACCAACTGACCACACCCACTGCCATCAACTGACCACACCCACTGCCCCAACTGACCACACCCACTGTGACCAACTGACCACACCCACTGACACCAACTGACCACACCCACTGCCATCAACTGACCACACCCACTGTGACCAACTGACCACACCCACTGCCACCAACTGACCACACCCACTGCCACCAACTGACCACACCCACTGTGACCAACTGACCACACCCACTGTGACCAACTGACCACACCCAATGTGACCAACTGACCACACCCACTGCCACCAACTGACCACACCCACTGCCACCAACTGACCACACCCACTGCCACCAACTGACCACACCCACTGTGACCAACTGACCACATCCACTGTGACCAACTGACCGCACCCACTTGTACCAACTAACCACACCCACTGTGACCAACTGACCACACCCACTGTGACCAACTGACCACACCCACTGCCACCAACTGACCACACCCACTGCCACCAACTGACCACACCCACTGCCACCAACTGACCACACCCACTGTGACCAACTGACCACACCCACTGTGACCAACTGACCACAGCCACTGTGACCAACTGACCGCACCCACTGCCACCAACTGACCACACCCACTGCCACCAACTGACCACCCCCACTGTGACCAACTGACCACACCCACTGTGACCAACTGACCACACCCACTGCCACCAACTGACCACACCCACTGTGACCAACTGACCACACCCACTGACACCAACTGACCACCCCCACTGTGACCAACTGACCACACCCACTGTGACCAACTGACCGCACCCACTGTGACCAACTGACCACACCAACTGTGACCAACTGACCACACCCACTGTGACCAACTGACCACACCCACTGTGACCAACTGACCACACCCACTGTGACCAACTGACCACACCCACTGTGACCAACTGACCACACCCACTGCCACCAACTGACCACACCCACTGCCACCAACTGACCACACCCACTGTGACCAACTGACCACACCCACTGTGACCAACTGACCACACCAACTGTGACCAACTGACCACACCCACTGCCACCAACTGACCACACCCACTGCCATCAACTGACCACACCCACTGCCATCAACTGACCACACCCACTGTGACCAACTGACCGCACCCACTGTGACCAACTGACCACACCCACTGTGACCAACTGACCACACCCACTGTGACCAACTGACCACACCCACTGTGACCAAAGACCACACCACTGTGACCAACTGACCACACCCACTGTGACCAACTGACCACACCCACTGCCACCAACTGACCACACCCACTGCCACCAACTGACCACACCCACTGTGACCAACTGACCACACCTACTGTGACCAACTGACCACACCCACTGTGACCAACTGACCACACCCACTGTAACCAACTGACCACACCCACTGTGACCAACTGACCACACCTACTGTGACCAACTGACCACACCCACTGTGACCAACTGACCACACCCACTGCCACCAACTGACCACACCCACTGCCACCAACTGACCACACCCACTGCCAGAAACTGACCACACCCACTGTGACCAACTGACCACACCCACTGTGACCAACTGACCGCACCCACTTTGACCAACTGACCACACCCACTGTGACCAACTGACCACACCCACTGTGACCAACTGACCACACCCACTGTGACCAACTGACCGCACCCACTGTGACCAACTGACCACACCCACTGTGACCAACTGACCACACCCACTGTGACCAACTGACCGCACCCACTGTGACCAACTGACCACACCCACTGTGACCAACTGACCACACCCACTGTGACCAACTGACCACACCCACTGTGACCAACTGACCACACCCACTTTGACCAACTGACCGCACCCACTGTGACCAACTGACCATACCCACTGTGACCAACTGACCACACCCACTGCCACCAACTGAACACACCCACTGCCACCAACTGACCACACCCACTGTGACCAACTGATCACACCCACTGTGACCAACTGACCACACCCACTGTGACCAACTGACCGCACCCACTGTGACCAACTGACCACACCCACTGTGACCAACTGACCGCACCCACTGTGACCAACTGACCGCACCCACTGTGACCAACTGACCGCACCCGCTGTGACCAACTGACCACACCCACTGTAACCAACTGATACACCCACTGTGACCAACTGACCACACCCCACTGTGACCAACTGACCGCACCCACTGTGACCAACTGACCACACCAACTGTGACCAACTGACCACACCCACTGTGACCAACTGACCACACCCACTGTGACCAACTGACCACACCCACTGTGACCAACTGACCACACCCACTGTGACCAACTGACCACACCCACTGCCACCAACTGACCACACCCACTGCCACCAACTGACCACACCCACTGTGACCAACTGACCACACCCACTGTGACCAACTGACCACACCAACTGTGACCAACTGACCACACCCACTGCCATCAACTGACCACACCCACTGCCATCAGCTGACCACACCCACTGCCATCAACTGACCACACCCACTGCCATCAACTGACCACACCCACTGTGACCAACTGACCACACCCACTGCCATCAACTGACCACACCCACTGCCATCAACTGACCACACCCACTGCCATCAACTGACCAAACCCACTGCCATCAACTGACCACACCCACTGTGACCAACTGACCACACCCACTGCCACCAACTGACCACACCCACTGCCACCAACTGACCACACCCACTGCCACCAACTGACCACACCCACTGTGACCAACTGACCACACCCACTGTGACCAACTGACCGAGCCCACTGTGACCAACTGACCACACCCACTGACACCAACTGACCATACCCACTGTGACCAACTGACCGCACCCACTGTGACCAACTGACCACACCCACTGTGACCAACTGACAACACTCACTGTGACCAACTGACCGCACCCGCTGTGACCAACTGACCGCACCTGCTGTGACCAACTGACCACACCCGCTGTGACCAATTGACCGCGCCCACTGTGACCAACTGACCACACCCACTGTGACCAACTGACCACACCCACTGTGACCAACTGACCACACCCACTGCCACCAACTGACCACACCCACTGACACCAACTGACCACACTCACTCTGACCAACTGACCACACCCACTGTGACCAACTGACCACACCCACTGCCACCAACTGACCACACCCACTGCCATCAACTGACCACACCCACTGTGACCAACTGACCGCAACCACTGTGACCAACTGACCACACCCACTTCCACCAACTGACCACACCCACTGTGACCAACTGACCACACCCACAGCCATCAACTGACCACACCCACTGTGACCAACTGACCACACCCACTGCCATCAACTGACCACACCCACTGTGACCAACTGACCACACCCACTGACACCAACTGACCACACCCACTGCCACCAACTGACCACACCCACTGTGACCAACTGACCGCACCCACTGTGACCAACTGACCGCACCCACAGTGACCAACTGACCACACCCACTGTGACCAACTGACCACACCCACTGACACCAACTGACCACACCCACTGTGACCAACTGACCACACCCACTGCCACCAACTGACCACACCCACTGTGACCAACTGACCACACCCACTGCCATCAACTGACCACACCCACTGTGACCAACTGACCACACCCACTGTGACCAACTGACCACACCCACTGTGACCAACTGACCACACCCACTGTGACCAACTGACCGCACCCACTGTGACCAACTGACCACACCCACTGACACCAACTCACCACACCCACTGACACCAACTGACCACACCCACTGCCATCAACTGACCACACCCATTGTGACCAACTGACCACACCCACTGTGACCAACTGACCACACCCACTGACACCAACTGACCACACCCACTGCCATCAACTGACCACACCCACTGCCCCAACTGACCACACCCACTGTGACCAACTGACCACACCCACTGACACCAACTGACCACACCCACTGCCATCAACTGACCACACCCACTGTGACCAACTGACCACACCCACTGCCACCAACTGACCACACCCACTGCCACCAACTGACCACACCCACTGTGACCAACTGACCACACCCACTGTGACCAACTGACCACACCCAATGTGACCAACTGACCACACCCACTGCCACCAACTGACCACACCCACTGCCACCAACTGACCACACCCACTGCCACCAACTGACCACACCCACTGTGACCAACTGACCACATCCACTGTGACCAACTGACCGCACCCACTTGTACCAACTAACCACACCCACTGTGACCAACTGACCACACCCACTGTGACCAACTGACCACACCCACTGCCACCAACTGACCACACCCACTGCCACCAACTGACCACACCCACTGCCACCAACTGACCACACCCACTGTGACCAACTGACCACACCCACTGTGACCAACTGACCACAGCCACTGTGACCAACTGACCGCACCCACTGCCACCAACTGACCACACCCACTGCCACCAACTGACCACCCCCACTGTGACCAACTGACCACACCCACTGTGACCAACTGACCACACCCACTGCCACCAACTGACCACACCCACTGTGACCAACTGACCACACCCACTGACACCAACTGACCACCCCCACTGTGACCAACTGACCACACCCACTGTGACCAACTGACCACACCCACTGTGACCAACTGACCGCAGCCACTGTGACCAACTGACCAAACCCACTGTGACCAACTGACCACACCCACTGTGACCAACTGAACACACCCACTGTGACCAACTGACCACACCCACTGTGACCAACTGACCACACCCACTGCCACCAACTGACCACACCCACTGCCACCAACTGACCGCACCCACTGTGACCAACTGACCACACCCATTGCCACCAACTGACCACACCCACTGTGACCAACTGACGACACCCACTGTGACCAACTGACTACACCCACTGACACCAACTGACCACACCCACTGTGACCAACTGACCACACCCACTGCCCCCAACTGACCACACCCACTGTGACCAACTGACCACACCCACTGTGACCAACTGACCAAACCCACTGTGACCAACTGACCACACCCACTGTGACCAACTGACCACACCCACTGACACCAACTGACCACACCTACTGTGACCAACTGACCACACCCACTGTGACCAACTGACCACACCCACTGTGACCAACTGACCACACCCACTGCCACCAACTGACCACACCCACTGACACCAACTGACCACACTCACTCTGACCAACTGACCACACCCACTGTGACCAACTGACCACACCCACTGCCACCAACTGACCACACCCACTGTGACCAACTGACCGCAACCACTGTGACCAACTGACCACACCCACTTCCACCAACTGACCACACCCACTGTGACCAACTGACCACACCCACAGCCATCAACTGACCACACCCACTGTGACCAACTGACCACACCCACTGCCATCAACTGACCACACCCACTGTGACCAACTGACCACACCCACTGACACCAACTGACCACACCCACTGCCACCAACTGACCACACCCACTGTGACCAACTGACCGCACCCACTGTGACCAACTGACCGCACCCACTGTGACCAACTGACCACACCCACTGTGACCAACTGACCACACCCACTGACACCAACTGACCACACCCACTGTGACCAACTGACCACACCCACTGCCACCAACTGACCACACCCACTGTGACCAACTGACCACACCCACTGCCATCAACTGACCACACCCACTGTGACCAACTGACCACACCCACTGTGACCAACTGACCACACCCACTGTGACCAACTGACCACACCCACTGTGACCAACTGACCGCACCCACTGTGACCAACTGACCACACCCACTGACACCAACTGACCACACCCACTGACACCAACTGACCACACCCACTGCCATCAACTGACCACACCCATTGTGACCAACTGACCACACCCACTGTGACCAACTGACCACACCCACTGACACCAACTGACCACACCCACTGCCATCAACTGACCACACCCACTGCCCCAACTGACCACACCCACTGTGACCAACTGACCACACCCACTGACACCAACTGACCACACCCACTGCCATCAACTGACCACACCCATTGCGACCAACTGACCACACCCACTGACACCAACTGACCACACCCACTGCCATCAACTGACCACACCCACTGCCATCAACTGACCACACCCACTGTGACCAACTGACCGCACCCACTGTGACCAACTGACCACACCCACTGTGACCAACTGACCACACCCACTGTGACCAACTGACCACACCCACTGTGACCAACTGACCAAACCCACTGTGACCAACTGACCACACCCACTGTGACCAACTGACCACACCCACTGCCACCAACTGACCACACCCACTGCCACCAACTGACCACACCCACTGTGACCAACTGACCACACCTACTGTGACCAACTGACCACACCCACTGTGACCAACTGACCACACCCACTGTGACCAACTGACCACACCCACTGTGACCAACTGACCACACCTACTGTGACCAACTGACCACACCCACTGTGGCCCAACTGACCACACCCACTGCCACCAACTGACCACACCCACTGCCACCAACTGACCACACCCACTGCCAGCAACTGACCACACCCACTGTGACCAACTGACCACACCCACTGTGACCAACTGACCGCACCCACTTTGACCAACTGACCACACCCACTGTGACCAACTGACCACACCCACTGTGACCAACTGACCACACCCACTGTGACCAACTGACCGCACCCACTGTGACCAACTGACCGCACCCACTGTGACCAACTGACCACACCCACTGTGACCAACTGACCCGCACCCACTGTGACCAACTGACCACACCCACTGTGACCAACTGACCACACCCACTGTGACCAACTGACCACACCCACTGTGACCAACTGACCACACCCACCTTGACCAACTGACCGCACCCACTGTGACCAACTGACCACACCCACTGTGACCAACTGACCACACCCACTGCCACCAACTGACCACACCCACTGCCACCAACTGACCGCACCCACTGTGACCAACTGACCACACCCACTGCCACCAACTGATCACACCCACTGTGACCAACTGACCACACCCACTGTGACCAACTGACCGCACCCACTGTGACCAACTGACCACACCCACTGTGACCAACTGACCGCACCCACTGTGACCAACTGACCACACCCACTGTGACCAACTGACCGCACCCACTGTGACCAACTGACCGCACCCACTGCCACCAACTGACCACACCCACTGCCACCAACTGACCACACCCACTGTGACCAACTGGCCACACCCACTGTGACCAACTGACCACACCAACTGTGACCAACTGACCACACCCACTGCCATCAACTGACCACACCCACTGCCATCAACTGACCACACCCACTGACACCAACTGACCACACCCACTGTGACCTACTGACTGCACCCGCTGTGACCAACTGACCACACCCACTGTGACCAACTGACCACACCCACTGCCACCAACTGACCGCACCCACTGCCACCAACTGACCACACCCACTGCCACCAACTGACCACACCCACTGTGACCAACTGACCACACCCACTGTGACCAACTGACCACACCCACTGTGACCAACTGACCACACCCACTGCCACCAACTGACCACACCCACTGCCACCAACTGACCACACCCACTGCCACCAACTGACCACACCCACTGTGACCAACTGACCACATCCACTGTGACCAACTAACCGCACCCACTTGGACCAACTAACCACACCCACTGTGACCAACTGACCACACCCACTGTGACCAACTGACCACACCCACTGCCACCAACTGACCACACCCACTGCCACCAACTGACCACACCCACTGCCACCAACTGACCACACCCACTGTGACCAACTGACCACACCCACTGTGACCAACTGACCACAGCCACTGTGACCAACTGACCGCACCCACTGCCACCAACTGACCACACCCACTGCCACCAACTGACCACACCCACTGTGACCAACTGACCACACCCACTGTGACCAACTGACCACAGCCACTGCACCAACTGACCACACCCACTGTGACCAACTGACCACACCCACTGACACCAACTGACCACCCCACTGTGAGCAACTGACCACACCCACTGTGACCAACTGACCACACCCACTGAGACCAACTGACCGCACCCACGGTGACCAACTGACCAAACCCACTGTGACCAACTGACCACACCCACTGTGACCAACTGAACACACCCACTGTGACCAACTGACCACACCCACTGTGACCAACCGACCACACCCACTGCCACCAACTGACCACACCCACTGACACCAACTGACCACACCCACTGTGACCAACTGACCACACCCACTGTGACCAACTGACCACACCCACTGCCACCAACTGACCACACCCACTGTGACCAACTGACCACACCCACTGTGACCAACTGACCACACCCACTGTGACCAACTGACCACACCCACTGCCACCAACTGACCACACCCACTGCCATCAACTGACCACACCCACTGTGACCAACTGACCGCAACCACTGTGACCAACTGACCACACCCACTGCCACCAACTGACCACACCCACTGTGACCAACTGAACACACCCACTGCCATCAACTGACCACACCCACTGTGACCAACTGACCACACCCACTGCCATCAACTGACCACACCCACTGTGACCAACTGACCACACCCACTGACACCAACTGACCACACCCACTGCCACCAACTGACCACACACACTGTGACCAACTGACCGCACCCACTGCCACCAACTGACGACACCCACTGCCACCAACTGACCACAACAACTGCCACCAACTGACCACACCCACTGTGACCAACTGACCACACCCACTGCCACCAACTGACCACACCCACTGCCACCAACTGACCACACCCACTGTGACCAACTGACCACACCCACTGTGACCACTGACCACAGCCACTGTGACCAACTGACCGCACCCACTGCCACCAACTGACCACACCCACTGCCACCAACTGACCACCCCCACTGTGACCAACTGACCACACCCACTGTGACCAACTGACCACACCCACTGCCACCAACTGACCACACCCACTGTGACCAACTGACCACACCCACTGACACCAACTGACCACCCCCACTGTGACCAACTGACCACACCCACTGTGACCAACTGACCACACCCACTGTGACCAACTGACCGCAGCCACTGTGACCAACTGACCAAACCCACTGTGACCAACTGACCACACCCACTGTGACCAACTGAACACACCCACTGTGACCAACTGACCACACCCACTGTGACCAACTGACCACACCCACTGCCACCAACTGACCACACCCACTGCCACCAACTGACCGCACCCACTGTGACCAACTGACCACACCCATTGCCACCAACTGACCACACCCACTGTGACCAACTGACGACACCCACTGTGACCAACTGACTACACCCACTGACACCAACTGACCACACCCACTGTGACCAACTGACCACACCCACTGCCCCCAACTGACCACACCCACTGTGACCAACTGACCACACCCACTGTGACCAACTGACCAAACCCACTGTGACCAACTGACCACACCCACTGTGACCAACTGACCACACCCACTGACACCAACTGACCACACCTACTGTGACCAACTGACCACACCCACTGTGACCAACTGACCACACCCACTGTGACCAACTGACCACACCCACTGCCACCAACTGACCACACCCACTGACACCAACTGACCACACTCACTCTGACCAACTGACCACACCCACTGTGACCAACTGACCACACCCACTGCCACCAACTGACCACACCCACTGCCATCAACTGACCACACCCACTGTGACCAACTGACCGCAACCACTGTGACCAACTGACCACACCCACTTCCACCAACTGACCACACCCACTGTGACCAACTGACCACACCCACAGCCATCAACTGACCACACCCACTGTGACCAACTGACCACACCCACTGCCATCAACTGACCACACCCACTGTGACCAACTGACCACACCCACTGACACCAACTGACCACACCCACGGCCACCAACTGACCACACCCACTGTGACCAACTGACCGCACCCACTGTGACCAACTGACCGCACCCACTGTGACCAACTGACCACACCCACTGTGACCAACTGACCACACCCACTGACACCAACTGACCACACCCACTGTGACCAACTGACCACACCCACTGCCACCAACTGACCACACCCACTGTGACCAACTGACCACACCCACTGCCATCAACTGACCACACCCACTGTGACCAACTGACCACACCCACTGTGACCAACTGACCACACCCACTGTGACCAACTGACCACACCCACTGTGACCAACTGACCGCACCCACTGTGACCAACTGACCACACCCACTGACACCAACTGACCACACCCACTGACACCAACTGACCACACCCACTGCCATCAACTGACCACACCCATTGTGACCAACTGACCACACCCACTGTGACCAACTGACCACACCCACTGACACCAACTGACCACACCCACTGCCATCAACTGACCACACCCACTGCCCCAACTGACCACACCCACTGTGACCAACTGACCACACCCACTGACACCAACTGACCACACCCATTGTGACCAACTGACCACACCCACTGACACCAACTGACCACACCCACTGCCATCAACTGACCACACCCACTGCCATCAACTGACCACACCCACTGTGGCCAACTGACCGCACCCACTGTGACCAACTGACCACACCCACTGTGACCAACTGACCACACCCACTGTGACCAACTGACCACACCCACTGTGACCAACTGACCAAACCCACTGTGACCAACTGACCACACCCACTGTGACCAACTGACCACACCCACTGCCACCAACTGACCACACCCACTGCCACCAACTGACCACACCCACTGTGACCAACTGACCACACCCACTGTGACCAACTGACCACACCCACTGTGACCAACTGACCACACCCACTGTGACCAACTGACCACACCCACTGTGACCAACTGACACACCTACTGTGACCAACTGACCACACCCACTGTGGCCCAACTGACCACACCCACTGCCACCAACTGACCACACCCACTGCCACCAACTGACCACACCCACTGCCAGCAACTGACCACACCCACTGTGACCAACTGACCACACCCACTGTGACCAACTGACCACACCCACTGTGACCAACTGACCACACCCACTGCCACCAACTGACCACACCCACTGCCACCAACTGACCACACCCACTGCCACCAACTGAGCACACCCACTGTGACCAACTGACCACATCCACTGTGACCAACTAACCGCACCCACTTGGACCAACTAACCACACCCACTGTGACCAACTGACCACACCCACTGTGACCAACTGACCACACCCACTGCCACCAACTGACCACACCCACTGCCACCAACTGACCACACCCACTGCCACCAACTGACCACACCCACTGTGACCAACTGACCACACCCACTGTGACCAACTGACCACAGCCACTGTGACCAACTGACCGCACCCACTGCCACCAACTGACCACACCCACTGCCACCAACTGACCACACCCACTGTGACCAACTGACCACACCACTGTGACCAACTGACCACAGCCACTGCCACCAACTGACCACACCCACTGTGACCAACTGACCACACCCACTGACACCAACTGACCACCCCCACTGTGACCAACTGACCACACCCACTGTGACCAACTGACCACACCCACTGAGACCAACTGACCGCACCCACGGTGACCAACTGACCAAACCCACTGTGACCAACTGACCACACCCACTGTGACCAACTGAACACACCCACTGTGACCAACTGACCACACCCACTGTGACCAACCGACCACACCCACTGCCACCAACTGACCACACCCACTGACACCAACTGACCACACCCACTGTGACCAACTGACCACACCCACTGTGACCAACTGACCACACCCACTGCCACCAACTGACCACACCCACTGTGACCAACTGACCACACCCACTGTGACCAACTGACCACACCCACTGTGACCAACTGACCACACCCACTGCCACCAACTGACCACACCCACTGCCATCAACTGACCACACCCACTGTGACCAACTGACCGCAACCACTGTGACCAACTGACCACACCCACTGCCACCAACTGACCACACCCACTGTGACCAACTGAACACACCCACTGCCATCAACTGACCACACCCACTGTGACCAACTGACCACACCCACTGCCATCAACTGACCACACCCACTGTGACCAACTGACCACACCCACTGACACCAACTGACCACACCCACTGCCACCAACTGACCACACACACTGTGACCAACTGACCGCACCCACTGCCACCAACTGACGACACCCACTGCCACCAACTGACCACAACAACTGCCACCAACTGACCACACCCACTGTGACCAACTGACCACACCCACTGTGACCAACTGACCGCACCCACTGTGATCAACTGACCACACCCACTGTGACCAACTGACCACACCCACTGTGACCAACTGACCGCACCCACTGTGACCAACTGACCACACCCACTGTGACCAACTGACCACACCCACTGCCACCAACTGACCACACCCACTGTGACCAACTGACCACACCCACTGTGACCAACTGACCACACCCACTGCCACCAACTGACCACAACCACTGTGACCAACTGACCACATCCACTGTGACCAGCTGACCACACCCACTGCCATCAACTGACCACACCCACTGACACCAACTGACCACACCCACTGTGACCTACTGACTGCACCCGCTGTGACCAACTGACCACACCCACTGTGACCAACTGACCACACCCACTGCCACCAACTGACCGCACCCACTGCCACCAACTGACCACACCCACTGCCACCAACTGACCACACCCACTGTGACCAACTGACCACACCCACTGTGACCAACTGACCACACCCACTGTGACCAACTGACCACACCCACTGCCACCAACTGACCACACCCACTGCCACCAACTGACCACACCCACTGCCACCAACTGACCACACCCACTGTGACCAACTGACCACATCCACTGTGACCAACTGACCGCACCCACTTGGACCAACTAACCACACCCACTGTGACCAACTGACCACACCCACTGTGACCAACTGACCACACCCACTGCCACCAACTGACCACACCCACTGCCACCAACTGACCACACCCACTGCCACCAACTGACCACACCCACTGTGACCAACTGACCACACCCACTGTGACCAACTGACCACAGCCACTGTGACCAACTGACCGCACCCACTGCCACCAACTGACCACACCCACTGCCACCAACTGACCACACCCACTGTGACCAACTGACCACACCCACTGTGACCAACTGACCACACCCACTGCCACCAACTGACCACACCCACTGTGACCAACTGACCACACCCACTGACACCAACTGACCACCCCCACTGTGACCAACTGACCACACCCACTGTGACCAACTGACCACACCCACTGTGACCAACTGACCGCACCCACTGTGACCAACTGACCAAACCCACTGTGACCAACTGACCACACCCACTGTGACCAACTGAACACACCCACTGTGACCAACTGACCACACCCACTGTGACCAAATGACCACACCCACTGCCACCAACTGACCACACCCACTGCCACCAACTGACCGCACCCACTGTGACCAACTGACCACACCCATTGCCACCAACTGCCCACACCCACTGTGACCAACTGACCACACCCACTGTGACCAACTGACTACACCCACTGACACCAACTGACCACACCCACTGTGACCAACTGACCACACCCACTGCCCCCAACTGACCACACCCACTGTGACCAACTGACCACACCCACTGCCACCAACTGACCGCACCCACTGTGACCAACTGACCACACCCACTGTGACCAACTGACCACACCCACTGTGACCAACTGACCACACCCACTGTGACCAACTGACCACACCCACTGACACCAACTGACCACACCTACTGTGACCAACTGACCACACCCACTGTGACCAACTGACCACACCCACTGTGACCAACTGACCACACCCACTGCCACCAAATGACCACACCCACTGACACCAACTGACCACACTCACTCTGACCAACTGACCACACCCACTGTGACCAACTGACCACACCCACTGCAACCAACTGACCACACCCACTGCCATCAACTGACCACACCCACTGTGACCAACTGACCGCAACCACTGTGACCAACTGACCACACCCACTTCCACCAACTGACCACACCCACTGTGACCAACTGACCACACCCACAGCCATCAACTGACCACACCCACTGTGACCAACTGACCACACCCACTGCCATCAACTGACCACACCCACTGTGACAAACTGACCACACCCACTGACACCAACTGACCACACCCACTGCCACCAACTGACCACACCCACTGTGACCAACTGACCGCACCCACTGTGACCAACTGACCACACCCACTGACACCAACTGACCACACCCACTGCCATCAACTGACCACACCCATTGTGACCAACTGACCACACCCACTGACACCAACTGACCACACCCACTGCCATCAACTGACCACACCCACTGCCATCAACTGACCACACCCACTGTGGCCAACTGACCGCACCCACTGTGACCAACTGACCACACCCACTGTGACCAACTGACCACACCCACTGTGACCAACTGACCACACCCACTGTGACCAACTGACCAAACCCACTGTGACCAACTGACCACACCCACTGTGACCAACTGACCACACCCACTGCCACCAACTGACCACACCCACTGCCACCAACTGACCACACCCACTGTGACCAACTGACCACACCTACTGTGACCAACTGACCACACCCACTGTGACCAACTGACCACACCCACTGTGACCAACTGACCACACCCACTGTGACCAACTGACCACACCTACTGTGACCAACTGACCACACCCACTGTGGCCCAACTGACCACACCCACTGCCACCAACTGACCACACCCACTGCCACCAACTGACCACACCCACTGCCAGCAACTGACCACACCCACTGTGACCAACTGACCACACCCACTGTGACCAACTGACCACACCCACTGTGACCAACTGACCACACCCACTGCCACCAACTGACCACACCCACTGCCACCAACTGACCACACCCACTGCCACCAACTGAGCACACCCACTGTGACCAACTGACCACATCCACTGTGACCAACTAACCGCACCCACTTGGACCAACTAACCACACCCACTGTGACCAACTGACCACACCCACTGTGACCAACTGACCACACCCACTGCCACCAACTGACCACACCCACTGCCACCAACTGACCACACCCACTGCCACCAACTGACCACACCCACTGTGACCAACTGACCACACCCACTGTGACCAACTGACCACAGCCACTGTGACCAACTGACCGCACCCACTGCCACCAACTGACCACACCCACTGCCACCAACTGACCACACCCACTGTGACCAACTGACCACACCCACTGTGACCAACTGACCACAGCCACTGCCACCAACTGACCACACCCACTGTGACCAACTGACCACACCCACTGACACCAACTGACCACCCCCACTGTGACCAACTGACCACACCCACTGTGACCAACTGACCACACCCACTGAGACCAACTGACCGCACCCACGGTGACCAACTGACCAAACCCACTGTGACCAACTGACCACACCCACTGTGACCAACTGAACACACCCACTGTGACCAACTGACCACACCCACTGTGACCAACCGACCACACCCACTGCCACCAACTGACCACACCCACTGACACCAACTGACCACACCCACTGTGACCAACTGACCACACCCACTGTGACCAACTGACCACACCCACTGCCACCAACTGACCACACCCACTGTGACCAACTGACCACACCCACTGTGACCAACTGACCACACCCACTGTGACCAACTGACCACACCCACTGCCACCAACTGACCACACCCACTGTGACCAACTGACCACACCCACTGTGACCAACTGACCGCACCCACTTTGACCAACTGACCACACCCACTGTGACCAACTGACCACACCCACTGTGACCAACTGACCACACCCACTGTGACCAACTGACCGCACCCACTGTGACCAACTGACCGCACCCACTGTGACCAACTGACCACACCCACTGTGACCAACTGACCGCACCCACTGTGACCAACTGACCACACCCACTGTGACCAACTGACCACACCCACTGTGACCAACTGACCACACCCACTGTGACCAACTGACCACACCCACCTTGACCAACTGACCGCACCCACTGTGACCAACTGACCACACCCACTGTGACCAACTGACCACACCCACTGCCACCAACTGACCACACCCACTGCCACCAACTGACCGCACCCACTGTGACCAACTGACCACACCCACTGCCACCAACTGATCACACCCACTGTGACCAACTGACCACACCCACTGTGACCAACTGACCGCACCCACTGTGACCAACTGACCACACCCACTGTGACCAACTGACCGCACCCACTGTGACCAACTGACCACACCCACTGTGACCAACTGACCGCACCCACTGTGACCAACTGACCGCACCCACTGCCACCAACTGACCACACCCACTGCCACCAACTGACCACACCCACTGTGACCAACTGGCCACACCCACTGTGACCAACTGACCACACCAACTGTGACCAACTGACCACACCCACTGCCATCAACTGACCACACCCACTGCCATCAACTGACCACACCCACTGACACCAACTGACCACACCCACTGTGACCTACTGACTGCACCGCTGTGACCAACTGACCACACCCACTGTGACCAACTGACCACACCCACTGCCACCAACTGACCGCACCCACTGCCACCAACTGACCACACCCACTGCCACCAACTGACCACACCCACTGTGACCAACTGACCACACCCACTGTGACCAACTGACCACACCCACTGTGACCAACTGACCACACCCACTGCCACCAACTGACCACACCCACTGCCACCAACTGACCACACCCACTGCCACCAACTGACCACACCCACTGTGACCAACTGACCACATCCACTGTGACCAACTAACCGCACCCACTTGGACCAACTAACCACACCCACTGTGACCAACTGACCACACCCACTGTGACCAACTGACCACACCCACTGCCACCAACTGACCACACCCACTGCCACCAACTGACCACACCCACTGCCACCAACTGACCACACCCACTGTGACCAACTGACCACACCCACTGTGACCAACTGACCACAGCCACTGTGACCAACTGACCGCACCCACTGCCACCAACTGACCACACCCACTGCCACCAACTGACCACACCCACTGTGACCAACTGACCACACCCACTGTGACCAACTGACCACAGCCACTGCCACCAACTGACCACACCCACTGTGACCAACTGACCACACCCACTGACACCAACTGACCACCCCCACTGTGAGCAACTGACCACACCCACTGTGACCAACTGACCACACCCACTGAGACCAACTGACCGCACCCACGGTGACCAACTGACCAAACCCACTGTGACCAACTGACCACACCCACTGTGACCAACTGAACACACCCACTGTGACCAACTGACCACACCCACTGTGACCAACCGACCACACCCACTGCCACCAACTGACCACACCCACTGACACCAACTGACCACACCCACTGTGACCAACTGACCACACCCACTGTGACCAACTGACCACACCCACTGCCACCAACTGACCACACCCACTGTGACCAACTGACCACACCCACTGTGACCAACTGACCACACCCACTGTGACCAACTGACCACACCCACTGCCACCAACTGACCACACCCACTGCCATCAACTGACCACACCCACTGTGACCAACTGACCGCAACCACTGTGACCAACTGACCACACCCACTGCCACCAACTGACCACACCCACTGTGACCAACTGAACACACCCACTGCCATCAACTGACCACACCCACTGTGACCAACTGACCACACCCACTGCCATCAACTGACCACACCCACTGTGACCAACTGACCACACCCACTGACACCAACTGACCACACCCACTGCCACCAACTGACCACACACACTGTGACCAACTGACCGCACCCACTGCCACCAACTGACGACACCCACTGCCACCAACTGACCACAACAACTGCCACCAACTGACCACACCCACTGTGACCAACTGACCACACCCACTGCCACCAACTGACCACACCCACTGCCACCAACTGACCACACCCACTGTGACCAACTGACCACACCCACTGTGACCAACTGACCACAGCCACTGTGACCAACTGACCGCACCCACTGCCACCAACTGACCACACCCACTGCCACCAACTGACCACCCCCACTGTGACCAACTGACCACACCCACTGTGACCAACTGACCACACCCACTGCCACCAACTGACCACACCCACTGTGACCAACTGACCACACCCACTGACACCAACTGACCACCCCCACTGTGACCAACTGACCACACCCACTGTGACCAACTGACCACACCCACTGTGACCAACTGACCGCAGCCACTGTGACCAACTGACCAAACCCACTGTGACCAACTGACCACACCCACTGTGACCAACTGAACACACCCACTGTGACCAACTGACCACACCCACTGTGACCAACTGACCACACCCACTGCCACCAACTGACCACACCCACTGCCACCAACTGACCGCACCCACTGTGACCAACTGACCACACCCATTGCCACCAACTGACCACACCCACTGTGACCAACTGACGACACCCACTGTGACCAACTGACTACACCCACTGACACCAACTGACCACACCCACTGTGACCAACTGACCACACCCACTGCCCCCAACTGACCACACCCACTGTGACCAACTGACCACAACCCACTGTGACCAACTGACCAAACCCACTGTGACCAACTGACCACACCCACTGTGACCAACTGACCACACCCACTGACACCACTGACCACACCTACTGTGACCAACTGACCACACCCACTGTGACCAACTGACCACACCCACTGTGACCAACTGACCACACCCACTGCCACCAACTGACCACACCCACTGACACCAACTGACCACACTCACTCTGACCAACTGACCACACCCACTGTGACCAACTGACCACACCCACTGCCACCAACTGACCACACCCACTGCCATCAACTGACCACACCCACTGTGACCAACTGACCGCAACCACTGTGACCAACTGACCACACCCACTTCCACCAACTGACCACACCCACTGTGACCAACTGACCACACCCACAGCCATCAACTGACCACACCCACTGTGACCAACTGACCACACCCACTGCCATCAACTGACCACACCCACTGTGACCAACTGACCACACCCACTGACACCAACTGACCACACCCACTGACACCAACTGACCACACCCACTGTGACCAACTGACCACACCCACTGCCATCAACTGACCACACCCACTGTGACCAACTGACCACACCCACTGTGACCAACTGACCACACCCACTGTGACCAACTGACCACACCCACTGTGACCAACTGACCGCACCCACTGTGACCAACTGACCACACCCACTGACACCAACTGACCACACCCACTGACACCAACTGACCACACCCACTGCCATCAACTGACCACACCCATTGTGACCAACTGACCACACCCACTGTGACCAACTGACCACACCCACTGACACCAACTGACCACACCCACTGCCATCAACTGACCACACCCACTGCCCCAACTGACCACACCCACTGTGACCAACTGACCACACCCACTGACACCAACTGACCACACCCACTGCCATCAACTGACCACACCCATTGTGACCAACTGACCACACCCACTGACACCAACTGACCACACCCACTGCCATCAACTGACCACACCCACTGCCATCAACTGACCACACCCACTGTGGCCAACTGACCACACCCACTGCCACCAACTGACCACACCCACTGTGACCAACTGACCACACCCACTGTGACCAACTGACCACAGCCACTGCCACCAACTGACCACACCCACTGTGACCAACTGACCACACCCACTGACACCAACTGACCACCCCCACTGTGACCAACTGACCACACCCACTGTGACCAACTGACCACACCCACTGAGACCAACTGACCGCACCCACGGTGACCAACTGACCAAACCCACTGTGACCAACTGACCACACCCACTGTGACCAACTGAACACACCCACTGTGACCAACTGACCACACCCACTGTGACCAACCGACCACACCCACTGCCACCAACTGACCACACCCACTGACACCAACTGACCACACCCACTGTGACCAACTGACCACACCCACTGTGACCAACTGACCACACCCACTGCCACCAACTGACCACACCCACTGTGACCAACTGACCACACCCACTGTGACCAACTGACCACACCCACTGTGACCAACTGACACACCCACTGCCACCAACTGACCACACCCACTGCCATCAACTGACCACACCCACTGTGACCAACTGACCGCAACCACTGTGACCAACTGACCACACCCACTGCCACCAACTGACCACACCCACTGTGACCAACTGAACACACCCACTGCCATCAACTGACCACACCCACTGTGACCAACTGACCACACCCACTGCCATCAACTGACCACACCCACTGTGACCAACTGACCACACCCACTGACACCAACTGACCACACCCACTGCCACCAACTGACCACACACACTGTGACCAACTGACCGCACCCACTGCCACCAACTGACGACACCCACTGCCACCAACTGACCACAACAACTGCCACCAACTGACCACACCCACTGTGACCAACTGACCACACCCACTGTGACCAACTGACCGCACCCACTGTGATCAACTGACCACACCCACTGTGACCAACTGACCACACCCACTGTGACCAACTGACCGCACCCACTGTGACCAACTGACCACACCCACTGTGACCAACTGACCACACCCACTGCCACCAACTGACCACACCCACTGTGACCAACTGACCACACCCACTGTGACCAACTGACCACACCCACTGCCACCAACTGACCACAACCACTGTGACCAACTGACCACATCCACTGTGACCAGCTGACCACACCCACTGCCATCAACTGACCACACCCACTGACACCAACTGACCACACCCACTGTGACCTACTGACTGCACCCGCTGTGACCAACTGACCACACCCACTGTGACCAACTGACCACACCCACTGCCACCAACTGACCGCACCCACTGCCACCAACTGACCACACCCACTGCCACCAACTGACCACACCCACTGTGACCAACTGACCACACCCACTGTGACCAACTGACCACACCCACTGTGACCAACTGACCACACCCACTGCCACCAACTGACCACACCCACTGCCACCAACTGACCACACCCACTGCCACCAACTGACCACACCCACTGTGACCAACTGACCACATCCACTGTGACCAACTGACCGCACCCACTTGGACCAACTAACCACACCCACTGTGACCAACTGACCACACCCACTGTGACCAACTGACCACACCCACTGCCACCAACTGACCACACCCACTGCCACCAACTGACCACACCCACTGCCACCAACTGACCACACCCACTGTGACCAACTGACCACACCCACTGTGACCAACTGACCACAGCCACTGTGACCAACTGACCGCACCCACTGCCACCAACTGACCACACCCACTGCCACCAACTGACCACACCCACTGTGACCAACTGACCACACCCACTGTGACCAACTGACCACACCCACTGCCACCAACTGACCACACCCACAGTGACCAACTGACCACACCCACTGACACCAACTGACCACCCCCACTGTGACCAACTGACCACACCCACTGTGACCAACTGACCACACCCACTGTGACCAACTGACCGCACCCACTGTGACCAACTGACCAAACCCACTGTGACCAACTGACCACACCCACTGTGACCAACTGAACACACCCACTGTGACCAACTGACCACACCCACTGTGACCAAATGACCACACCCACTGCCACCAACTGACCACACCCACTGCCACCAACTGACCGCACCCACTGTGACCAACTGACCACACCCATTGCCACCAACTGCCCACACCCACTGTGACCAACTGACCACACCCACTGTGACCAACTGACTACACCCACTGACACCAACTGACCACACCCACTGTGACCAACTGACCACACCCACTGCCCCCAACTGACCACACCCACTGTGACCAACTGACCACACCCACTGCCACCAACTGACCGCACCCACTGTGACCAACTGACCACACCCACTGTGACCAACTGACCACACCCACTGTGACCAACTGACCACACCCACTGTGACCAACTGACCACACCCACTGACACCAACTGACCACACCTACTGTGACCAACTGACCACACCCACTGTGACCAACTGACCACACCCACTGTGACCAACTGACCACACCCACTGCCACCAAATGACCACACCCACTGACACCAACTGACCACACTCACTCTGACCAACTGACCACACCCACTGTGACCAACTGACCACACCCACTGCAACCAACTGACCACACCCACTGCCATCAACTGACCACACCACTGTGACCAACTGACCGCAACCACTGTGACCAACTGACCACACCCACTTCCACCAACTGACCACACCCACTGTGACCAACTGACCACACCCACAGCCATCAACTGACCACACCCACTGTGACCAACTGACCACACCCACTGCCATCAACTGACCACACCCACTGTGACAAACTGACCACACCCACTGACACCAACTGACCACACCCACTGCCACCAACTGACCACACCCACTGTGACCAACTGACCGCACCCACTGTGACCAACTGACCACACCCACTGACACCAACTGACCACACCCACTGCCATCAACTGACCACACCCATTGTGACCAACTGACCACACCCACTGACACCAACTGACCACACCCACTGCCATCAACTGACCACACCCACTGCCATCAACTGACCACACCCACTGTGGCCAACTGACCGCACCCACTGTGACCAACTGACCACACCCACTGTGACCAACTGACCACACCCACTGTGACCAACTGACCACACCCACTGTGACCAACTGACCAAACCCACTGTGACCAACTGACCACACCCACTGTGACCAACTGACCACACCCACTGCCACCAACTGACCACACCCACTGCCACCAACTGACCACACCCACTGTGACCAACTGACCACACCTACTGTGACCAACTGACCACACCCACTGTGACCAACTGACCACACCCACTGTGACCAACTGACCACACCCACTGTGACCAACTGACCACACCTACTGTGACCAACTGACCACACCCACTGTGGCCCAACTGACCACACCCACTGCCACCAACTGACCACACCCACTGCCACCAACTGACCACACCCACTGCCAGCAACTGACCACACCCACTGTGACCAACTGACCACACCCACTGTGACCAACTGACCACACCCACTGTGACCAACTGACCACACCCACTGCCACCAACTGACCACACCCACTGCCACCAACTGACCACACCCACTGCCACCAACTGAGCACACCCACTGTGACCAACTGACCACATCCACTGTGACCAACTAACCGCACCCACTTGGACCAACTAACCACACCCACTGTGACCAACTGACCACACCCACTGTGACCAACTGACCACACCCACTGCCACCAACTGACCACACCCACTGCCACCAACTGACCACACCCACTGCCACCAACTGACCACACCCACTGTGACCAACTGACCACACCCACTGTGACCAACTGACCACAGCCACTGTGACCAACTGACCGCACCCACTGCCACCAACTGACCACACCCACTGCCACCAACTGACCACACCCACTGTGACCAACTGACCACACCCACTGTGACCAACTGACCACAGCCACTGCCACCAACTGACCACACCCACTGTGACCAACTGACCACACCCACTGACACCAACTGACCACCCCCACTGTGACCAACTGACCACACCCACTGTGACCAACTGACCACACCCACTGAGACCAACTGACCGCACCCACGGTGACCAACTGACCAAACCCACTGTGACCAACTGACCACACCCACTGTGACCAACTGAACACACCCACTGTGACCAACTGACCACACCCACTGTGACCAACCGACCACACCCACTGCCACCAACTGACCACACCCACTGACACCAACTGACCACACCCACTGTGACCAACTGACCACACCCACTGTGACCAACTGACCACACCCACTGCCACCAACTGACCACACCCACTGTGACCAACTGACCACACCCACTGTGACCAACTGACCACACCCACTGTGACCAACTGACCACACCCACTGCCACCAACTGACCACACCCACTGCCATCAACTGACCACACCCACTGTGACCAACTGACCGCAACCACTGTGACCAACTGACCACACCCACTGCCACCAACTGACCACACCCACTGTGACCAACTGAACACACCCACTGCCATCAACTGACCACACCCACTGTGACCAACTGACCACACCCACTGCCATCAACTGACCACACCCACTGTGACCAACTGACCACACCCACTGACACCAACTGACCACACCCACTGCCACCAACTGACCACACACACTGTGACCAACTGACCGCACCCACTGCCACCAACTGACGACACCCACTGCCACCAACTGACCACAACAACTGCCACCAACTGACCACACCCACTGTGACCAACTGACCACACCCACTGTGACCAACTGACCGCACCCACTGTGATCAACTGACCACACCCACTGTGACCAACTGACCACACCCACTGTGACCAACTGACCGCACCCACTGTGACCAACTGACCACACCCACTGTGACCAACTGACCACACCCACTGCCACCAACTGACCACACCCACTGTGACCAACTGACCACACCCACTGTGACCAACTGACCACACCCACTGCCACCAACTGACCACAACCACTGTGACCAACTGACCACATCCACTGTGACCAGCTGACCACACCCACTGCCATCAACTGACCACACCCACTGACACCAACTGACCACACCCACTGTGACCTACTGACTGCACCCGCTGTGACCAACTGACCACACCCACTGTGACCAACTGACCACACCCACTGCCACCAACTGACCGCACCCACTGCCACCAACTGACCACACCCACTGCCACCAACTGACCACACCCACTGTGACCAACTGACCACACCCACTGTGACCAACTGACCACACCCACTGTGACCAACTGACCACACCCACTGCCACCAACTGACCACACCCACTGCCACCAACTGACCACACCCACTGCCACCAACTGACCACACCCACTGTGACCAACTGACCACATCCACTGTGACCAACTGACCGCACCCACTTGGACCAACTAACCACACCCACTGTGACCAACTGACCACACCCACTGTGACCAACTGACCACACCCACTGCCACCAACTGACCACACCCACTGCCACCAACTGACCACACCCACTGCCACCAACTGACCACACCCACTGTGACCAACTGACCACACCCACTGTGACCAACTGACCACAGCCACTGTGACCAACTGACCGCACCCACTGCCACCAACTGACCACACCCACTGCCACCAACTGACCACACCCACTGTGACCAACTGACCACACCCACTGTGACCAACTGACCACACCCACTGCCACCAACTGACCACACCCACTGTGACCAACTGACCACACCCACTGACACCAACTGACCACCCCCACTGTGACCAACTGACCACACCCACTGTGACCAACTGACCACACCCACTGTGACCAACTGACCGCACCCACTGTGACCAACTGACCAAACCCACTGTGACCAACTGACCACACCCACTGTGACCAACTGAACACACCCACTGTGACCAACTGACCACACCCACTGTGACCAAATGACCACACCCACTGCCACCAACTGACCACACCCACTGCCACCAACTGACCGCACCCACTGTGACCAACTGACCACACCCATTGCCACCAACTGCCCACACCCACTGTGACCAACTGACCACACCCACTGTGACCAACTGACTACACCCACTGACACCAACTGACCACACCCACTGTGACCAACTGACCACACCCACTGCCCCCAACTGACCACACCCACTGTGACCAACTGACCACACCCACTGCCACCAACTGACCGCACCCACTGTGACCAACTGACCACACCCACTGTGACCAACTGACCACACCCACTGTGACCAACTGACCACACCCACTGTGACCAACTGACCACACCCACTGACACCAACTGACCACACCTACTGTGACCAACTGACCACACCCACTGTGACCAACTGACCACACCCACTGTGACCAACTGACCACACCCACTGCCACCAAATGACCACACCCACTGACACCAACTGACCACACTCACTCTGACCAACTGACCACACCCACTGTGACCAACTGACCACACCCACTGCAACCAACTGACCACACCCACTGCCATCAACTGACCACACCCACTGTGACCAACTGACCGCAACCACTGTGACCAACTGACCACACCCACTTCCACCAACTGACCACACCCACTGTGACCAACTGACCACACCCACAGCCATCAACTGACCACACCCACTGTGACCAACTGACCACACCCACTGCCATCAACTGACCACACCCACTGTGACAAACTGACCACACCCACTGACACCAACTGACCACACCCACTGCCACCAACTGACCACACCCACTGTGACCAACTGACCGCACCCACTGTGACCAACTGACCGCACCCACTGTGACCAACTGACCGCACCCACTGTGACCAACTGACCACACCCACTGTGACCAACTGACCACACCCACTGACACCAACTGACCACACCCACTGTGACCAACTGACCACACCCACTGCCACCAACTGACCACACCCACTGTGACCAACTGACCACACCCACTGCCATCAACTGACCACACCCACTGTGATCAACTGACCACACCCACTGTGACCAACTGACCACACCCACTGTGACCAACTGACCACACCCACTGTGACCAACTGACCGCACCCACTGTGACCAACTGACCACACCCACTGACACCAACTGACCACACCCACTGACACCAACTGACCACACCCACTGCCATCAACTGACCACACCCATTGTGACCAATTGACCACACCCACTGTGACCAACTGACCACACCCACTGACACCAACTGACCACACCCACTGCCATCAACTGACCACACCCACTACCCCAACTGACCACACCCACTGTGACCAACAGACCACACCCACTGACACCAACTGACCACACCCACTGCCATCAACTGACCACACCCACTGTGACCAACTGACCACACCCACTGACACCAACTGACCACACCCACTGCCATCAACTGACCACACCCACTGCCATCAACTGACCACACCCACTGTGACCAACTGACTGCACCCACTGTGACCAACTGACCACACCCACTGTGACCAACTGACCACACCCACTGTGACCAACTGACCACACCCACTGTGACCAACTGACCACACCCACTGTGACCAACTGACCACACCCACTGTGACCAACTGACCACACCCACTGTGACCAACTGACCACACCCACTGCCACCAACTGACCACACCCACTGCCACCAACTGACCACACCCACTGTGACCAACTGACCACACCTACTGTGACCAACTGACCACACCCACTGTGACCAACTGACCACACCCACTGTGACCAACTGACCACACCCACTGTGACCAACTGACCACACCTACTGTGACCAACTGACCACACCCACTGTGGCCCAACTGACCACACCCACTGCCACCAACTGACCACACCCACTGCCACCAACTGACCACACCCACTGCCAGCAACTGACCACACCCACTGTGACCAACTGACCGCACCCACTGTGACCAACTGACCGCACCCACTTTGACCAACTGACCACACCCACTGTGACCAACTGACCACACCCACTGTGACCAACTGACCACACCCACTGTGACCAACTGACCGCACCCACTGTGACCAACTGACCACACCCACTGTGACCAACTGACCACACCCACTGTGACCAACTGACCGCACCCACTGTGACCAACTGACCACACCCACTGTGACCAACTGACCACACCCACTGTGACCAACTGACCACACCCACTGTGACCAACTGACCACACCCACTTTGACCAACTGACCGCACCCACTGTGACCAACTGACCACACCCACTGTGACCAACTGACCACACCCACTGCCACCAACTGACCACACCCACTGCCACCAACTGACCGCACCCACTGTGACCAACTGACCACACCCACTGCCACCAACTGATCACACCCACTGTGACCAACTGACCACACCCACTGTGACCAACTGACCGCACCCACTGTGACCAACTGACCACACCCACTGTGACCAACTGACCGCACCCACTGTGACCAACTGACCGCACCCGCTGTGACCAACTGACCACACCCACTGTAACCACTGATACACCCACTGTGACCAACTGACTACACCCACTGTGACCAACTGACCGCACCCACTGTGACCAACTGACCACACCAACTGTGACCAACTGACCACACCCACTGTGACCAACTGACCACACCCACTGTGACCAACTGACCACACCCACTGTGACCAACTGACCACACCCACTGTGACCAACTGACCACACCCACTGCCACCAACTGACCACACCCACTGCCACCAACTGACCACACCCACTGTGACCAACTGGCCACACCCACTGTGACCAACTGACCACACCAACTGTGACCAACTGACCACACCCACTGCCATCAACTGACCACACCCACTGCCATCAGCTGACCACACCCACTGCCATCATCTGACCACACCCACTGCCACCAACTGACCACACCCACTGTGACCAACTGACCACACCCACTGCCATCAACTGACCACACCCACTGCCATCAACTGACCACACCCACTGCCATCAACTGACCACACCCACTGCCATCAACTGACCACACCCACTGTGACCAACTGACCACACCCACTGCCACCAACTGACCACACCCACTGCCACCAACTGACCACACCCACTGCCACCAACTGACCACACCCACTGTAACCAACTGACCACACCCACTGTGACCAACTGACCGAGCCCACTGTGACCAACTGACCACACCCACTGTGACCAACTGACCACACCCACTGCCACCAACTGACCACACCCACTGTGACCAACTGACCACACCCACTGACACCAACTGACCACCCCCACTGTGACCAACTGACCACACCCACTGTGACCAACTGACCACACCCACTGTGACCAACTGACCGCACCCACTGTGACCAACTGACCAAACCCACTGTGACCAACTGACCACACCCACTGTGACCAACTGAACACACCCACTGTGACCAACTGACCACACCCACTGCCACCAACTGACCGCACCCACTGTGACCAACTGACCACACCCATTGCCACCAACTGCCCACACCCACTGTGACCAACTGACCACACCCACTGTGACCAACTGACTACACCCACTGACACCAACTGACCACACCCACTGTGACCAACTGACCACACCCACTGCCCCCAACTGACCACACCCACTGTGACCAACTGACCACACCCACTGCCACCAACTGACCGCACCCACTGTGACCAACTGACCACACCCACTGTGACCAACTGACCACACCCACTGTGACCAACTGACCACACCCACTGTGACCAACTGACCACACCCACTGACACCAACTGACCACACCTACTGTGACCAACTGACCACACCCACTGTGACCAACTGACCACACCCACTGTGACCAACTGACCACACCCACTGCCACCAAATGACCACACCCACTGACACCAACTGACCACACTCACTCTGACCAACTGACCACACCCACTGTGACCAACTGACCACACCCACTGCAACCAACTGACCACACCCACTGCCATCAACTGACCACACCCACTGTGACCAACTGACCGCAACCACTGTGACCAACTGACCACACCCACTTCCACCAACTGACCACACCCACTGTGACCAACTGACCACACCCACAGCCATCAACTGACCACACCCACTGTGACCAACTGACCACACCCACTGCCATCAACTGACCACACCCACTGTGACAAACTGACCACACCCACTGACACCAACTGACCACACCCACTGCCACCAACTGACCACACCCACTGTGACCAACTGACCGCACCCACTGTGACCAACTGACCGCACCCACTGTGACCAACTGACCGCACCCACTGTGACCAACTGACCACACCCACTGTGACCAACTGACCACACCCACTGACACCAACTGACCACACCCACTGTGACCAACTGACCACACCCACTGCCACCAACTGACCACACCCACTGTGACCAACTGACCACACCCACTGCCATCAACTGACCACACCCACTGTGATCAACTGACCACACCCACTGTGACCAACTGACCACACCCACTGTGACCAACTGACCACACCCACTGTGACCAACTGACCGCACCCACTGTGACCAACTGACCACACCCACTGACACCAACTGACCACACCCACTGACACCAACTGACCACACCCACTGCCATCAACTGACCACACCCATTGTGACCAATTGACCACACCCACTGTGACCAACTGACCACACCCACTGACACCAACTGACCACACCCACTGCCATCAACTGACCACACCCACTACCCCAACTGACCACACCCACTGTGACCAACAGACCACACCCACTGACACCAACTGACCACACCCACTGCCATCAACTGACCACACCCACTGTGACCAACTGACCACACCCACTGACACCAACTGACCACACCCACTGCCATCAACTGACCACACCCACTGCCATCAACTGACCACACCCACTGTGACCAACTGACCGCACCCACTGTGACCAACTGACCACACCCACTGTGACCAACTGACCACACCCACTGTGACCAACTGACCACACCCACTGTGACCAACTGACCACACCCACTGTGACCAACTGACCACACCCACTGTGACCAACTGACCACACCCACTGTGACCAACTGACCACACCCACTGCCACCAACTGACCACACCCACTGCCACCAACTGACCACACCCACTGTGACCAACTGACCACACCTACTGTGACCAACTGACCACACCCACTGTGACCAACTGACCACACCCACTGTGACCAACTGACCACACCCACTGTGACCAACTGACCACACCTACTGTGACCAACTGACCACACCCACTGTGGCCCAACTGACCACACCCACTGCCACCAACTGACCACACCCACTGCCACCAACTGACCACACCCACTGCCAGCAACTGACCACACCCACTGTGACCAACTGACCGCACCCACTGTGACCAACTGACCGCACCCACTTTGACCAACTGACCACACCCACTGTGACCAACTGACCACACCCACTGTGACCAACTGACCACACCCACTGTGACCAACTGACCGCACCCACTGTGACCAACTGACCACACCCACTGTGACCAACTGACCACACCCACTGTGACCAACTGACCGCACCCACTGTGACCAACTGACCACACCCACTGTGACCAACTGACCACACCCACTGTGACCAACTGACCACACCCACTGTGACCAACTGACCACACCCACTTTGACCAACTGACCGCACCCACTGTGACCAACTGACCACACCCACTGTGACCAACTGACCACACCCACTGCCACCAACTGACCACACCCACTGCCACCAACTGACCGCACCCACTGTGACCAACTGACCACACCCACTGCCACCAACTGATCACACCCACTGTGACCAACTGACCACACCCACTGTGACCAACTGACCGCACCCACTGTGACCAACTGACCACACCCACTGTGACCAACTGACCGCACCCACTGTGACCAACTGACCGCACCCGCTGTGACCAACTGACCACACCCACTGTAACCACTGATACACCCACTGTGACCAACTGACTACACCCACTGTGACCAACTGACCGCACCCACTGTGACCAACTGACCACACCAACTGTGACCAACTGACCACACCCACTGTGACCAACTGACCACACCCACTGTGACCAACTGACCACACCCACTGTGACCAACTGACCACACCCACTGTGACCAACTGACCACACCCACTGCCACCAACTGACCACACCCACTGCCACCAACTGACCACACCCACTGTGACCAACTGGCCACACCCACTGTGACCAACTGACCACACCAACTGTGACCAACTGACCACACCCACTGCCATCAACTGACCACACCCACTGCCATCAGCTGACCACACCCACTGCCATCATCTGACCACACCCACTGCCACCAACTGACCACACCCACTGTGACCAACTGACCACACCCACTGCCATCAACTGACCACACCCACTGCCATCAACTGACCACACCCACTGCCATCAACTGACCACACCCACTGCCATCAACTGACCACACCCACTGTGACCAACTGACCACACCCACTGCCACCAACTGACCACACCCACTGCCACCAACTGACCACACCCACTGCCACCAACTGACCACACCCACTGTAACCAACTGACCACACCCACTGTGACCAACTGACCGAGCCCACTGTGACCAACTGACCACACCCACTGACACCAACTGACCATACCCACTGTGACCAACTGACCGCACCCACTGTGACCAACTGACCACACCCACTGTGACCAACTGACAACACCGACTGTGACCAACTGACCGCACCCGCTGTGACCAACTGACCGCACCCGCTGTGACCAACTAACCACACCCACTGTGACCAACTGACCACACCCACTGTGACCAACTGACCACACCCACTGTGACCAACTGACCGCACCCACTGTGACCAACTGACCACACCCACTGTGACCAACTGACCGCACCCACTGTGACCAACTGACCACACCCACTGTGACCAACTGACCACACCCACTGCCACCAACTGACCACACCCACTGCCACCAACTGACCGCACCCACTGTGACCAACTGACCACACCCACTGCCACCAACTGATCGCACCCACTGTGACCAACTGACCACACCCACTGTGACCAACTGACCGCACCCACTGTGACCATATGACCACACCCACTGTGACCAACTGACCGCACCCACTGTGACCAACTGACCGCACCCGCTGTGACCAACTGACCACACCCACTGTACCCACTGATACACCCACTGTGACCAACTGACTACACCCACTGTGAGCAACTGACCGCACCCACTGTGACCAACTGACCACACCAACTGTGACCAACTGACCACACCCACTGTGAACAACTGACCACACCCACTGTGACCAACTGACCACACCCACTGTGACCAACTGACCACACCCACTGTGACCAACTGACCACACCCACTGCCACCAACTGACCACACCCACTGCCACCAACTGACCACACCCACTGTGACCAACTGGCCACATCCACTGTGACCAACTGACCACACCAACTGTGACCAACTGACCACACCCACTGCCATCAACTGACCACACCCACTGCCATCAGCTGACCACACCCACTGCCATCATCTGACCACACCCACTGCCATCAACTGACCACACCCACTGTGACCAACTGACCACACCCACTGCCATCAACTGACCACACCCACTGCCATCAACTGACCACACCCACTGCCATCAACTGACCACACCCACTGCCATCAACTGACCACACCCACTGTGACCAACTGACCACACCCACTGCCACCAACTGACCACACCCACTGCCACCAACTGACCACACCCACTGCCACCAACTGACCACACCCACTGTGACCAACTGACCACACCCACTGTGACCAACTGACCGAGCCCACTGTGACCAACTGACCAAACCCACTGACACCAACTGACCATACCCACTGTGACCAACTGACCGCACCCACTGTGACCAACTGACCACACCCACTGTGACCAACTGACAACACCCACTGTGACCAACTGACCGCAACCGCTGTGACCAACTGACCGCACCCGCTGTGACCAACTGACCACACCCGCTGTGACCAACTGACCGCGCCCACTGTGACCAACTGACCACACCCACTGTGACCAACTGACCACACCCACTGTGACCAACTGACCACACCCACTGCCACCAACTGACCACACCCACTGCCACCAACTGACCACACCCACTGCCACCAACTGACCACACCCACTGCCACCAACTGACCACACCCACTGTGACCAACTGACCACACCCACTGTGACCAACTGACCACACCCATTGTGCCCAACTGACCACACCCACTGCCCCCAACTGACCACACCCACTGTGACCAACTGACCACACCCCCTTTGACCAACTGACCACACCCACTGCCACCAACTGACCACACCCACTGCCACCAACTGACCACACCCACTGTGACCAACTGACCGCACCCACTGCCACCAACTGACCGCACCCACTGCCACCAACTGACCACACCCACTGACACCAAATGACAACACCCACTGTGACCAACTGACCACACCCACTGTGAGCAACTGACCACACCCACTGCCACCAACTGACCACACCCACTGCCACCAACTGACCACACCCACTGTGACCAACTGACCACACCCACTGTGACCAACTGACCACACCCACTGTGACCAACTGACCACACCCACTGCCACCAACTGACCACACCCACTGCCACCAACTGACCACACCCACTGCCACCAACTGACCACACCCACTGTGACCAACTGACCACATCCACTGTGACCAACTGACCGCACCCACTTGGACCAACTAACCACACGCACTGTGACCAACTGACCACACCCACTGTGACCAACTGACCACACCCACTGCCACCAACTGACCGCGCCCACTGTGACCAACTGACCACACCCACTGTGACCAACTGACCACACCCACTGTGACCAACTGACCACACCCACTGCCACCAACTGACCACACCCACTGCCACCAACTGACCACACCCACTGCCACCAACTGACCACACCCACTGCCACCAACTGACCACACCCACTGTGACCAACTGACCACACCCACTGTGACCAACTGACCACACCCATTGTGACCAACTGACCACACCCACTGCCCCCAACTGACCACACCCACTGTGACCAACTGACCACACCCACTTTGACCAACTGACCACACCCACTGCCACCAACTGACCACACCCACTGCCACCAACTGACCACACCCACTGTGACCAACTGACCGCACCCACTGCCACCAACTGACCGCACCCACTGCCACCAACTGACCACACCCACTGACACCAAATGACAACACCCACTGTGACCAACTGACCACACCCACTGTGAGCAACTGACCACACCCACTGCCACCAACTGACCACACCCACTGCCACCAACTGACCACACCCACTGTGACCAACTGACCACACCCACTGTGACCAACTGACCACACCCACTGTGACCAACTGACCACACCCACTGCCACCAACTGACCACACCCACTGCCACCAACTGACCACACCCACTGCCACCAACTGACCACACCCACTGTGACCAACTGACCACATCCACTGTGACCAACTGACCGCACCCACTTGGACCAACTAACCACACCCACTGTGACCAACTGACCACACCCACTGTGACCAACTGACCACACCCACTGCCACCAACTGACCACACCCACTGTAACCAACTGACCACACCCACTGTGACCAACTGACCACAGCCACTGTGACCAACTGACCGCACCCACTGCCACCAACTGACCACACCCACTGCCACCAACTGACCACACCCACTGTGACCAACTGACCACACCCACTGTGACCAACTGACCACACCCACTGCCACCAACTGACCACACCCACTGTGACCAACTGACCACACCCACTGCCACCAACTGACCACACCCACTGCCACCAACTGACCGCACCCACTGTCACCAACTGACCACACCCATTGCCACCAACTGACCACACCCACTGTGACCAACTGACCACACCCACTGTGACCAACTGACCACGCCCACTGACACCAACTGACCACACCCACTGTGACCAACTGACCACACCCACTGCCCCCAACTGACCACACCCACTGTGACCAACTGTCCACACCCACTGCCACCAACTGACCGCACCCAGTGTGACCAACTGACCACACCCACTGTGACCAACTGACCACACCCACTGTGACCAACTGACCACACCCACTGTGACCAACTGACCACACCCACTGACACCAACTGACCACACCTACTGTGACCAACTGACCACACCCACTGTGACCAACTGACCACACCCACTACCACCAACTGACCACACCCACTGTGACCAACTGACCACACCCACTGTGACCAACTGACCACACCCACTGTGACCAACTGACCACACCCACTGCCACCAACTGACCACACCCACTGCCATCAACTGACCACACCCACTGTGACCAACTGACCACAACCACTGTGACCAAGTGACCACACCCACTGCCACCAACTGACCACACCCACTGTGGCCAACTGACCACACCCACTGCCATCAACTGACCACACCCACTGTGACCAACTGACCACACCCACTGCCATCAACTGACCACACCCACTGTGACCAACTGACCACACCCACTGCCACCAACTGACCACACCCACTGCCACCAACTGACCACACCCACTGTGACCAACTGACCGCACCCACTGTGACCAACTGACCGCACCCACTGTGACCAACTGACCACACCCACTGTGACCAACTGACCACACCCACTGACACCAACTGACCACACCCACTGTGACCAACTGACCACACCCACTGCCACCAACTGACCACACCCACTGTGACCAACTGACCACACCCACTGCCATCAACTGACCACACCCACTGTGACCAACTGACCACACCCACTGTGACCAACTGACCACACCCACTGTGACCAACTGACCACACCCACTGTGACCAACTGACCGCACCCACTGTGACCAACTGACCACACCCACTGACACCAACTGACCACACCCACTGACACCAACTGACCACACCTACTGCCATCAACTGACCACACCCATTGTGACCAACTGACCACACCCACTGTGACCAACTGACCACACCCACTGACACCAACTGACCACACCCACTGCCATCAACTGACCACACCCACTGCCCCAACTGACCACACCCACTGTGACCAACTGACCACACCCACTAACACCAACTGACCACACCCACTGCCATCAACTGACCACACCCACTGTGACCAACTGACCACACCCACTGCCACCAACTGACCACACCCACTGCCATCAACTGACCACACCCACTGCCATCAACTGACCACACCCACTGTGACCAACTGACCGCACCCACTGTGACCAACTGACCACACCCACTGTGACCAACTGACCACACCCACTGTGACCAACTGACCACACCCACTGTGACCAAAGACCACACCCACTGTGACCAACTGACCACACCCACTGTGACCAACTGACCACACCCACTGCCACCAACTGACCACACCCACTGCCACCAACTGACCACACCCACTGTGACCAACTGACCACACCTACTGTGACCAACTGACCACACCCACTGTGACCAACTGACCACACCCACTGTAACCAACTGACCACACCCACTGTGACCAACTGACCACACCTACTGTGACCAACTGACCACACCCACTGTGACCAACTGACCACACCCACTGCCACCAACTGACCACACCCACTGCCACCAACTGACCACACCCACTGCCAGAAACTGACCACACCCACTGTGACCAACTGACCACACCCACTGTGACCAACTGACCGCACCCACTTTGACCAACTGACCACACCCACTGTGACCAACTGACCACACCCACTGTGACCAACTGACCACACCCACTGTGACCAACTGACCGCACCCACTGTGACCAACTGACCACACCCACTGTGACCAACTGACCACACCCACTGTGACCAACTGACCGCACCCACTGTGACCAACTGACCACACCCACTGTGACCAACTGACCACACCCACTGTGACCAACTGACCACACCCACTTTGACCAACTGACCGCACCCACTGTGACCAACTGACCACACCCACTGTGACCAACTGACCACACCCACTGCCACCAACTGAACACAACCACTGCCACCAACTGACCACACCCACTGTGACCAACTGATCACACCCACTGTGACCAACTGACCACACCCACTGTGACCAACTGACCGCACCCACTGTGACCAACTGACCACACCCACTGTGACCAACTGACCGCACCCACTGTGACCAACTGACCGCACCCACTGTGACCAACTGACCGCACCCGCTGTGACCAACTGACCACACCCACTGTAACCAACTGATACACCCACTGTGACCAACTGACCACACCCACTGTGACCAACTGACCGCACCCACTGTGACCAACTGACCACACCAACTGTGACCAACTGACCACACCCACTGTGACCAACTGACCACACCCACTGTGACCAACTGACCACACCCACTGTGACCAACTGACCACACCCACTGTGACCAACTGACCACACCCACTGCCACCAACTGACCACACCCACTGCCACCAACTGACCACACCCACTGTGACCAACTGACCACACCCACTGTGACCAACTGACCACACCAACTGTGACCAACTGACCACACCCACTGCCACCAACTGACCACACCCACTGCCATCAACTGACCACACCCACTGCCATCAACTGACCACACCCACTGTGACCAACTGACCGCACCCACTGTGACCAACTGACCACACCCACTGTGACCAACTGACCACACCCACTGTGACCAACTGACCACACCCACTGTGACCAAAGACCACACCCACTGTGACCAACTGACCACACCCACTGTGACCAACTGACCACACCCACTGCCACCAACTGACCACACCCACTGCCACCAACTGACCACACCCACTGTGACCAACTGACCACACCTACTGTGACCAACTGACCACACCCACTGTGACCAACTGACCACACCCACTGTAACCAACTGACCACACCCACTGTGACCAACTGACCACACCTACTGTGACCAACTGACCACACCCACTGTGACCAACTGACCACACCCACTGCCACCAACTGACCACACCCACTGCCACCAACTGACCACACCCACTGCCAGAAACTGACCACACCCACTGTGACCAACTGACCACACCCACTGTGACCAACTGACCGCACCCACTTTGACCAACTGACCACACCCACTGTGACCAACTGACCACACCCACTGTGACCAACTGACCACACCCACTGTGACCAACTGACCGCACCCACTGTGACCAACTGACCACACCCACTGTGACCAACTGACCACACCCACTGTGACCAACTGACCGCACCCACTGTGACCAACTGACCACACCCACTGTGACCAACTGACCACACCCACTGTGACCAACTGACCACACCCACTGTGACCAACTGACCACACCCACTTTGACCAACTGACCGCACCCACTGTGACCAACTGACCACACCCACTGTGACCAACTGACCACACCCACTGCCACCAACTGAACACACCCACTGCCACCAACTGACCACACCCACTGTGACCAACTGATCACACCCACTGTGACCAACTGACCACACCCACTGTGACCAACTGACCGCACCCACTGTGACCAACTGACCACACCCACTGTGACCAACTGACCGCACCCACTGTGACCAACTGACCGCACCCACTGTGACCAACTGACCGCACCCGCTGTGACCAACTGACCACACCCACTGTAACCAACTGATACACCCACTGTGACCAACTGACCACACCCACTGTGACCAACTGACCGCACCCACTGTGACCAACTGACCACACCAACTGTGACCAACTGACCACACCCACTGTGACCAACTGACCACACCCACTGTGACCAACTGACCACACCCACTGTGACCAACTGACCACACCCACTGTGACCAACTGACCACACCCACTGCCACCAACTGACCACACCCACTGCCACCAACTGACCACACCCACTGTGACCAACTGACCACACCCACTGTGACCAACTGACCACACCAACTGTGACCAACTGACCACACCCACTGCCATCAACTGACCACACCCACTGCCATCAGCTGACCACACCCACTGCCATCAACTGACCACACCCACTGCCATCAACTGACCACACCCACTGTGACCAACTGACCACACCCACTGCCATCAACTGACCACACCCACTGCCATCAACTGACCACACCCACTGCCATCAACTGACCAAACCCACTGCCATCAACTGACCACACCCACTGTGACCAACTGACCACACCCACTGCCACCAACTGACCACACCCACTGCCACCAACTGACCACACCCACTGCCACCAACTGACCACACCCAATGTGACCAACTGACCACACCCACTGTGACCAACTGACCGAGCCCACTGTGACCAACTGACCACACCCACTGACACCAACTGACCATACCCACTGTGACCAACTGACCGCACCCACTGTGACCAACTGACCACACCCACTGTGACCAACTGACAACACTCACTGTGACCAACTGACCGCACCCGCTGTGACCAACTGACCGCACCTGCTGTGACCAACTGACCACACCCGCTGTGACCAATTGACCGCGCCCACTGTGACCAACTGACCACACCCACTGTGACCAACTGACCACACCCACTGTGACCAACTGACCACACCCACTGCCACCAACTGACCACACCCACTGCCACCAACTGACCACACCCACTGCCACCAACTGACCACACCCACTGCCACCAACTGACCACACCCACTGTGACCAACTGACCACACCCACATGCCCAACTGACCACACCCATTGTGACCAACTGACCACACCCACTGCCCCCAACTGACCACACCCACTGTGACCAACTGACCACACCCACTGTGACCAACTGACCACACCCACTGCCATCATCTGACCACACCCACTACCCCAACTGACCACACCCACTGTGACCAACTGACCACACCCACTGACACCAACTGACCACACCCACTGCCATCAACTGACCACACCCACTGCCATCAACTGACCACACCCACTGTGACCAACTGACCGCACCCACTGTGACCAACTGACCACACCCACTGTGACCAACTGACCACACCCACTGTGACCAACTGACCACACCCACTGTGACCAACTGACCACACCCACTGTGACCAACTGACCACACCCACTGTGACCAACTGACCACACCCACTGTGACCAACTGACCACACCCACTGCCACCAACTGACCACACCCACTGCCACCAACTGACCACACCCACTGTGACCAACTGACCACACCTACTGTGACCAACTGACCACACCCACTGTGACCAACTGACCACACCCACTGTGACCAACTGACCACACCCACTGTGACCAACTGACCACACCTACTGTGACCAACTGACCACACCCACTGTGGCCCAACTGACCACACCCACTGCCACCAACTGACCACACCCACTGCCACCAACTGACCACACCCACTGCCAGCAACTGACCACACCCACTGTGACCAACTGACCGCACCCACTGTGACCAACTGACCGCACCCACTTTGACCAACTGACCACACCCACTGTGACCAACTGACCACACCCACTGTGACCAACTGACCACACCCACTGTGACCAACTGACCGCACCCACTGTGACCAACTGACCACACCCACTGTGACCAACTGACCACACCCACTGTGACCAACTGACCGCACCCACTGTGACCAACTGACCACACCCACTGTGACCAACTGACCACACCCACTGTGACCAACTGACCACACCCACTGTGACCAACTGACCACACCCACTTTGATCAACTGACCGCACCCACTGTGACCAACTGACCACACCCACTGTGACCAACTGACCACACCCACTGCCACCAACTGACCACACCCACTGCCACCAACTGACCGCACCCACTGTGACCAACTGACCACACCCACTGTGACCAACTGACCGCACCCACTGTGACCAACTGACCACACCCACTGTGACCAACTGACCGCACCCACTGTGACCAACTGACCGCACCCGCTGTGACCAACTGACCACACCCACTGTAACCACTGATACACCCACTGTGACCAACTGACTACACCCACTGTGACCAACTGACCGCACCCACTGTGACCAACTGACCACACCAACTGTGACCAACTGACCACACCCACTGTGACCAACTGACCACACCCACTGTGACCAACTGACCACACCCACTGTGACCAACTGACCACACCCACTGTGACCAACTGACCACACCCACTGCCACCAACTGACCACACCCACTGCCACCAACTGACCACACCCACTGTGACCAACTGGCCACACCCACTGTGACCAACTGACCACACCAACTGTGACCAACTGACCACACCCACTGCCATCAACTGACCACACCCACTGCCATCAGCTGACCACACCCACTGCCATCATCTGACCACACCCACTGCCACCAACTGACCACACCCACTGTGACCAACTGACCACACCCACTGCCATCAACTGACCACACCCACTGCCATCAACTGACCACACCCACTGCCATCAACTGACCACACCCACTGCCATCAACTGACCACACCCACTGTGACCAACTGACCACACCCACTGCCACCAACTGACCACACCCAATGCCACCAACTGACCACACCCACTGCCACCAACTGACCACACCCACTGTGACCAACTGACCACACCCACTGTGACCAACTGACCGAGCCCACTGTGACCAACTGACCACACCCACTGACACCAACTGACCATACCCACTGTGACCAACTGACCGCACCCACTGTGACCAACTGACCACACCCACTGTGACCAACTGACAACACCGACTGTGACCAACTGACCGCACCCGCTGTGACCAACTGACCGCACCCGCTGTGACCAACTAACCACACCCACTGTGACCAACTGACCACACCCACTGTGACCAACTGACCACACCCACTGTGACCAACTGACCGCACCCACTGTGACCAACTGACCACACCCACTGTGACCAACTGACCGCACCCACTGTGACCAACTGACCACACCCACTGTGACCAACTGACCACACCCACTGCCACCAACTGACCACACCCACTGCCACCAACTGACCGCACCCACTGTGACCAACTGACCACACCCACTGCCACCAACTGATCACACCCACTGTGACCAACTGACCACACCCACTGTGACCAACTGACCGCACCCACTGTGACCATATGACCACACCCACTGTGACCAACTGACCGCACCCACTGTGACCAACTGACCGCACCCGCTGTGACCAACTGACCACACCCACTGTACCCACTGATACACCCACTGTGACCAACTGACTACACCCACTGTGAGCAACTGACCGCACCCACTGTGACCAACTGACCACACCAACTGTGACCAACTGACCACACCCACTGTGAACAACTGACCACACCCACTGTGACCAACTGACCACACCCACTGTGACCAACTGACCACACCCACTGTGACCAACTGACCACACCCACTGCCACCAACTGACCACACCCACTGCCACCAACTGACCACACCCACTGTGACCAACTGGCCACATCCACTGTGACCAACTGACCACACCAACTGTGACCAACTGACCACACCCACTGCCATCAACTGACCACACCCACTGCCATCAGCTGACCACACCCACTGCCATCATCTGACCACACCCACTGCCATCAACTGACCACACCCACTGTGACCAACTGACCACACCCACTGCCATCAACTGACCGCACCCACTGCCACCAACTGACCACACCCACTGTGACCAACTGACCGAGCCCACTGTGACCAACTGACCAAACCCACTGACACCAACTGACCATACCCACTGTGACCAACTGACCGCACCCACTGTGACCAACTGACCACACCCACTGTGACCAACTGACAACACCCACTGTGACCAACTGACCGCAACCGCTGTGACCAACTGACCGCACCCGCTGTGACCAACTGACCACACCCGCTGTGACCAACTGACCGCGCCCACTGTGACCAACTGACCACACCCACTGTGACCAACTGACCACACCCACTGTGACCAACTGACCACACCCACTGCCACCAACTGACCACACCCACTGCCACCAACTGACCACACCCACTGCCACCAACTGACCACACCCACTGCCACCAACTGACCACACCCACTGTGACCAACTGACCACACCCACTGTGACCAACTGACCACACCCATTGTGACCAACTGACCACACCCACTGCCCCCAACTGACCACACCCACTGTGACCAACTGACCACACCCCCTTTGACCAACTGACCACACCCACTGCCACCAACTGACCACACCCACTGCCACCAACTGACCACACCCACTGTGACCAACTGACCGCACCCACTGCCACCAACTGACCGCACCCACTGCCACCAACTGACCACACCCACTGACACCAAATGACAACACCCACTGTGACCAACTGACCACACCCACTGTGAGCAACTGACCACACCCACTGCCACCAACTGACCACACCCACTGCCACCAACTGACCACACCCACTGTGACCAACTGACCACACCCACTGTGACCAACTGACCACACCCACTGTGACCAACTGACCACACCCACTGCCACCAACTGACCACACCCACTGCCACCAACTGACCACACCCACTGCCACCAACTGACCACACCCACTGTGACCAACTGACCACATCCACTGTGACCAACTGACCGCACCCACTTGGACCAACTAACCACACGCACTGTGACCAACTGACCACACCCACTGTGACCAACTGACCACACCCACTGCCACCAACTGACCGCGCCCACTGTGACCAACTGACCACACCCACTGTGACCAACTGACCACACCCACTGTGACCAACTGACCACACCCACTGCCACCAACTGACCACACCCACTGCCACCAACTGACCACACCCACTGCCACCAACTGACCACACCCACTGCCACCAACTGACCACACCCACTGTGACCAACTGACCACACCCACTGTGACCAACTGACCACACCCATTGTGACCAACTGACCACACCCACTGCCCCCAACTGACCACACCCACTGTGACCAACTGACCACACCCACTTTGACCAACTGACCACACCCACTGCCACCAACTGACCACACCCACTGCCACCAACTGACCACACCCACTGTGACCAACTGACCGCACCCACTGCCACCAACTGACCGCACCCACTGCCACCAACTGACCACACCCACTGACACCAAATGACAACACCCACTGTGACCAACTGACCACACCCACTGTGAGCAACTGACCACACCCACTGCCACCAACTGACCACACCCACTGCCACCAACTGACCACACCCACTGTGACCAACTGACCACACCCACTGTGACCAACTGACCACACCCACTGCCACCAACTGACCACACCCACTGCCACAAACTGACCACACCCACTGCCACCAACTGACCACACCCACTGTGACCAACTGACCACATCCACTGTGACCAACTGACCGCACCCACTTGGACCAACTAACCACACCCACTGTGACCAACTGACCACACCCACTGTGACCAACTGACCACACCCACTGCCACCAACTGACCACACCCACTGTGACCAACTGACCACACCCACTGTGACCAACTGACCACAGCCACTGTGACCAACTGACCGCACCCACTGCCACCAACTGACCACACCCACTGCCACCAACTGACCACACCCACTGTGACCAACTGACCACACCCACTGTGACCAACTGACCACACCCACTGCCACCAACTGACCACACCCACTGTGACCAACTGACCACACCCACTGCCACCAACTGACCACACCCACTGCCACCAACTGACCGCACCCACTGTCACCAACTGACCACACCCATTGCCACCAACTGACCACACCCACTGTGACCAACTGACCACACCCACTGTGACCAACTGACCACGCCCACTGACACCAACTGACCACACCCACTGTGACCAACTGACCACACCCACTGCCCCCAACTGACCACACCCACTGTGACCAACTGTCCACACCCACTGCCACCAACTGACCGCACCCAGTGTGACCAACTGACCACACCCACTGTGACCAACTGACCACACCCACTGTGACCAACTGACCACACCCACTGACACCAACTGACCACACCTACTGTGACCAACTGACCACACCCACTGTGACCAACTGACCACACCCACTACCACCAACTGACCACACCCACTGTGACCAACTGACCACACCCACTGTGACCAACTGACCACACCCACTGTGACCAACTGACCACACCCACTGCCACCAACTGACCACACCCACTGCCATCAACTGACCACACCCACTGTGACCAACTGACCACAACCACTGTGACCAACTGACCACACCCACTGCCACCAACTGACCACACCCACTGTGGCCAACTGACCACACCCACTGCCATCAACTGACCACACCCACTGTGACCAACTGACCACACCCACTGCCATCAACTGACCACACCCACTGTGACCAACTGACCACACCCACTGCCACCAACTGACCACACCCACTGCCACCAACTGACCACACCCACTGTGGCCAACTGACCGCACCCACTGTGACCAACTGACCGCACCCACTGTGACCAACTGACCACACCCACTGTGACCAACTGACCACACCCACTGACACCAACTGACCACACCCACTGTGACCAACTGACCACACCCACTGCCACCAACTGACCACACCCACTGTGACCAACTGACCACACCCACTGCCATCAACTGACCACACCCCCTTTGACCAACTGACCACACCCACTGCCACCAACTGACCACACCCACTGCCACCAACTGACCACACCCACTGTGACCAACTGACCGCACCCACTGCCACCAACTGACCGCACCCACTGCCACCAACTGACCACACCCACTGACACCAAATGACAACACCCACTGTGACCAACTGACCACACCCACTGTGAGCAACTGACCACACCCACTGCCACCAACTGACCACACCCACTGCCACCAACTGACCACACCCACTGTGACCAACTGACCACACCCACTGTGACCAACTGACCACACCCACTGTGACCAACTGACCACACCCACTGCCACCAACTGACCACACCCACTGCCACCAACTGACCACACCCACTGCCACCAACTGACCACACCCACTGTGACCAACTGACCACATCCACTGTGACCAACTGACCGCACCCACTTGGACCAACTAACCACACGCACTGTGACCAACTGACCACACCCACTGTGACCAACTGACCACACCCACTGCCACCAACTGACCGCGCCCACTGTGACCAACTGACCACACCCACTGTGACCAACTGACCACACCCACTGTGACCAACTGACCACACCCACTGCCACCAACTGACCACACCCACTGCCACCAACTGACCACACCCACTGCCACCAACTGACCACACCCACTGCCACCAACTGACCACACCCACTGTGACCAACTGACCACACCCACTGTGACCAACTGACCACACCCATTGTGACCAACTGACCACACCCACTGCCCCCAACTGACCACACCCACTGTGACCAACTGACCACACCCACTTTGACCAACTGACCACACCCACTGCCACCAACTGACCACACCCACTGCCACCAACTGACCACACCCACTGTGACCAACTGACCGCACCCACTGCCACCAACTGACCGCACCCACTGCCACCAACTGACCACACCCACTGACACCAAATGACAACACCCACTGTGACCAACTGACCACACCCACTGTGAGCAACTGACCACACCCACTGCCACCAACTGACCACACCCACTGCCACCAACTGACCACACCCACTGTGACCAACTGACCACACCCACTGTGACCAACTGACCACACCCACTGCCACCAACTGACCACACCCACTGCCACAAACTGACCACACCCACTGCCACCAACTGACCACACCCACTGTGACCAACTGACCACATCCACTGTGACCAACTGACCGCACCCACTTGGACCAACTAACCACACCCACTGTGACCAACTGACCACACCCACTGTGACCAACTGACCACACCCACTGCCACCAACTGACCACACCCACTGTGACCAACTGACCACACCCACTGTGACCAACTGACCACAGCCACTGTGACCAACTGACCGCACCCACTGCCACCAACTGACCACACCCACTGCCACCAACTGACCACACCCACTGTGACCAACTGACCACACCCACTGTGACCAACTGACCACACCCACTGCCACCAACTGACCACACCCACTGTGACCAACTGACCACACCCACTGCCACCAACTGACCACACCCACTGCCACCAACTGACCGCACCCACTGTCACCAACTGACCACACCCATTGCCACCAACTGACCACACCCACTGTGACCAACTGACCACACCCACTGTGACCAACTGACCACGCCCACTGACACCAACTGACCACACCCACTGTGACCAACTGACCACACCCACTGCCCCCAACTGACCACACCCACTGTGACCAACTGTCCACACCCACTGCCACCAACTGACCGCACCCAGTGTGACCAACTGACCACACCCACTGTGACCAACTGACCACACCCACTGTGACCAACTGACCACACCCACTGACACCAACTGACCACACCTACTGTGACCAACTGACCACACCCACTGTGACCAACTGACCACACCCACTACCACCAACTGACCACACCCACTGTGACCAACTGACCACACCCACTGTGACCAACTGACCACACCCACTGTGACCAACTGACCACACCCACTGCCACCAACTGACCACACCCACTGCCATCAACTGACCACACCCACTGTGACCAACTGACCACAACCACTGTGACCAACTGACCACACCCACTGCCACCAACTGACCACACCCACTGTGGCCAACTGACCACACCCACTGCCATCAACTGACCACACCCACTGTGACCAACTGACCACACCCACTGCCATCAACTGACCACACCCACTGTGACCAACTGACCACACCCACTGCCACCAACTGACCACACCCACTGCCACCAACTGACCACACCCACTGTGGCCAACTGACCGCACCCACTGTGACCAACTGACCGCACCCACTGTGACCAACTGACCACACCCACTGTGACCAACTGACCACACCCACTGACACCAACTGACCACACCCACTGTGACCAACTGACCACACCCACTGCCACCAACTGACCACACCCACTGTGACCAACTGACCACACCCACTGCCATCAACTGACCACACCCACTGTGACCAACTGACCACACCCACTGTGACCAACTGACCACACCCACTGTGACCAACTGACCACACCCACTGTGACCAACTGACCGCACCCACTGTGACCAACTGACCACACCCACTGACACCAACTGACCACACCCACTGACACCAACTGACCACACCTACTGCCATCAACTGACCACACCCATTGTGACCAACTGACCACACCCACTGTGACCAACTGACCACACCCACTGACACCAACTGACCACACCCACTGCCATCAACTGACCACACCCACTGCCCCAACTGACCACACCCACTGTGACCAACTGACCACACCCACTGACACCAACTGACCACACCCACTGCCATCAACTGACCACACCCACTGTGACCAACTGACCACACCCACTGCCACCAACTGACCACACCCACTGCCATCAACTGACCACACCCACTGCCATCAACTGACCACACCCACTGTGACCAACTGACCGCACCCACTGTGACCAACTGACCACACCCACTGTGACCAACTGACCACACCCACTGTGACCAACTGACCACACCCACTGTGACCAAAGACCACACCCACTGTGACCAACTGACCACACCCACTGTGACCAACTGACCACACCCACTGCCACCAACTGACCACACCCACTGCCACCAACTGACCACACCCACTGTGACCAACTGACCACACCTACTGTGACCAACTGACCACACCCACTGTGACCAACTGACCACACCCACTGTAACCAACTGACCACACCCACTGTGACCAACTGACCACACCTACTGTGACCAACTGACCACACCCACTGTGACCAACTGACCACACCCACTGCCACCAACTGACCACACCCACTGCCACCAACTGACCACACCCACTGCCAGAAACTGACCACACCCACTGTGACCAACTGACCACACCCACTGTGACCAACTGACCGCACCCACTTTGACCAACTGACCACACCCACTGTGACCAACTGACCACACCCACTGTGACCAACTGACCGCACCCACTGTGACCAACTGACCACACCCACTGTGACCAACTGACCACACCCACTGTGACCAACTGACCGCACCCACTGTGACCAACTGACCACACCCACTGTGACCAACTGACCACACCCACTGTGACCAACTGACCACACCCACTGTGACCAACTGACCACACCCACTTTGACCAACTGACCGCACCCACTGTGACCAACTGACCACACCCACTGTGACCAACTGACCACACCCACTGCCACCAACTGAACACACCCACTGCCACCAACTGACCGCACCCACTGTGACCAACTGACCACACCCACTGCCACCAACTGATCACACCCACTGTGACCAACTGACCACACCCACTGTGACCAACTGACCGCACCCACTGTGACCAACTGACCACACCCACTGTGACCAACTGACCGCACCCACTGTGACCAACTGACCGCACCCGCTGTGACCAACTGACCACACCCACTGTAACCAACTGATACACCCACTGTGACCAACTGACCACACCCACTGTGACCAACTGACCGCACCCACTGTGACCAACTGACCACACCAACTGTGACCAACTGACCACACCCACTGTGACCAACTGACCACACCCACTGTGACCAACTGACCACACCCACTGTGACCAACTGACCACACCCACTGTGACCAACTGACCACACCCACTGCCACCAACTGACCACACCCACTGCCACCAACTGACCACACCCACTGTGACCAACTGACCACACCCACTGTGACCAACTGACCACACCAACTGTGACCAACTGACCACACCCACTGCCATCAACTGACCACACCCACTGCCATCAGCTGACCACACCCACTGCCATCAACTGACCACACCCACTGCCATCAACTGACCACACCCACTGTGACCAACTGACCACACCCACTGCCATCAACTGACCACACCCACTGCCATCAACTGACCACACCCACTGCCATCAACTGACCAAACCCACTGCCATCAACTGACCACACCCACTGTGACCAACTGACCACACCCACTGCCACCAACTGACCACACCCACTGCCACCAACTGACCACACCCACTGCCACCAACTGACCACACCCACTGTGACCAACTGACCACACCCACTGTGACCAACTGACCGAGCCCACTGTGACCAACTGACCACACCCACTGTGACCAACTGACCGAGCCCACTGTGACCAACTGACCACACCCACTGACACCAACTGACCATACCCACTGTGACCAACTGACCACACCCACTGTGACCAACTGACAACACTCACTGTGACCAACTGACCGCACCCGCTGTGACCAACTGACCGCACCTGCTGTGACCAACTGACCACACCCGCTGTGACCAATTGACCGCGCCCACTGTGACCAACTGACCACACCCACTGTGACCAACTGACCACACCCACTGTGACCAACTGACCACACCCACTGCCACCAACTGACCACACCCACTGCCACCAACTGACCACACCCACTGCCACCAACTGACCACACCCACTGCCACCAACTGACCACACCCACTGTGACCAACTGACCACACCCACATGCCCAACTGACCACACCCATTGTGACCAACTGACCACACCCACTGCCCCCAACTGACCACACCCACTGTGACCAACTGACCACACCCACTGTGACCAACTGACCACACCCACTGCCACCAACTGACCACACCCACTGCCACCAACTGACCACACCCACTGTGACCAACTGACCGCACCCACTGCCACCAACTGACCGCACCCACTGCCACCAACTGACCACACCCACTGACACCAAATGACAACACCCTCTGTGACCAACTGACCACACCCACTGTGAGCAACTGACCACACCCACTGCCACCAACTGACCACACCCACTGCCACCAACTGACCACACCCACTGTGACCAACTGACCACACCCACTGTGACCAACTGACCACACCCACTGTGACCAACTGACCACACCCACTGTGACTAACTGACCACACCCACTGTGACCAACTGACCACACCCACTGCGACCAACTGACCGCACCTACTGTGACAAACTGACCGCACCCACTGACACCAACTGACCACACCCACTGTGACCAACTGACCACACCCACTGCCACCAACTGACCACACCCACTGCCACCAACTGACCACACCCACTGTGACCAACTGACCACACCCACTGTGACCAACTGACCACACCCACTGTGACCAACTGACCACACCCACTGTGACTAACTGACCACACCCACTATGACCAACTGACCACACCCACTGCGACCAACTGACCACACCCACTGACACCAACTGACTGCACCTACTGTGACAAACTGACCACACCCACTGACACCAACTGACCACACCCACTGTGACCAACTGACCACACCCACTGTGACCAACAGACCACACCCACTGCCACCAACTGACCACACCCACTGCCACCAACTGACCACACCCACTGTGACCAACTGACCACACTCACTGTGACCAACTGACCACACCCACTGACACCAAATGACCACACCCACTGTGACCAACTGACCACCACCACTGTGACCAACTGACCACACCCACTGTGACCAACTGACCAATCCCACTGCCACCAACTGACCACACCCACTGACACCAACTGACCACACCCACTGACACCAACTGACCACACCCACTGACACCAACTGACCACACCCACTGACACCAACTGACCACACCCACTGACACCAACTGACCACACCCACTGACACCAACTGACCACACCCACTGCCTTCAACTGACCACACCCACTGCCACCAACTGACCACACCCACTGACACCAACTGACCACACCCACTGACACCAACTGACCACACCCACTGCCATCAACTGACTACACCCACTGCCACCAACTGACCACACCCACTGCCATCAACTGTCTACACCCACTGTGACCAACTGACCACACCCACTGCCACCAACTGACCACACCCACTGCCATCAACTGACCACACCCACTGCCATCAACTGACCACACCCACTGACACCAACTGACCACACCCACTGACACCAACTGACCACACGCACTGACACCAACTGACCACACCCACTGCCATCAACTGACCACACCCACTGCCAGCAACTGACCACACCCACTGCCACCAACTGACCACACCCACTGTGACCAACTGACCACACCCACTGCCATCAACTGACCACAGCCACCGTGACCAACTGACCACACCCACTGACACCAACTGACCACACCCACTGACACCAACTGACCACACCCACTGCCATCAACTGACCACACCCACTGTGACCAACTGACCACACCCACTGCCACCAACTGACCACACCCACTGCCATCAACTGACCACACCCACTGCCACCAACTGACCACACCCACTGTGACCAACTGACCGCACCCACTGTGACCAACTGACCACACCCACTGTGACCAACTGACCACACCCACTGTGACCAACTGACTGCACCTACTGTGACCAACTGACCACACCCACTGTGACCAACTGACCACACCGACTGTGACCAACTGACCGCACCCACTGTGACCAACTGACCACACCCACTGTGACCAACTGACCACACCGACTGTGACCAACTGACCGCACCCACTGTGACCAACTGACCACACCCACTGTGACCAACTGACCGCACCTACTGTGACCAACTGACCGCACCCACTGTGACCAACTGACCACACCCACTGTGACCAACTGACCACACCCACTGCCACCAACTGACCACACCCACTGCCACCAACTGACCACACCCACTGCCACCAACTGACCACACCCACTGCCACCAACTGACCACACCCACTGTGACCAACTGACCGCACCCACTGTGACCAACTGGCCGCACCCACTGTGACCAACTGACCACACCCACTGTGACCAACTGACCACACCCACTGCCATCAACTGACCACACCCACTGTGACCAACTGACCGCACCCACTGTGACCAACTGACCACACCCACTGTGACCAACTGACCACACCCACTGTGACCAACTGACCACACCCACTGTGACCAAAGACCACACCCACTGTGACCAACTGACCACACCCACTGTGACCAACTGACCACACCCACTGTGGCCAACTGACCACACCCACTGCCACCAACTGACCACACCCACTGCCACCAACTGACCACACCCACTGTGACCAACTGACCACACCTACTGTGACCAACTGACCACACCCACTGTGACCAACTGACCACACCCACTGTAACCAACTGACCACACCTACTGTGACCAACTGACCACACCTACTGTGACCAACTGACCACACCCACTGTGACCAACTGACCACACCCACTGCCACCAACTGACCACACCCACTGCCACCAACTGACCACACCCACTGCCAGAAACTGACCACACCCACTGTGACCAACTGACCACACCCACTGTGACCAACTGACCGCACCCACTGTGACCAACTGACCACACCCACTGTGACCAACTGACCACACCCACTGCCACCAACTGACCACACCCACTGTGACCAACTGACCGCACCCACTGTGACCAACTGACCGCACCCGCTGTGACCAACTGACCACACCCACTGTAACCAACTGATACACCCACTGTGACCAACTGACCACACCCACTGTGACCAACTGACCGCACCCACTGTGACCAACTGACCACACCAACTGTGACCAACTGACCACACCCACTGTGACCAACTGACCACACCCACTGTGACCAACTGACCACACCCACTGTGACCAACTGACCACACCCACTGTGACCAACTGACCACACCCACTGCCACCAACTGACCACACCCACTGCCACCAACTGACCACACCCACTGTGACCAACTGACCACACCCACTGTGACCAACTGACCACACCAACTGTGACCAACTGACCACACCCACTGCCATCAACTGACCACACCCACTGCCATCAGCTGACCACACCCACTGCCATCAACTGACCACACCCACTGCCATCAACTGACCACACCCACTGTGACCAACTGACCACACCCACTGCCATCAACTGACCACACCCACTGCCATCAACTGACCACACCCACTGCCATCAACTGACCAAACCCACTGCCATCAACTGACCACACCCACTGTGACCAACTGACCACACCCACTGCCACCAACTGACCACACCCACTGCCACCAACTGACCACACCCACTGCCACCAACTGACCACACCCACTGTGACCAACTGACCACACCCACTGTGACCAACTGACCGAGCCCACTGTGACCAACTGACCACACCCACTGTGACCAACTGACCGCACCCACTGTGACCAACTGACCACACCCACTGTGACCAACTGACAACACTCACTGTGACCAACTGACCGCACCCGCTGTGACCAACTGACCGCACCTGCTGTGACCAACTGACCACACCCGCTGTGACCAATTGACCGCGCCCACTGTGACCAACTGACCACACCCACTGTGACCAACTGACCACACCCACTGTGACCAACTGACCACACCCACTGCCACCAACTGACCACACCCACTGCCACCAACTGACCACACCCACTGCCACCAACTGACCACACCCACTGCCACCAACTGACCACACCCACTGTGACCAACTGACCACACCCACATGCCCAACTGACCACACCCATTGTGACCAACTGACCACACCCACTGCCCCCAACTGACCACACCCACTGTGACCAACTGACCACACCCACTGTGACCAACTGACCACACCCACTGCCACCAACTGACCACACCCACTGCCACCAACTGACCACACCCACTGTGACCAACTGACCGCACCCACTGCCACCAACTGACCGCACCCACTGCCACCAACTGACCACACCCACTGACACCAAATGACAACACCCTCTGTGACCAACTGACCACACCCACTGTGAGCAACTGACCACACCCACTGCCACCAACTGACCACACCCACTGCCACCAACTGACCACACCCACTGTGACCAACTGACCACACCCACTGTGACCAACTGACCACACCCACTGTGACTAACTGACCACACCCACTGTGACCAACTGACCACACCCACTGCGACCAACTGACCACACCCACTGACACCAACTGACCGCACCTACTGTGACAAACTGACCGCACCCACTGACACCAACTGACCACACCCACTGTGACCAACTGACCACACCCACTGCCACCAACTGACCACACCCACTGCCACCAACTGACCACACCCACTGTGACCAACTGACCACACCCACTGTGACCAACTGACCACACCCACTGTGACCAACTGACCACACCCACTGTGACTAACTGACCACACCCACTATGACCAACTGACCACACCCACTGCGACCAACTGACCACACCCACTGACACCAACTGACTGCACCTACTGTGACAAACTGACCACACCCACTGACACCAACTGACCACACCCACTGTGACCAACTGACCACACCCACTGTGACCAACAGACCACACCCACTGCCACCAACTGACCACACCCACTGCCACCAACTGACCACACCCACTGTGACCAACTGACCACACTCACTGTGACCAACTGACCACACCCACTGACACCAAATGACCACACCCACTGTGACCAACTGACCACCACCACTGTGACCAACTGACCACACCCACTGTGACCAACTGACCAATCCCACTGCCACCAACTGACCACACCCACTGACACCAACTGACCACACCCACTGACACCAACTGACCACACCCACTGACACCAACTGACCACACCCACTGACACCAACTGACCACACCCACTGACACCAACTGACCACACCCACTGACACCAACTGACCACACCCACTGCCTTCAACTGACCACACCCACTGCCACCAACTGACCACACCCACTGACACCAACTGACCACACCCACTGACACCAACTGACCACACCCACTGCCATCAACTGACTACACCCACTGCCACCAACTGACCACACCCACTGCCATCAACTGTCTACACCCACTGTGACCAACTGACCACACCCACTGCCACCAACTGACCACACCCACTGCCATCAACTGACCACACCCACTGCCATCAACTGACCACACCCACTGACACCAACTGACCACACCCACTGACACCAACTGACCACACGCACTGACACCAACTGACCACACCCACTGCCATCAACTGACCACACCCACTGCCAGCAACTGACCACACCCACTGCCACCAACTGACCACACCCACTGTGACCAACTGACCACACCCACTGCCATCAACTGACCACAGCCACCGTGACCAACTGACCACACCCACTGACACCAACTGACCACACCCACTGACACCAACTGACCACACCCACTGCCATCAACTGACCACACCCACTGTGACCAACTGACCACACCCACTGCCACCAACTGACCACACCCACTGCCATCAACTGACCACACCCACTGCCACCAACTGACCACACCCACTGTGACCAACTGACCGCACCCACTGTGACCAACTGACCACACCCACTGTGACCAACTGACCACACCCACTGTGACCAACTGACCACACCTACTGTGACCAACTGACCACACCCACTGTGACCAACTGACTGCACCTACTGTGACCAACTGACCACACCCACTGTGACCAACTGACCACACCGACTGTGACCAACTGACCGCACCCACTGTGACCAACTGACCACACCCACTGTGACCAACTGACCACACCGACTGTGACCAACTGACCGCACCCACTGTGACCAACTGACCACACCCACTGTGACCAACTGACCGCACCTACTGTGACCAACTGACCACACCCACTGTGACCAACTGACCACACCCACTGTGACCAACTGACCACACCCACTGCCACCAACTGACCACACCCACTGCCACCAACTGACCACACCCACTGCCACCAACTGACCACACCCACTGCCACCAACTGACCACACCCACTGTGACCAACTGACCGCACCCACTGTGACCAACTGGCCGCACCCACTGTGACCAACTGACCACACCCACTGTGACCAACTGACCACACCCACTGCCACCAACTGAGCGCACCCACTGTGACCAACTGACCGCACCCACTGCCACCAACTGAACGCACGCACTGCCACCAGCTGACCACACCAACTGACCACACCCACTGTGACCAACTGACCGCACCCACTGTGACCAACTGACCACACCCACTGCCACCAACTGACCACACCCACTGCCATCAACTGACCACAACCACTGCCACCAACTGACCACACACATTGACACCAACTGACGACACCCACTGCCACCAACTGACCACACCCACTGTGACCAACTGACCGCACCCACTTTGACCAACTGACCAGACCCACTGTGACCAACTGACCACACCCACTGTGACCAACTGACCACACCCACTGTGACCAACTGACCACACCCTCTGTGACCAACTGACCACACCCACTGCCACCAACTGACCGCACCCACTGTGACCAACTGACCGCACCCACTGTGACCAACTGACCGCACCCGCTGTGACCAACTGACCGCACCCACTGCCACCAACTGACCGCACCCGCTGTGACCAACTGACCACACCCACTGCCACCAACTGACCTCACTAACTGTGACCAACTGACCACACGCACTGTGACCAACTGACCACACCCACTGTGACCAACTGACCACACCCACTGCCAACAACTGACCACACCCACTGTGACCAACTGACCGCACCCACTGTGACCAACTGACCACACCCACTGCCACCAACTGACCACACCCACTGCCACCAACTGACCACACCCACTGCCACCAACTGACCACACCCACTGCCACCACCTGACCACACCCACTGTGACCAACTGACCGCACCCACTGCCACCAACTGACCGCACCCACTGTGACCAACTAACCGCACCCACTGTGACCAACTGACCGCACCCGCTGTGACCAACTGACCACACCCACTGCCACCAACTGACCGCACCCACTGTGACCAACTGACCGCACCCGCTGTGACCAACTGACCACACCCACTGTGACCAACTGACCGCACCCTATGTGACCAACTGACCGCACCCACTGCCACCATTGACCACACCCACTGCCACCAACTGACCACACCCACTGCCACCAACTGACCACACCCACTGCCACCAACTGACCACACCCACTGTGACCAACTGACCACACCCACTGTGACCAACTGACCACACCCACTGTGACCAACTGACCACACCCACTGTGACCAACTGACCACACCCACTGCCACCAACTGACCGCACCCACTGTGACCAACTGACCACACCCACTGTGACCAACTGACCGCACCCACTGCCACCAACTGACCATACCCACTGACACCAACTGACCGCACCCACTGCCACCAACTGACCATACCCACTGTGACCAACTGACCGCGCCCACTTTGACCAACTGACCACACCCTCTGTGACCAACTGACCGCATCCACTGTGACCAACTGACCACACCCACTGACACCAACTGACCACACCCACTGTGACCAACTGACCACACCCACTGCCACCAACTGACCACACCAACTGCCACCAACTGACCACAACCACTGCCACCAACTGACCACACCCACTGCCACCAACTGACCACACCCACTGCCACCAACTGACCACACCCACTGTGACCAACTGACCACACCCACTGCCACCAACTGACCACACCCACTGCCACCAACTGACCATACCCACTGTGACCAACTGACCGCACCAACTGCCACCAACTGACCATACCCACTGTGACCAACTGACCGCACCCACTGTGACCAACTGACCACACCCACTGCCACCAACTGACCACAACCACTGCCACCAACTGACCACACCCACTGACACCAACTGACCGCACCCACTGTGACTAACTGACTGCACCCACTGTGAACAACTGACCACACACACTGTGACCAACTGACCACACCCACTGACACCAACTGACTACACCCACTGCCACCAACTGACCACACCTACTGCCACCAACTGACCACAACCACTGTGACCAACTGAGCACACCCACTGTGACCAACTGACCACACCCACTTTGACCAACTGACCACACCCACTGTGACCAACTGACCGCACCCACTGTGACCAACTGACCGCACCCACTGTGACCAACTGCCCGCACCCACTGCCACCAACTGACCACACCCACTGTGACCAACTGACCACACCCACTGCCACCAACTGACCGCACCCACTGTGACTAACTGACTGCACCCACTGTGAACAACTGACCACACCCACTGTGACCAACTGACCACACCCACTGACACCAACTGACCACACCCACTGCCACCAACTGACCACACCCACTGCCACCAACTGACCGCACCCACTGTGACTAACTGACTGCACCCACTGTGAACAACTGACCACACCCACTGACACCAACTGACCACACCCACTGCCACCAACTGACCACACCCACTGCCACCAACTGACCGCACCCACTGTGACTAACTGACTGCACCCACTGTGAACAACTGACCACACCCACTGTGACCAACTGACGCACCCACTGTGACCAAATGACCGCACCCACTGCCACCAACTGACCACACCCACTGTGACCAACTGACCACACCCACTGCCACCAACTGACCGCACCCACTGTGACCAACTGACCACACCCACTGTGACCAACTGACCAAACCCACTGACACAAACTGACCACACCCACTGCCACCAACTGACCACACCCACTGTCACCAACTGACCATACCCACTGTGACCAACTGACCGCACCCACTGCCACCAACTGACCATACCCACTGTGACCAACTGACCGCGCCCACTTTGACCAACTGACCACACCCACTGTGACCAACTGACCACACCCACTGCCACCAACTGACCACACCCACTGCCACCAACTGACCATACCCACTGTGACCAACTGACCGCACCCACTGCCACCAACTGACCATACCCACTGTGACCAACTGACCGCACCCACTGTGACCAACTGACCACACCCTCTGCCACCAACTGACCACAACCACTGCCACCAACTGACCACACCCACTGACACCAACTGACCACACCCACTGCCACCAACTGACCACACCCACTGCCACCAACTGACCACACCCACCTACACCAACTGACCACACCCACTGCCACCAACTGACCACACCCACTGCCACCAACTGACCACACCTACTGCCACCAACTGACCACACCCACTGTGACCAACTGAGCACACCCACTGTGACCAACTGACCACACCCACTTTGATCAACTGACCACACCCACTGTGACCAACTGACCGCACCCACTGTGACCAACTGACCGCACCCACTGTGACCAACTGCCCGCACCCACTGCCACCAACTGACCACACCCACTGTGACCAACTGACCACACCCACTGCCACCAACTGACCACACCCACTGCCACCAACTGACCACACCCACTGTGACCAACTGACCGCACCCACTGTGACCAACTGACCGCACCCACTGTGACCAACTGACCACACCCACTGTGACCAACTGACCACACCCACTGACACCAACTGACCACACCCACTGTGACCAACTGACCACACCCACTGCCACCAACTGACCACACCCACTGTGACCAACTGACCACACCCACTGCCATCAACTGACCACACCCACTGTGACCAACTGACCACACCCACTGTGACCAACTGACCACACCCACTGTGACCAACTGACCACACCCACTGTGACCAACTGACCGCACCCACTGTGACCAACTGACCACACCCACTGACACCAACTGACCACACCCACTGACACCAACTGACCACACCTACTGCCATCAACTGACCACACCCATTGTGACCAACTGACCACACCCACTGTGACCAACTGACCACACCCACTGACACCAACTGACCACACCCACTGCCATCAACTGACCACACCCACTGCCCCAACTGACCACACCCACTGTGACCAACTGACCACACCCACTGACACCAACTGACCACACCCACTGCCATCAACTGACCACACCCACTGTGACCAACTGACCACACCCACTGCCACCAACTGACCACACCCACTGCCATCAACTGACCACACCCACTGCCATCAACTGACCACACCCACTGTGACCAACTGACCGCACCCACTGTGACCAACTGACCACACCCACTGTGACCAACTGACCACACCCACTGTGACCAACTGACCACACCCACTGTGACCAAAGACCACACCCACTGTGACCAACTGACCACACCCACTGTGACCAACTGACCACACCCACTGCCACCAACTGACCACACCCACTGCCACCAACTGACCACACCCACTGTGACCAACTGACCACACCTACTGTGACCAACTGACCACACCCACTGTGACCAACTGACCACACCCACTGTAACCAACTGACCACACCCACTGTGACCAACTGACCACACCTACTGTGACCAACTGACCACACCCACTGTGACCAACTGACCACACCCACTGCCACCAACTGACCACACCCACTGCCACCAACTGACCACACCCACTGCCAGAAACTGACCACACCCACTGTGACCAACTGACCACACCCACTGTGACCAACTGACCGCACCCACTTTGACCAACTGACCACACCCACTGTGACCAACTGACCACACCCACTGTGACCAACTGACCACACCCACTGTGACCAACTGACCGCACCCACTGTGACCAACTGACCACACCCACTGTGACCAACTGACCACACCCACTGTGACCAACTGACCGCACCCACTGTGACCAACTGACCACACCCACTGTGACCAACTGACCACACCCACTGTGACCAACTGACCACACCCACTGTGACCAACTGACCACACCCACTTTGACCAACTGACCGCACCCACTGTGACCAACTGACCACACCCACTGTGACCAACTGACCACACCCACTGCCACCAACTGAACACACCCACTGCCACCAACTGACCGCACCCACTGTGACCAACTGACCACACCCACTGCCACCAACTGACCACACCCACTGTGACCAACTGACCACACCCACTGTGACCAACTGACCACACCCACTGTGACCAACTGACCGCACCCACTGTGACCAACTGACCACACCCACTGTGACCAACTGACCGCACCCACTGTGACCAACTGACCGCACCCGCTGTGACCAACTGACCACACCCACTGTAACCAACTGATACACCCACTGTGACCAACTGACCACACCCACTGTGACCAACTGACCGCACCCACTGTGACCAACTGACCACACCAACTGTGACCAACTGACCACACCCACTGTGACCAACTGACCACACCCACTGTGACCAACTGACCACACCCACTGTGACCAACTGACCACACCCACTGTGACCAACTGACCACACCCACTGCCACCAACTGACCACACCCACTGCCACCAACTGACCACACCCACTGTGACCAACTGACCACACCCACTGTGACCAACTGACCACACCAACTGTGACCAACTGACCACACCCACTGCCATCAACTGACCACACCCACTGCCATCAGCTGACCACACCCACTGCCATCAACTGACCACACCCACTGCCATCAACTGACCACACCCACTGTGACCAACTGACCACACCCACTGCCATCAACTGACCACACCCACTGCCATCAACTGACCACACCCACTGCCATCAACTGACCAAACCCACTGCCATCAACTGACCACACCCACTGTGACCAACTGACCACACCCACTGCCACCAACTGACCACACCCACTGCCACCAACTGACCACACCCACTGCCACCAACTGACCACACCCACTGTGACCAACTGACCACACCCACTGTGACCAACTGACCGAGCCCACTGTGACCAACTGACCACACCCACTGACACCAACTGACCATACCCACTGTGACCAACTGACCGCACCCACTGTGACCAACTGACCACACCCACTGTGACCAACTGACAACACTCACTGTGACCAACTGACCGCACCCGCTGTGACCAACTGACCGCACCTGCTGTGACCAACTGACCACACCCGCTGTGACCAATTGACCGCGCCCACTGTGACCAACTGACCACACCCACTGTGACCAACTGACCACACCCACTGTGACCAACTGACCACACCCACTGCCACCAACTGACCACACCCACTGCCACCAACTGACCACACCCACTGCCACCAACTGACCACACCTACTGCCACCAACTGACCACACCCACTGTGACCAACTGACCACACCCACTGTGACCAACTGACCACACCCACTGCCACCAACTGACCACACCCACTGCCACCAACTGACCACACCCACTGTGACCAACTGACCGCACCCACTGCCACCAACTGACCGCACCCACTGCCACCAACTGACCACACCCACTGACACCAAATGACAACACCCACTGTGACCAACTGACCACACCCACTGTGAGCAACTGACCACACCCACTGCCACCAACTGACCACACCCACTGCCACCAACTGACCACACCCACTGTGACCAACTGACCACACCCACTGTGACCAACTGACCACACCCACTGTGACCAACTGACCACACCCACTGTGACTAACTGACCACACCCACTGTGACCAACTGACCACACCCACTGCGACCAACTGACCACACCCACTGACACCAACTGACCGCACCTACTGTGACAAACTGACCACACCCACTGACACCAACTGACCACACCCACTGTGACCAACTGACCACACCCACTGTGACCAACTGACCACACCCACTGCCACCAACTGACCACACCCACTGCCACCAACTGACCACACCCACTGTGACCAACTGACCACACCCACTGTGACCAACTGACCACACCCACTGTGACCAACTGACCACACCCACTGTGACTAACTGACCACACCCACTATGACCAACTGACCACACCCACTGCGACCAACTGACCACACCCACTGACACCAACTGACTGCACCTACTGTGACAAACTGACCACACCCACTGACACCAACTGACCACACCCACTGTGACCAACTGACCACACCCACTGTGACCAACTGACCACACCCACTGCCACCAACTGACCACACCCACTGCCACCAACTGACCACACCCACTGTGACCAACTGACCACACTCACTGTGACCAACTGACCACACCCACTGACACCAAATGACCACACCCACTGTGACCAACTGACCACCACCACTGTGACCAACTGACCACACCCACTGTGACCAACTGACCAATCCCACTGCCACCAACTGACCACACCCACTGACACCAACTGACCACACCCACTGACACCAACTGACCACACCCACTGACACCAACTGACCACACCCACTGACACCAACTGACCACACCCACTGACACCAACTGACCACACCCACTGACACCAACTGACCACACCCACTGCCTTCAACTGACCACACCCACTGCCACCAACTGACCACACCCACTGACACCAACTGACCACACCCACTGACACCAACTGACCACACCCACTGCCATCAACTGACTACACCCACTGCCACCAACTGACCACACCCACTGCCATCAACTGTCCACACCCACTGTGATCAACTGACCACACCCACTGCCACCAACTGACCACACCCACTGCCATCAACTGACCACACCCACTGCCATCAACTGACCACACCCACTGACACCAACTGACCACACCCACTGACACCAACTGACCACACGCACTGACACCAACTGACCACACCCACTGCCATCAACTGACCACACCCACTGCCAGCAACTGACCACACCCACTGCCACCAACTGACCACACCCACTGTGACCAACTGACCACACCCACTGCCATCAACTGACCACAGCCACCGTGACCAACTGACCACACCCACTGACACCAACTGACCACACCCACTGACACCAACTGACCACACCCACTGCCATCAACTGACCACACCCACTGTGACCAACTGACCACACCCACTGCCACCAACTGACCACACCCACTGCCATCAACTGACCACACCCACTGCCACCAACTGACCACACCCACTGTGGCCAACTGACCGCACCCACTGTGACCAACTGACCACACCCACTGTGACCAACTGACCACACCCACTGTGACCAACTGACCACACCTACTGTGACCAACTGACCACACCCACTGTGACCAACTGACTGCACCTACTGTGACCAACTGACCACACCCACTGTGACCAACTGACCACACCGACTGTGACCAACTGACCGCACCCACTGTGACCAACTGACCACACCCACTGTGACCAACTGACCGCACCTACTGTGACCAACTGACCACACCCACTGTGACCAACTGACCACACCCACTGTGACCAACTGACCACACCCACTGCCACCAACTGACCACACCCACTGCCACCAACTGACCACACCCACTGCCACCAACTGACCACACCCACTGCCACCAACTGACCACACCCACTGTGACCAACTGACCGCACCCACTGTGACCAACTGGCCGCACCCACTGTGACCAACTGACCACACCCACTGTGACCAACTGACCACACCCACTGCCACCAACTGAGCGCACCCACTGTGACCAACTGACCGCACCCACTGCCACCAACTGAACGCACGCACTGCCACCAGCTGACCACACCAACTGACAACACCCACTGTGACCAACTGACCGCACCCACTGTGACCAACTGACCACACCCACTGCCACCAACTGACCACACCCACTGCCATCAACTGACCACAACCACTGCCACCAACTGACCACACACATTGACACCAACTGACGACACCCACTGCCACCAACTGACCACACCCACTGTGACCAACTGACCGCACCCACTTTGACCAACTGACCAGACCCACTGTGACCAACTGACCACACCCACTGTGACCAACTGACCACACCCACTGTGACCAACTGACCACACCCTCTGTGACCAACTGACCACACCCACTGCCACCAACTGACCGCACCCACTGTGACCAACTGACCGCACCCACTGTGACCAACTGACCGCACCCGCTGTGACCAACTGACCGCACCCACTGCCACCAACTGACCGCACCCGCTGTGACCAACTGACCACACCCACTGCCACCAACTGACCTCACTAACTATGACCAACTGACCACACGCACTGTGACCAACTGACCACACCCACTGTGACCAACTGACCACACCCACTGCCAACAACTGACCACACCCACTGTGACCAACTGACCGCACCCACTGCCACCAACTGACCGCACCCACTGTGACCAACTGACCGCACCCGCTGTGACCAACTGACCACACCCACTGTGACCAACTGACCGCACCCTATGTGACCAACTGACCGCACCCACTGCCACCATTGACCACACCCACTGCCACCAACTGACCACACCCACTGCCACCAACTGACCACACCCACTGCCACCAACTGACCACACCCACTGTGACCAACTGACCACACCCACTGTGACCAACTGACCACACCCACTGTGACCAACTGACCACACCCACTGTGACCAACTGACCACACCCACTGCCACCAACTGACCGCACCCACTGTGACCAACTGACCACACCCACTGTGACCAACTGACCGCACCCACTGCCACCAACTGACCATACCCACTGACACCAACTGACCGCACCCACTGCCACCAACTGACCATACCCACTGTGACCAACTGACCGCGCCCACTTTGACCAACTGACCACACCCTCTGTGACCAACTGACCGCATCCACTGTGACCAACTGACCACACCCACTGACACCAACTGACCACACCCACTGTGACCAACTGACCACACCCACTGCCACCAACTGACCACACCAACTGCCACCAACTGACCACAACCACTGCCACCAACTGACCACACCCACTGCCACCAACTGACCACACCCACTGCCACCAACTGACCACACCCACTGTGACCAACTGACCACACCCACTGCCACCAACTGACCACACCCACTGCCACCAACTGACCATACCCACTGTGACCAACTGACCGCACCAACTGCCACCAACTGACCATACCCACTGTGACCAACTGACCGCACCCACTGTGACCAACTGACCACACCCACTGCCACCAACTGACCACAACCACTGCCACCAACTGACCACACCCACTGACACCAACTGACCGCACCCACTGTGACTAACTGACTGCACCCACTGTGAACAACTGACCACACCCACTGTGACCAACTGACCACACCCACTGACACCAACTGACTACACCCACTGCCACCAACTGACCACACCTACTGCCACCAACTGACCACAACCACTGTGACCAACTGAGCACACCCACTGTGACCAACTGACCACACCCACTTTGACCAACTGACCACACCCACTGTGACCAACTGACCGCACCCACTGTGACCAACTGACCGCACCCACTGTGACCAACTGCCCGCACCCACTGCCACCAACTGACCACACCCACTGTGACCAACTGACCACACCCACTGCCACCAACTGACCGCACCCACTGTGACTAACTGACTGCACCCACTGTGAACAACTGACCACACCCACTGTGACCAACTGACCACACCCACTGACACCAACTGACCACACCCACTGCCACCAACTGACCACACCCACTGCCACCAACTGACCGCACCCACTGTGACTAACTGACTGCACCCACTGTGAACAACTGACCACACCCACTGTGACCAACTGACGCACCCACTGTGACCAAATGACCGCACCCACTGCCACCAACTGACCACACCCACTGTGACCAACTGACCACACCCACTGCCACCAACTGACCGCACCCACTGTGACCAACTGACCACACCCACTGTGACCAACTGACCAAACCCACTGACACAAACTGACCACACCCACTGCCACCAACTGACCACACCCACTGCCACCAACTGACCATACCCACTGTGACCAACTGACCGCACCCACTGCCACCAACTGACCATACCCACTGTGACCAACTGACCGCGCCCACTTTGACCAACTGACCACACCCACTGTGACCAACTGACCACACCCACTGCCACCAACTGACCACACCCACTGCCACCAACTGACCATACCCACTGTGACCAACTGACCGCACCCACTGCCACCAACTGACCATACCCACTGTGACCAACTGACCGCACCCACTGTGACCAACTGACCACACCCACTGCCACCAACTGACCACAACCACTGCCACCAACTGACCACACCCACTGACACCAACTGACCACACCCACTGCCACCAACTGACCACACCCACTGCCACCAACTGACCACACCCACCTACACCAACTGACCACACCCACTGCCACCAACTGACCACACCCACTGCCACCAACTGACCACACCTACTGCCACCAACTGACCACACCCACTGTGACCAACTGAGCACACCCACTGTGACCAACTGACCACACCCACTTTGATCAACTGACCACACCCACTGTGACCAACTGACCGCACCCACTGTGACCAACTGACCGCACCCACTGTGACCAACTGCCCGCACCCACTGCCACCAACTGACCACACCCACTGTGACCACCTGACCACACCCACTGCCACCAACTGACCGCACCCACTGTGACTAACTGACTGCACCCACTGTGAACAACTGACCACACCCACTGTGACCAACTGACCACACCCACTGACACCAACTGACTACACCCACTGCCACCAACTGACCACACCTACTGCCACCAACTGACCACACCCACTGTGACCAACTGAGCACACCCACTGTGACCAACTGACCACACCCACTTTGACCAACTGACCAAACCCACTGTGACCAACTGACCGCACCCACTGTGACCAACTGACCGCACCCACTGTGACCAACTGCCCGCACCCACTGCCACCAACTGACCACACCCACTGTGACCAACTGACCACACCCACTGCCACCAACTGACCGCACCCACTGTGACTAACTGACTGCACCCACTGTGAACAACTGACCACACCCACTGTGACCAACCGACCACACCCACTGACACCAACTGACCACACCCACTGCCACCAACTGACCACACCCACTGCCACCAACTGACCGCACCCACTGTGACTAACTGACTGCACCCACTGTGAACAACTGACCACACCCACTGTGACCAACTGACCACACCCACTGACACCAACTGACCACACCCACTGCCACCAACTGACCACACCCACTGCCACCAACTGACCATACCCACTGTGACCAACTGACCGCACCCACTGCCACCAACTGACCATACCCACTGTGACCAACTGACCGCGCCCACTTTGACCAACTGACCACACCCACTGTGACCAACTGACCGCACCCACTGCCACCAACTGACCACACCCACTGCCACCAACTGACCATACCCACTGTGACCAACTGACCGCACCCACTGCCACCAACTGACCATACACACTGTGACCAACTGATCACACCCACTGTGACCAACTGACCACACCCACTGCCACCAACTGACCACACCCACTGCCACCAACTGACCACACCCACTGCCACCAACTGACCACACCCACTGACACCAACCTACCACACCCACTGCCACCAACTGACCACACCCACTGACACCAACTGACCACACCCACTGCCACCAACTGACCACACCCACTGTGACCAACTGACCACACCCACTTTGACCAACTGACCACACCCACTGTGACCAACTGACCGCAACCACTGTGACCAACTGACCGCACCAACTGTGACCAACTGACCTCACCCACTGTGACCAACTGACCACACCCACTGTGACCAACTGACCGCACCCACTGTGACCAACTGACCGCACCCACTGTGACCAACTGACCGCACCCACTGTGACCAACTGACCACACCCACTTTGACCAACTGACCACACCCACTGTGACCAACTGACCACACCCACTGTGACCAACTGACCACACCCACTTTGACCAACTGACCACACCCACTTTGACCAACTGACCACACCCACTGTGACCAACTGACCGCACCCACTGCCACCAACTGACCACACCCACTGTGACCAACTGACCACACCCACTGTGACCAACTGACCACACCCACTGTGACCAACTGACCGCACCCACATTGACCAACTAACCGCACCCACTGTGACTAACTGACCACACCCACTGTGACCAACTGACCGCACCCACTGTGACCAACTGACCACACCCACTGTGACCAACTGACCGCACCCACTGTGACCAACTGACCACACCCACTGAGACCAAATGACCGCACCCACTGTTACCAACTGACCACACCCACTGTGACCAACTGACCACACCCACTGTGACCAACTGACCACTCCCACTGCCACCAACTGACCACACCCACTGTGACCGACTGACCACACCCACTGTGACCTACTGACCACACCCACTGTGACCAACTGACCACACCCACTGCCACCAACTGACCACACCCACTGTGACCAACTGACCACACCCACTGTGACCAACTGACCACACCCACTGTGACCAACTGACCACACCCACTGTGACCAACTGACCACACCCACTGCCACCAACTGACCACACCCACTGTGACCAACTGACCACACCCACTGCCACCAACTGACCGCACCCACTGTGACTAACTGACTGCACCCACTGTGAACAACTGACCACACCCGCTGTGACCAACTGACCACACCCACTGACACCAACTGACCACACCCACTGCCACCAACTGACCACACCCACTGCCACCAACTGACCGCACCCACTGTGACTAACTGACTGCACCCACTGTGAACAACTGACCACACCCACTGTGACCAACTGACCACACCCACTGACACCAACTGACCACACCCACTGCCACCAACTGACCACACCCACTGCCACCAACTGACCATACCCACTGTGACCAACTGACCGCACCCACTGCCACCAACTGACCATACCCACTGTGACCAACAGACCGCGCCCACTTTGACCAACTGACCACACCCACTGTGACCAACTGACCACACCCACTGCCACCAACTGACCACACCCACTGCCACCAACTGACCATACCCACTGTGACCAACTGACCGCACCCACTGCCACCAAATGACCTTACAAACTGTGACCAACTGACCACACCCACTGTGACCAACTGACCACACCCACTGCCACCAACTGACCACAACCACTGCCACCAACTGACCACACCCACTGCCACCAACTGACCACACCCACTGACACCAACCTACCACACCCACTGCCACCAACTGACCACACCCACTGACACCAACTAACCACACCCACTGCCACCAACTGACCACACCCACTGTGACCAACTGACCACACCCACTGCCACCAACTGACCACACCCACTGCCACCAACTGACCACACCCACTGCCACCAACTGACCACACCCACTGACACCAACCTACCACACCCACTGCCACCAACTGACCACACCCACTGACACCAACTGACCACACCCACTGCCACCAACTGACCACACCCACTGTGACCAACTGACCACACCCACTTTGACCAACTGACCGCACCCACTGTGACCAACTGACCGCAACCACTGTGAGCAACTGACCGCACCAACTGTGACCAACTGACCACACCCACTGTGACCAACTGACCGCACCCACTGTGACCAACTGACCGCACCCACTGTGACCAACTGACCGCACCCACTGTGACCAACTGACCACACCCACTGTGACCAACTGACCACACCCACTGTGACCAACTGACCACACCCACTGTGACCAACTGACCACACCCACTTTGACCAACTGACCACACCCACTTTGACCAACTGACCACACCCACTGTGACCAACTGACCGCACCCACTGCCACCAACTGACCACACCCACTGTGACCAACTGACCACACCCACTGTGACCAACTGACCACACCCACTGTGACCAACTGACCGCACCCACTGTGACCAACTGACCGCACCCACTGTGACTAACTGACCACACCCACTGTGACCAACTGACCGCACCCACTGTGACCAACTGACCACACCCACTGTGACCAACTGACCGCACCCACTGCCACCAACTGACCACACCCACTGAGACCAAATGACCGCACCCACTGTGACCAACTGACCACACCCACTGTGACCAACTGACCACACCCACTGTGACCAACTGACCACACCCACTGCCACCAACTGACCACACCCACTGTGACCGACTGACCACACCCACTGTGACCAACTGACCACACCCACTGTGACCAACTGACCACACCCACTGCCACCAACTGACCACACCCACTGTGACCAACTGACCACACCCACTGTGACCAACTGACCACACCCACTGTGACCAACTGACCACACCCACTGTGACCAACTGACCACACCCACTGCCACCAACTGTCCACACCCACTGTGACCAACTGACCACACCCACTGCCACCAACTGACCGCACCCACTGTGACTAACTGACTGCACCCACTGTGAACAACTGACCACACCCACTGTGACCAACTGACCACACCCACTGACACCAACTGACCACACCCACTGCCACCAACTGACCACACCCACTGCCACCAACTGACCGCACCCACTGTGACTAACTGACTGCACCCACTGTGAACAACTGACCACACCCACTGTGACCAACTGACCACACCCACTGACACCAACTGACCACACCCACTGCCACCAACTGACCACACCCACTGCCACCAACTGACCATACCCACTGTGACCAACTGACCGCACCCACTGCCACCAACTGACCATACCCACTGTGACCAACAGACCGCGCCCACTTTGACCAACTGACCACACCCACTGTGACCAACTGACCACACCCACTGCCACCAACTGACCACACCCACTGCCACCAACTGACCATACCCACTGTGACCAACTGACCGCACCCACTGCCACCAAATGACCTTACAAACTGTGACCAACTGACCACACCCACTGTGACCAACTGACCACACCCACTGCCACCAACTGACCACAACCACTGCCACCAACTGACCACACCCACTGCCACCAACTGACCACACCCACTGACACCAACCTACCACACCCACTGCCACCAACTGACCACACCCACTGACACCAACTAACCACACCCACTGCCACCAACTGACCACACCCACTGTGACCAACTGACCACACCCACTTTGACCAACTGACCACACCCACTGTGACCAACTGACCGCACCCACTGTGACCAACTGACCGCACCCACTGTGACCAACTGACCGCACCCACTGTGACCAACTGACCACACCCACTGTGACCAACTGACCGCACCCACTGTGACCAACTGACCGCACCCACTGTGACCAACTGACCACACCCACTGTGACCAACTGACCACACCCACTGTGACCAACTGACCACACCCACTGTGACCAACTGACCACACCCACTGCCACCAACTGACCACACCCACTGCCACCAACTGACCACACCCACTGACACCAACTGACCACACCCACTGTGACCAACTGACCACACCCACTGCCACCAACTGACCACACCCACTGCCACCAACTGACCACACCCACTGACACCAACTGACCACACCCACTGCCACCAACTGACCACACCCACTGTGACCAATTGAACACACCCACTGTGACCAACTGACCACACCCACTTTGACCAACTGACCACACCCACTTTGACCAACTGACCACACCCACTGTGACCAACTGACCGCACCCACTGCCACCAACTGACCGCACCCACTGCCACCAACTGACCACACCCACTGAGACCAAATGACTGCACCCACTGTGACCAACTGACCACACCCACTGTGACCAACTGACCACACCCACTGTGACCAACTGACCACACCCACTGCCACCAACTGACCACACCCACTGTGACCGACTGACCACACCCACTGTGACCAACTGACCACACCCACTGTGACCAACTGACCACACCCACTGCCACCAACTGACCACACCCACTGTGACCAACTGACCGCACCCACTGTGACCAACTGACCACACCCACTGTGACCAACTGACCACACCCACTGTGACCAACTGACCACACCCACTGTGACCAACTGACCAAAACCACTGACACCAACTGACCACACCTACTGTGACCAACTGACCACACCCACTGCCACCAACTGACCACACCAACTGCCACCAACTGACCACAACCACTGCCACCAACTGACCACACCCACTGCCACCAACTGACCACACCCACTGACACCAACTGACCACACCCACTGCCACCAACTGACCACACCCACTGCCACCAACTGACCACACCCACTGCCACCAACCGACCACACCCACTGTGACCAACTGACCACACCCACTGTGATCAACTGACCACACCCACTTTGACCAACTGACCACACCCACTGTGACCAACTGACCGCACCCACTGTGACCAACTGACCGCACCCACTGCCACCAACTGACCACACCCACTGTGACCAACTGACCACACCCACTGCCACCAACTGACCGCACCCACTGCCACGAACTGACCACACCCACTGTGACCAACTGACCATACCCACTGTGACCAACTGACCGCACCCACTGCCACCAACTGACCATACCCACTGTCACCAACTGACCGCGCCCACTTTGACCAACTGACCACACCCACTGTGACCAACTGACCACACCCACTGCCACCAACTGACCACACCCACTGCCACCAACTGACCATACCCACTGTGACCAACTGACCGCACCCACTGCCACCAACTGACCATACCCACTGTGACCAACTGACCGCACCCACTGTGACCAATTGACCACACCCACTGCCACCAACTGACCATAACCACTGCCACCAACTGACCACACCCACTGCCACCAACTGACCACACCCACTGACACCAACTGACCGCACCCACTGTGACCAACTGACCACATCCACTGTGACCAACTGACCACACCCACTGTGACCAACTGACCACACCCACTGTGACCAACTGACCACACCCACTTTGACCAACTGACCACACCCACTGTGACCAACTGACCGCACCCACTGTGACCAACTGATCGCACCCACTGTGACCAACTGACCTCACCCACTTTGACCAACTGACCACACCCACTGTGACCAACTGACCGCACCCACTGTGACCAACTGACCGCACCCACTGTGACCAACTGACCGCACCCACTGTGACCAACTGACCACACCCACTGTGACCAACTGACCGCACCCACTGTGACCAACTGACCACACCCACTGTGACCAACTGACCACACCCACTGGGACCAACTGACCACACCCACTGTGACCAACTGACCACACCCACTTTGACCAACTGACCACACCCACTGTGACCAACTGACCGCACCCACTGTGACCAACTGACCGCACCCACTGACACCAACTGACCACACCCACTGCCATCAACTGACCACACCCACTGTGACCAACTGACCACACCCACTGCCACCAACTGACCACACCCACTGCCACCAACTGACCACACCCACTTCCACCAACTGACCACACCCACTGCCACCAACTGACCACACCCACTGTGACCAACTGAGCTCACCCACTGTGACCAACTGACCACACCCACTGTGACCAACTGACCACACCCACTTTGACCAACTGACCACACCCACTTTGACCAACTGACCACACCCACTTTGACCAACTAACCACACCCACTGTGACCAACTGACTGCACCCACTGTGACCAACTGACCACACCCACTGTGACCAAATGACCACACCCACTGTGACCAACTGACCACACCCACTGTGACCAACTGACCACACCCACTGTGACCAACTGACCACACCCACTGTGACCAACTGACCACACCCACTGCCACCAACTGACCACACCCACTGTGACCAACTGACCACACCCACTGCCACCAACTGACCGCACCCACTGCCACCAACTGACTACACCCACTGAGACCAAATGACCGCACCCACTGTGACCAAATGACCACACCACTGCCACCAACTGACCACACCCACTGTGACCAACTGACCACACCCACTGACACCAACTGACCACACCCACTGTGACCAACTGACCACACCCACTGTGACCAACTGACCACACCCACTGTGACCAACTGACCACACCCACTGTGACCAACTGACCACACCCACTTTGACCAACTGACCACACCCACTGTGACCAACTGACCGCACCCACTGTGACCAACTGACCGCACCCACTGACACCAACTGACCACACCCACTGCCATCAACTGACCACACCCACTGTGACCAACTGACCACACCCACTGCCACCAACTGACCACACCCACTGCCACCAACTGACCACACCCACTTCCACCAACTGACCACACCCACTGCCACCAACTGACCACACCCACTGTGACCAACTGAGCTCACCCACTGTGACCAACTGACCACACCCACTGTGACCAACTGACCACACCCACTTTGACCAACTGACCACACCCACTTTGACCAACTGACCACACCCACTTTGACCAACTAACCACACCCACTGTGACCAACTGACTGCACCCACTGTGACCAACTGACCACACCCACTGTGACCAAATGACCACACCCACTGTGACCAACTGACCACACCCACTGTGACCAACTGACCACACCCACTGTGACCAACTGACCACACCCACTGTGACCAACTGACCACACCCACTGCCACCAACTGACCACACCCACTGTGACCAACTGACCACACCCACTGCCACCAACTGACCGCACCCACTGCCACCAACTGACTACACCCACTGAGACCAAATGACCGCACCCACTGTGACCAAATGACCACACCCACTGCCACCAACTGACCACACCCACTGTGACCAACTGACCACACCCACTGACACCAACTGACCACACCCACTGTGACCAACTGACCACACCCACTGTGACCAACTGACCACACCCACTGTGACCAACTGACCACACCCACTGTGACCAACTGACCACACCCACTGTGACCAACTGACCACACCCACTGCCACCAACTGACCACACCCACTGCCACCAACTGACCACACCCACTGCCACCAACTGACCACCCCCACTGACACCAACTGACCACACCCACTGCCACCAACTGACCACACCCACTGCCACCAACTGACCACACCCACTGTGACCAACTGAGCACACCCACCGTGACCAACTGACCACACCCACTGTGACCAACTGACCACACCCACTTTGACCAACTGACCACACCCACTTTGACCAACTGACCACACCCACTTTGACCAACTGACCACACCCACTGTGACCAACTGACCGCACCCACTGTGACCAACTGACCACACCCACTGTGACCAAATGACCACACCCACTGTGACCAACTGACCACACCCACTGCCACCAACTGACCACACCCACTGACAGCAACTGACCACACCCACTGTGACCAACTGACCGCACCCACTGCCACCAACTGACCACACCCACTGACACCAAATGACCACACCCACTGACACCAACTGACCGCACCCACTGCCACCAACTGATCGCACCCACTGTGACCAACTGACCGCGCCCACTTTGACCAACTAACCACACCCACTGTGACCAACTGACCGCGCCCACTTTGACCAACTGACCGCACCCACTGTGACCAACTGACCGCGCCCACTTTGACCAACTGACCGCACCCACTGTGACCAACTGACCGCACCCACTGTGACCAACTGACCACACCCACTGCCACCAACTGACCACACCCACTGACACCAACTGACCACACCCACTGCCACCAACTGACCACACCCACTGTGACCAACTGACCACACCCACTGCCACCAACTGACCAAAGCCACTGCCACCAACTGACCACACCCACTGACACCAACTGACCACAACCACTGCCACCAACTGACCACACCCACTGTGACCAACTGAGCACACCCACTGTGACCAACTGACCACACCCACTGTGACCAACTGACCACACCCACTTTGACCAACTGACCACACCCACTTTGACCAACTGACCACACCCACTTTGACCAACTGACCACACCCACTGTGACCAACTGACCGCACCCACTGTGACCAACTGACCACACCCACTGTGACCAAATGACCACACCCACTGTGACCAACTGACCACACCCACTGTGACCAACTGACCACACCCACTGTGACCAACTGACCACACCCACTGTGACCAACTGACCACACCCACTGTGACCAACTGACCACACCCACTGCCACCAACTGACCACACCCACTGTGACCAACTGACCACACCCACTGTGACCAACTGACCACACCCACTGTGACCAACTGACCACACCCACTGTGACCAACTGACCACACCCACTGCCACCAACTGACCACACCCACTGCCACCAACTGACTACACCCACTGAGACCAAATGACCGCACCCACTGCCACCAACTGACCACACCCACTGCCACCAACTGACCACACCCACTGCCACCAACTGACCGCACACACTGCCAACAACTGACCACACCCACTGCCACCAACTGACCATACCCACTGACACCAACTGACCGCACCCACTGCCACCAACTGACCATACCCACTGTGACCAACTGACCGCGCCCACTTTGACCAACTGACCACACCCTCTGTGACCAACTGACCGCACCCACTGTGACCAAATGACCACACCCACTGCCACAAACTGACCGCACCCACTGCCACCAACTGACCACACCCACTGAGACCAAATGACCACACCCACTGCCACCAACTGACCACACCCACTGCCACCAACTGACCACACCCACTGCCACCAACTGACCACACCCACTGTGACCAACTGACCGCACCCTATGTGACCAACTGACCGCACCCACTGTGACCAGCTGACCACAGCCACTGCCACCAACTGACCGCACCCACTGTGACCAACTGACCACACCCACTGACACCAACTGACCACACCCACTGTGACCAACTGACCACACACACTGTGACCAACTGACCTCACCCACTGTGACCAACTGACCACACCCACTGACACCAACTGACCACACCCACTGTGACCAACTGACCACACCCACTGCCACCAACTGACCACACCCACTGTGACCAACTGACCACATCCACTGTGACCAACTGACCACACCCACTGCCACCAACTGACCACACCCACTGTGACCAACTGACCACACACACTGTGACCAACTGACCTCACCCACTGTGACCAACTGACCACACCCACTGACACCAACTGACCACACCCACTGTGACCAACTGACCACACCCACTGCCACCAACTGACCACACCCACTGTGACCAACTGACCACATCCACTGTGACCAACTGACCACACCCACTGCCACCAACTGACCACACCCACTGCCACCAACTGACCACACCCACTGCCACCAACTGACCGCACCCGCTGTGACCAACTGACCACACCCACTGTGACCAACTGACCGCACCCACTGCCACCAACTGACCACACCCACTGCCACCAACTGACCACACCCACTGTGACCAACTGACCACACTCACTGCCACCAACTGACCACACCCACTGCCACCAACTGACCACACCCACTGTGACCAACTGACCACACCCACTGCCACCAACTGACCACACCCACTGCCACCAACTGACCGCACCCACTGCCACCAACTGACCACACCCACTGCCACCAACTGACCATACCCACTGACACCAACTGACCGCACCCACTGCCACCAACTGACCGCACCCACTGTGACCAACTGACCGCACCCACTGCCACCAACTGACCACACCCTCTGTGACCAACTGACCGCACCCACTGTGACCAACTGACCGCACCAACTGTGACCAACTGACCGCACCCACTGCCACCAACTGACCACACCCACTGCCACCAACTGACCACACCCACTGTGACCAACTGACCACACCCACTGTGACCAACTGACCACTCCCACTGTGACCAACTGACCACACCAACTGTGACCAACTGACCACACCAACTGTGACCAACTGACCACACCCACTGTGACCAACTGACCAGACCCACTGACACCAACTGACCACACCCACTGACACCAACTGACCACACCCACTGACACCAACTGACCACACACACTGCCACCAACTGACCACAACCACTGCCACCAACTGACCCCACCCACTGTGACCAACTGACCGCACCCACTGACACCAACTGACCACACCCACTGTGACCAACTGACCGCACCCACTGCCACCAACTGACCACACCCACTGACACCAAATGACCACACCCACTGACACCAACTGACCGCACCCACTGCCACCAACTGACCGCACCCACTGTGACCAACTGACCGCGCCCACTTTGACCAACTAACCACACCCACTGTGACCAACTGACCGCGCCCACTTTGACCAACTGACCGCACCCACTGTGACCAACTGACCGCACCCACTGTGACCAACTGACCACACCCACTGTGACCAAATGACCACACCCACTGTGACCAACTGACCACACCCACTGTGACCAACTATCCACACCCACTGTGACCAACTGACCACACCCACTGTGACCAACTGACCACACCCACTGTGACCAACTGACCACAACCACTGCCACCAACTGACCACACCCACTGTGACCAACTGACCACACCCACTGTGACCAACTGACCACACCCACTGTGACCAACTGACCACACCCACTGTGACCAACTGACCACACCCACTGCCACCAACTGACCGCACCCACTGCCACCAACTGACTACACCCACTGAGACCAAATGACCGCACCCACTGCCACCAACTGACCACACCCACTGCCACCAACTGACCACACCCACTGCCACCAACTGACCGCACCCACTGCCAACAACTGACCACACCCACTGCCACCAACTGACCATACCCACTGACACCAACTGACCGCACCCACTGCCACCAACTGACCATACCCACTGTGACCAACTGACCACACCCACTGTGACCAACTGACCACACCCTCTGTGACCAACTGACCGCACCCACTGTGACCAAATGACCACACCCACTGCCACCAACTGACCGCACCCACTGCCACCAACTGACCACACCCACTGAGACCAAATGACCACACCCACTGCCACCAACTGACCACACCCACTGCCACCAACTGACCACACCCACTGCCACCAACTGACCACACCCACTGTGACCAACTGACCGCACCCTATGTGACCAACTGACCGCACCCACTGTGACCAGCTGACCACAC
>JASTWF010001570.1:0-47500 GCA_030390025.1 Squalus acanthias
GGGGGGAGAGAGAGAGAGAGAGATGGGGCAGGGGGGGAGAAAGCAGAGGGGGGTCAGGCAAAGTCAAGAAATCGGGGGTGGGGGGGGGGGGGAAGAGAAGAGGAGCCATGTCAGGAGAAAGACACGTCAAATGCTAACATACTGGAGACTGCACATCAGCAGAAGAGGTCTCGCGTGATTGGAACTGCCTGGTACTCCTCCACCAAGGGACGATTTTTTGCTCACAATAAGCTTGCAGCCTCAGTCCGACAGCTTTACAGTCGGCTTTCGCTGGGTACGGTCCAGCAGGTTTTTGCTACCTCACCCACGAGTGACGGCTATTCGGCCACGGGGGTGGCGCTGCAGCCTGCTTATCCCCCTGCTAGTACCCATTTTTTCCCCAGGGTGTGACCCAGTAGGGATCGGCAGCAGGATCATTGCCTGATTTCTCCCCCCGCCGCTCAAACCCTCGCTTGGCCCCGAGCGGCTGCCCCGGCTAAAGCTCAGCCAGTTCGACGCTGGATGGGGTTGGAACCTGGGACCTTAATTGAACCCGGCTACTTGCGAAAGCGGCGGTTTTCCTTCATTCTCGGCATTACTTTCTCACCGGGTGCCACACGGGAGAGCTGAGGGAGAGAGAGAGAGCAGGAGAGACAGAGAGAGAGGAGAGACCGAGAGAGAGAGAGCAGGAGAGACTGAGAGACTGAAAGAGAGAGGAGAGCAGGAGAGACCGAGGGACCGAGAGAGAGAGAGCAAGAGAGACTGAGAGAGAGAGAAGGAGAGACCGAGAGAGAGCAAGAGAGACTGAGAGAGAGCGCAGGAGGGACCGAGAGAGAGCAGGAGGCACCGAGAGAGAGAGAGAGAGAGAGAGAGAGCAGGAGAGACCGAGAGAGAGTAGGAGAGAGAGAGGGAGAGAGAGAGCAGGAGGGACAGAGCGAGAGAGAGACAGAGAGAGAGAGAGACCGAGAAAGAGAGAGCAGGAGAGACTGAGAGAGAGAGCAGGAGAGACCGAGAGAGAGAGCAGGAGAGACCGAGAGAGAGAGCAGGAGAGACCAAGAGAGAGAGAGAGAGAGAGAGAGAGAGCAGGAGGGACCAAGAGAAAGAGAGAGAGCAGGAGAGACTGAGAGAGAGTAGGAGAGAGAGAGAGGGAGAGAGAGAGAGCAGGAGGGACAGAGAGAGAGCAGAGACCGAGAAAGAGAGAGCAGGAGAGACCGAGAGAGAGAGGAGAGACCGAGAGAGAGGAGAGAGACCATGAGAGAGGGAGGGATGTCAGATCTCGAGAGAAAAGTCTCTTGTCGATAATTAAATGCCCCCTGTGCAGGGGATGCTTAGGCTGGTAACAGTAATGGGGAGCAAAACAGGACAGGGGAAGGAGGAAGAAATGCCGGAGGTGGTGGTGGGAGGGCAGGGGGAGAAGGTGGGGTGGGGGGGGTGAGATGACGGGGAAAGAAAGGCACAAAGAGTACAGGGCGACAGCTTGTGTCCGTTTCCAGGAAGGGGCGGTGGGGGGGTCCCAGCTCGGTCTAACGACATGCACCAAGTTCTTCGAGTGCGCCTCGCAAAGATGAAGCCACCGGAAGCCTGCAGCTCTCTCGAGGGGCGAGGCCTGCCACCAGAACGCACGCGCTGAGGACCACGAATCCCGCCGAACTCCTCTGGCACGGAAGCACGGCGAAAAATCCTCTCCTCCTCACTCCCCCCCCCACCCCACCCCACCCCCATTTGCCGTACGGTTAAACCCTATCCCGCCAAAGCAACTTCCCTTTAAGTTGGTCCCTGTTCGGTGGTCAGGGAGGTGGGGTGGGTGAGGGAGGGAGGGAGGGGGGGGGGGGGGGGGGGAGGAGAACAAACAAACATAAACACCGGTCTGGAGGATTCAGCCCGCAGTGTGAAGAAATAGACAGGTTTCAGCCTCGCAATGGATTATGGGTAAGCCAGCATGCCATTAGAGTCGCGTGGAAGGGCGGGTCAACCTCAAGCGGGTGGAATCGCAAGCACGCTCTGGGAGCGTTCTCAATTTACGTGCATCTCCCTCCCTCAAACCCTCCTCCTCCTCCTCCTCCTCCCCCCCCCGCTTTCCCCGTGCCTGGAGATCGCTTCCTCCGAGGGACGGGAGAGAGGGGGGTCCGAGCGGAGCGGTCCCTTTGCAAAGTCTGCGTTTGACACCTCTTCAGATCCGGGTTACGTAACGGGAGGGGAGGGGAGTAGGGGGCGAGAGGAGCACTAGGAACGGCTGCAAGTCTCGTCAAGCAAAGTGAGAGCGAGTTACGAGAGATTAAAGGGTTGGGGGGGGGGGGGGGGTTGGGGGAGAGTGGGGCTTAACGTTTTTCCGACGAAGCTCGGGAAATTACTGCAGTTAGAGTCTACGGTGCACTGTACGAGTGACGGAACCAGATTGTAACACGGATACAGCTTGGGTATCGCCCGGTCAATACGACAGGTCAAAGGGCACAACGCCCCGCCTCCCTCCCAACAATCCGCCCACCCCCTCTCTCCCCCCCCACCCGCCATCGAACCAAAACCATCACATACCCACCTGAAATGGTCCACAAGCACCAGCAGCGCCCCCGTCGACACGGTTTTGCTCAGAGGTAACAGCCAGACCGCCCACACGCGCTCATTTTAGGCAGCATCGAGCCTGCCCCCCCCCACCTCGCAGGAGGGGGGCCAAACCCCCCCCCCCACTCCCTCCCCCGCAGGGCGAACCATAAGCCGGTAGGGCGAGCCAGCTGTGGGGTTCCCAGCTGGCTTAACCGCACCCCCACCCCACTCCCGTCCCCTCCCCGGAACGGCAGACACCCCAGCCCTGCGGGTGGGTGGGAGAAGGGGGAAAGGAGGGTTGAGAAGTAGGGGTGCAAAATAAAAACCGCAACCGTCGGCACCGTTCAAACTCTCCTCTCCAACCCCTCCCGCCCCCCCCCAAATTAGAGCGATTCCCGGTGACGTTCGCTCAGTAACAGAGGTTCCTTCTCCCTCCCCCAGACACCAACATCGGTTTCCCCCTCAGAATGGGGGTGTGCGGGAGGAGGGGGGGGGGGGGAAACCCAGAAGGTGCACGCACCCGCCGGCATCACGTGACCCACAACCCGCACGTGACCCCCCAACGGGAACGATATATACAAACGCAGGGGGGGACGGGACCCCCCACTTCACCGCCCAAGTGAACCCGCCACGACCCTCGCGCTCGGAGAGAGGGGGGGGCGGGGGGATGCAGCGATCGCTGTCCCACCCGCCACCCCACCTCCCGCGCCCCCCCATCACTTACCCGTGCTCTGATCTCGCACTGCCGCAGGCGGCATTTCTGGCGGATCTTGTTGGGGCCCCCGAACTTCTTCATGTCCTTGCAGAAGTCGCACTGGCCGCAGTCCTCGGTCCGCCGGCACGCCTCGCACTCCCCGCACATGCGCGCCGATCGCTTGATTTGCTTATCGACGGGGAAAGGAGGGGGGGAAAAAGGTGGGGTGGGGAGAGACAGAAACACACAGAAAAGGGTTTAAAGACGGTTGAGGCAAAACAGGGCACAGTAACACCTCTAACTGGCGCGCTGACGGAGAACGGAAGCGATAACAGTCTGCACAAAGCCAACTGATCTCAAGGAGCAGTGGGGTTAATGAATTACATGGAGTTTTACAGCACAGAAAAAGGTCGTTTGGCAACCCAACCCCGCTCGAATAGCTTTTATCTCAGCCCAGAATTGTGATGAATAAGGGGTTTTGGGTAATATCTTCGGTAACCAGAGGACACAGATTTACGATAATTGGGAAAAGAACCAGAGGGAGGAGATGAGATGAGATTTATTTTTTCAAGTTCCACTCCAAACACTAGAGCACAAAAATCTAGGCTGACACTCCAGCATAGTACTGAGGGAGCGTCGCACTGTCGGAGTCAGTACTGAGGGAGCGTCGCACTGTCGGAGGGGTGGTACTGAGGGAGCGCCGCACTGTCGGAGGGGTGGTACTGAGGGAGCGCCGCACTGTCGGAGGGGCGGTACTGAGGGAGCGCCGCACTGTCGGAGGGGCGGTACTGAGGGAGCGCCGCACTGTCGGAGGGGCGGTACTGAGGGAGCGCCGCACTGTCGGAGGGGCGGTACTGAGGGAGCGCCGCACTGTCGGAGGGGCGGTACTGAGGGAGCGCCGCACTGTCGGAGGGGCGGGTACTGAGGGAGCGCCGCACTGTCGGTGGGGCGGTACTGAGGGAGCGCCGCACTGTCGGAGGGGCGGTACTGAGGGAGCGCCGCACTGTCGGAGGGGCGGTACTGAGGGAGCGTCGCACTGTCGGAGGGGCGGTACTGAGGGAGCGCCGCACTGTTGGAGGGGCGGTACTGAGGGAGCGTCGCACTGTCGGAGGGGCGGTACTGAGGGAGCGCCGCACTGTCGGAGGGGCGGTACTGAGGGAGCGCCGTACTGTCGGAGGGGCGGTACTGAGGGAGCGCCGCACTGTCGGAGGGGCGGTACTGAGGGAGCGCCGCACTGTCGGAGGGGCGGTACTGAGGGAGCGCCGCACTGTCGGAGGGGCGGGTACTGAGGGAGCGCCGTACTGTCGGAGGGGCGGTACTGAGGGAGCGCCGCACTGTCGGAGGGGCGGTACTGAGGGAGCGTCGCACTGTCGGAGGGGCGGTACTGAGGGAGCGCCGCACTGTCGGAGGGGCGGTACTGAGGGAGCGCCGCACTGTCGGAGGGGCGGTACTGAGGGAGAGCCGCACTGTCGGAGGGGCGGTACTGAGGGAGCGCCGCACTGTCGGAGGGGCAGCACCGAGGGAGCGCCGCACTGTCGGAGGGGCGGTACTGAGGGAGCGCCGCACTGTCGGAGGTCCCATCTTTCGGATGAAACGTTAAACCGAGTCCCCTATCTGCCCTCTCAGGTGGACGTAAAAGATCCTACGGCCACTATTTCGAAGAAGAGCAGGGGGGGGGCGGGGGGGGGGAGTTCTCCCCGGTGTCCTGGAGCCAATAGTTATCCCTCAATCAACATCACTAAAAATAGATTATTTGGTCACGGTCACACGGCTGTTTGTGGGAGTTTGCTGTGCGCAAATTGGCTGCCGCATTTGCTACATTACGACAATGACCGCACTTCAAAAAGCACTTGGTTGGCTGTGAAGTGCTTTGGGACGTCCTGAGGTGGTGAAACGCGCTGTAGAAATACGAGGCTGTCTTTCTTTCAACGGAGCGAGTTGTGGTGATCTGGAATGCGCTGCCTGAAAGGGCGGTGGAAGGAGATTCAACAGCAACTTTCAAAAGGGGAATTGGATAAATATTTGAAAAGGAAAACGAGTTGCAGGGCTGTGGGGAAAGAGCAGGGGGGGAGCGGGACTAGCTGGATAGTTCTTTCAGAGAGCCGGCACAGGCGCGCGCGACGGGCCGAATGGCCTCCTTCCGTGCTGTATAGAATCATCGAATGGTTACAGCACAGAAGGAGGCCATTCGGCCCGTCTCGGCTCTCTGCAAGAGCACGTCAGCTAGTCCCACTCCCCCTGCCCTGCTATAAATAAAGTGGCGGTGGTGGTGGAGGGGTGGGCTGCGTCTCTGAAACATGACAGAGCCCCACCGCCAAACTCCTTTGGAACTTGTGGAGTGAACCACAATGGGGCAGCAGCTCTGGCGGCGAAGGAACGGTCGACACAGCTCACGAGCCTCGGTTAGAAGCCAGTCGCAGTGGGGCCGCAGAATCAGAGAACCTCACAGCACAGGAGCAGGACATTTGGCCCGTTCGTGCCTCACTCTTAGTCCTGCACCCCCAGCATTTTCCCCACAACCCTGCAAGTTAGTCTTCTTCAAGTAACTAGAAGATCAGGATTGAAAAAAGCAAATCGCCTTAAAGTTACCCAGATTAATAGTTTATGTCTAGTTTCAAAATACTTAAGATTGTACACTGATAAATTTAGACGCATGTTGTTTTTAAGGGTTGTTATTTGAGTTTGGGGGGGGGGGGGGTGGGGGGGGAGGTGGTGTGACTCTTGGTGGAGGGGAGGCCCCTCCTGGGACTGTTGTGGCTTCGTGCTGTCAAGTCCCAGGCTCCCCTTCAGCCTCTCAGGGCGGCCATTACAGTCCACCCCCCGCGAGGGTAAATCCTCCTTCCTCCTCTCCCAGCCGTGAGGAGACACTGCCTCACGCTCGCTCACCCCTCCCCTCCCTCCACCTCACCCACTTGCTTTGGTCAGACCAGCATTCACGACCAGGGTGGGGGGGGGGGGGGGGAGCCTGTGCGGTACGACATCGCTCAAATCTCAAGGCTCGCCAGCCCCGTCAATCACGAGGCGGAACGCGTGCGGGATTTTGACTGGACATCGACACCCGTGTGACTGTTCCTCTCCCAATCATAGAACGATACAGCAAGGGAGAAGGGCCATTCTCGTGCTCGAGCCAATGCGGCCAAGGGGAAAGAAAGTGGCCGCGCGCTCTCCCCTAACTAACGCCAGTACCCTCAGGGAAGGTCTGATATGTGGAGAATGGGATCGAGTTTACACCCATCAGGAAAGGCTGAACAGGCTGGGGCTCTCGTCTCTAGAACAGAGAAGGCCGAGGGGTGAGCTGATAGAGGTCTTTAAAATTATGAAGGGGTTTCGATAGGGTAGACGTAGAAAAGGTGTTTCCACTTGCGGACGAGACCAGAACTGGGGACCATCAATATAAGATCGTCACTAATAAATCCAATCGGGGAATTCAGGAGAAACTTCTTTCCCCAGAGAGTGGTGAGAATGTGGAACTCGCTACCACAGGGAGTGGTCGAGGCGAATAGCGTAGATGCATTTAAGGGGAAGCTGGATAAACACATGCGGGAGAAAGGAATAGAAGGATATGGTGATGGGGTGAGATGAAGAGGGGGTGGGAGGAGGCTGGTGTGGAGCAGAAACACCGGCACGGAGCAGTGGAGCCGAATGGCCTGTTTCTGGGCTGTAAATACTTAGTAATTGTAACTTAGTAATTGAGTTGGAGCCTTGCAATTGCAGAGAACAATGGGCACGGAGGAGAATTTCACTGCACTGCATTTTTTTTTGTGGAGCCTGTTACATTAGGAACAGGAGGAGGCCATTCAGCCCCCTCGAGCCTGTTACATTAGGAACAGGAGGAGGCCATTCAGCCCCCTCGAGCCTGTTACATTAGGAACAGGAGGAGGCCATTCAGCCCCCTCGAGCCTGTTACATTAGGAACAGGAAGAGGCCATTCAGCCCCCTCGAGCCTGTTACATTAGGAACAGGAGGAGGCCATTCAGCCCCCTCGAGCCTGTTACATTAGGAACAGGAGGAGGCCGTTCAGCCCCTCGAGCCTGTTACATTAGGAACAGGAGGAGGCCATTCATCCCCCTCGAGCCTGTTACATTAGGAACAGGAGGAGGCCATTCAGCCCCTCGAGCCTGTTACATTAGGAACAGGAGGAGGCCATTCAGCCCCTCGAGCCGGTTACATTAGGAACAGGAGGAGGCCATTCAGCCCCCTCGAGCCTGTTACATTAGGAACAGGAGGAGGCCGTTCAGCGCCCTCGAGCCTGTTACATTAGGAACAGGAGGAGGCCGTTCAGCGCCCTCGAGCCTGTTACATTAGGAACAGGAGGAGGCCGTTCAGCCCCCTCGAGCCTGTTACATTAGGAACAGGAGGAGGCCGTTCAGCCCCTCAAGCCTGTTACATTAGGAACAGGAGGAGGCCATTCAGCCCCTCGAGCCTGTTACACAGGAACAGGAGGAGGCCATTCAACCCACTTGAGCCTATTACACAGGAACAAGAGGAGACCATTCAGCCTCTCGAGCCTGTTCCGCCAATCAGATCCTGGCTGATTCGTATCTTAACTTCATTTACCCACCTTCGCTCCGTACCCATCGCTACCCTTACCCAACAAAAATCTATCAATCTCAGTCTTGAAAGCTCCAATTGACTCCCAGCCTGCACAGCTTTTTTTGGAGGGTGGGGGGGGGGGGGGGGAAAGAGAGTTCCCGATTTCCACCAGCCTTTGTGTGAAGAAGTGCTTCCTGACATCACCCCTGAACGGCCTGGCTCTAATTTGAAGGTTCTGCCCCCTTGTTCTGGACTCCCCCCACCAGAGGAAATAGTTTCTCTCTCGATCGACCCGATCAAATCCTTCAATCATCTCAAACACCTCGATCAGATCACCCCTCAATCTTCTACACTCGAGGGAATACAAGCCCAGTCTGTGCAACCTGTCCTCGGAATTTAACCCTTTTAGCCCCCGGGTATCGTTCTGGTCAATCTGCGCTGCACCCCCTCCGAGGCCGAGATATCCTTCCCCAGACAGACCACGAGACAAATCACTCGCGCGCCAGCCCTTACATTTGCCGCCACTTTGCGCTTGTCCAGTCGCATCTCTCCCTGCTCTTTCGTCTTCTCCCTCTCCAGCAGCGCCTCGCCGTCCCGCTCTCTCTCCTTCTCTTTCTCCTTCGTCTTCTTCTGCCGGTATTTGATGGTGAGTGCCGGGTCGCTAACTGGAGAGGAAACAATGAGCGGGGGGGGGGGGGGGGGCGGGGGGTACGGTTAAAAGCTGCTGCTTCCCCCAACCCCAGCACCGCGGCGAGGGTGGGACCGTTCATCCGCGAGGCCGGCCGATCCAGGGGGGAGGGTCTGTTACTGCCCAACTTGGCACAGGGCAACCCCCTGCACCCAGTCTCCGCAAGGGATAACCCATAGTCAGAAAGCGCCCTTAAAAGGGCCCAAGAGACGTCACTGAGGAGGAATGGGCGCCGCCTGGTTGCGAAAGCGCGGTCGGAACGGTAGCTGGAAGGGGGTCGGGGAGGGTCCCGCATGGTGGAGCCACCTAGGGGGGAGTCTTGCTGCTGTTTGTGGCCAGCAAAGCGGCTGCTGTATTTCCCAGGCGGTCAGTGCACACGCGAATCGATCGGATGGGACTCACTTTGAGGCGGGACGTCACCGGAGGGCGGCGCCAGGCAGACACGGGCCGCCCCAGGAGACTTCGAAACATACGGTCAGCTAAATTTGTTTGGGTGGTTTTGTTGCTGGCAAAGGAGGTTGAAACTGGTGGGGGGGGTCTCGGAGGAGGACGGGAGTTTTCCTGAACCTGCCAGCGCAGGGAGCGAGTGGCACGCCAACACCTACACCCGCTGCGCGCGGCCTCACCTCGGCACTGCTGGCAGTACCACTGCCGGATGCCCTTGGCCATCTTCTCGGTGATCTGGATGCAGTCGCCATGGAACCACTCGTTGCACTTGTCGCAGCCGCTGTCGGGGGGCGAGAGAAGAAGAGATTACACAGCGGACGATGCGACCCTTCACCTCTTCCTCCCATCCGCCTCGCTCGGAGGAGTCACCCCCCTGTGCCATCCAGCACCTCACCCGCTGCCAGTGAACCCAGAACTATATGTGGGCAGGGACCAGCTATTTGACTGCGTGGAGCGTCATAAGCAAGCCAAACGTCTGTGTTGGTGGGGGGGGGGGGTGGGGGAATGTTCCTTCCTGCAAGAGGGTGGCTGGGCATTGATTGGGGGGGGTGGGGTGGGGGGGTAGCAAGTTAGACTGTTGCCTCCTGCTGGCGCACATCAGTTACATCAGCACCTCGCCCACTCCCTTTCGCCCAGTCAGCTTTGCCCGCCGTCTTCGGCCAGGGTCAGTCCTGGGACACGTCAGGCATTGACAGGAGGGGGTTCACTGCTGCTCCAGACTGCAATCACAAGAAACTGTCTCCAGTGGCAGGCAGTAGACACAGATTTAAGATAATCGGCAAAAGAACCCGGGGGGGGGGGGGGGGTGCAGGAACAGAGAGACCTGGGGGTGTACATACACAAATCTTTGAAGGTGGCAGGACAGGTTGTGAAGGCTGTTAAAAAAGCGTACGGGATCCTGGGCTTTATAGAGGCATTGAGTACAAAAGCAAGGAAGTTCTGCTAAACCTTTATAAAACACTGGTTGAGCCCCAGCTGGAGTATTGTGTCCAATTCTGGGCACCGCACTTCAGGAAGGATGTCAAGGCCTTGGACAGGAGATTGACCAGAATGGTACCGGGGATGAGGGACTTCAGTGATGTGGAGAGACTGGAGAAGCTGGGGTTGTTCTCCTTAGAGCAGAGAAGGTTAAGGGGAGATTTAATAGAGGTGTTCAAAATCATGAATGGCTTTGATAGAGTAAATAAGGAGAAACTGTTTCCAGTGGCAGGAGGGTGGGTAACCAGAGGACACAGATTGAAGATAATCGGTAAAAGAACCAGAGGGGGAGATGAGGAGAATGTTTTTTACGCAGCGAGTTGTTGTGATCTGGAACGCGCTGCCTGAAAGGGCGGTGGGAGCAGATTCAATAGTAACTTTCAAAAGGGGAATTGGAGAAATACTTGAAAAGGAGAAATGTGCAGGGCTGTGGGGAAAGAGCAGGGGGGAGTCGGACTGATTGGAGAGCTCGTTCAAAGAGCCGGCACAGGCAGGATGGGCCGAATGGCCTCCTCCTGTGCTGTACAATACCGTGAAAATGCTATAAAACCGGCAGGAACCTGTCGAACCATTGCCCTGTTCCCCCAGAACAGTCAGGAGAGGAGGGGAGAAGACCCCTTCTCCCCATCCGGATTAATGTTTTTGCTCCCACACCCACTCCGCACCATTGACGTGGATCCAATCCGCTGGCGGGGCCCTACCATGCCGCGGCGATGTTAGCTATTCGGCAACGGCATTACCCGGGGACTCAGAGACCCAGCCGCTGTCCTGCACAGCGAGGGAACTGTCACCCCCGTGCCCTGCGGGAAGGCTGCACGCTAGTGCAACACCTCCCACCGCAAGCTGCCGGCACCCCTTCTTTCCTGGGTTTTCAAATCGGCAGCCGCCCTTCATCCAAGAGCCTGGAGCCACCCGAGCGCCGGGACCGCCCGTTCGACCGCAGAGGGCATCACAGCCCAGTCCGAGACGAGATCCTCGCCCCCGCGTCCTCAGCACGGGGAAGGCCTGACTCAGCTCCGCCTCGCCCAAGCTGAGAACAGGCCAACGCAGAGCAGACCAGGGGCTGAGCCTGGGAGCCCTCGGTCGGCAGGTCCATACTGGCACACACACACACACACACACACACACACACACACACACAGAGAGAGCACCACTGGGGCAGCTTTCCTCACCCGGGTGGGTGGGTTCAGTGACTATCCCACGGTGGGGGTGGGGATTGAATAACCCACGCTGTCGGGTCTCACAGCTGGAAACTAAAGGGGCAGAAATAAAACGATAATCGGACCTGGGTAGACTTGAACAATGGCCTGGGGGGGTGGTGGGGGAAATCAGCCACAATTCCTGATGGAAAGTGAACGTTTCTGAAAGGCAGGTTGGGTGAGGTCGGGCTGTGGATCATAGAATTACTCGGGACAGAAACAGGCCATTCAGCCCTGCTGATTCACGCTGCAAAGTTCCCTTGAAGCGCTCCGGACCTCCCGCGCAGCCCCTTAAAGGCCGACGGCTTTCCCGGGGGGGAATAGCCCGCTGACGTGCAGGTGGCTGATGGGCAACCGAAGGTGGTGGCCGGTGCCAAGGGGGAGCACGGCCCGCCTCCTTGCAGCTCCAGAGGTGGTGAAAACGGAGCGAGAGGATGTCACGGACGCTTCCCGCCCCCCTGGACACTCACATCATGAAGCAGTTGATGTCAGGCCGCCGGCAGATGCAGTAGACGGGGGCGTTGGCCGAGTCGGGGTCCGTCAGTTCCAGGTCTTCCAGCCGCGCCGCCTCCAGACTCACCGAGTCACTCGCCGCGCCGTCCTGTGAACGGGGAGGGGAAATCAGATCAACTTGGGTCAGATCACCGCGCGTACCGTCACATCCAAACCGCTTTCAGCGTCAGCAACGGGAGGCGGCCAATCGGCCTGTGCCGCCACTCAATCAGATCCCTCAGTACCGCCCCTCACACAGTGCGGCGCTCCCTCAGTACCACCCCTCCGACAGTGCGGCGCTCCCTCAGTACTGCCCCTCCGACAGTGCGGCCCTCCCTCAGTACCGCCCCTCCGACAGTGCGGCCCTCCCTCAGTACAGCCCCTCCGACAGTGCGGCCCTCCCTCAGTACTGCCCCTCCGACAGTGCGGCGCTCCCTCAGTACTGCCCCTCCGACAGTGCGGCGCTCCCTCAGTACCGTCCCTCCGACAGTGCGGCGCTCCCTCAGTACCGCCCCTCCGACAGTGCGGCCCTCCCTCAGTACTGCCCCTCCGACAGTGCGGCGCTCCCTCAGTACCGCCCCTCCGAAAGTGCGGCCCTCCCTCAGTACCGCCCCTCCGACAGTGCGGCCCTCCCTCAGTACCACCCCTCCGACAGAGCGGTGCTCCCTCAGTACCGCCCCTCCGACAGTGCGGCGCTCCCTCAGTACCGCCCCAACGACACTCCCTCAGTACCGCCCCTCCGACAGTGGGGTGCTCCCTCAGTACCGCCCCTCCGACAGTGCGGCGCTCCCTCAGAACTGCACCTCCGACAGTGCGGAGCTCCCTCAGTACTGCCCCTCCGACAGTGCGGTGCTCCCTCAGTACAGCCCCTCCGACAGTGCGGCCCGCCCTCAGTACTGCCCCTCCGAGAGTGCGGCCCTCCCTCAGTACCGCCCCTCCGACACTTCCTCAGTACCGTCCCTCGGACAGTGCGGTGCTCCCTCAGTACCGTTCCTCCGACAGTGCGGCGCTCCCTCAGTACTGCCCCTCCAACAGTGCGGAGCTCCCTCAGTACTGCACCTCCGACAGTGCGGCCCTCCCTCAGTTCTGCCCCTCCGACAGTGCGGCCCTCCCTCAGTACCACCCCTCCGACAGTGCGGTGCTCCCTCAGTACCGCCCCTCCGACAGTGCCGCATCCCTCATTACCGCCCCTCTGACAGTGCGGCGCTCCCTCAGTACCGCCCCTCCGACAGTGCGGCCCTCCCTCAGTACCGCCCCTCCGACAGTGGGGCGCTCTCTCAGTACCGCCCCTCCGACAGTGGGGCGCTCCCTCAGTACTGCCCCTCCGACAGTGCGGAGCTCCCTCAGTACTGCACCTCCGACAGTGCGGAGCTCCCTCAGTACCGCCCCTCCGACAGTGCGGTGCTCCGTCAGTACCGCCCCTCCGACAGTGCGGCGCTCCCTCAGTACCGCTCCTCCGATAGTGCGGCGCTCCCTCAGTGCTGCCCCTCCGACAGTGCGGCGCTCCCTCAGTACCGCCTCTCCGATAGTGCGGCGCTCCCTCAGTACCACCCCTCCGACAGTGCGGCCCTCCCTCAGTACCACCCCTCCGACAGTGAGGCGCTCCCTCAGTACCGCCCCTCCGACAGTGCGGTGCTCCCTCAGTACCGCCCCTCCGACAGTGCGGTGCTCCCTCAGTACTGCCCCTCCGACAGTGCGGCGCTCCCTCAGTACTGCCCCTCCGACAGTGAGGCACTCCCTCAGTACAGCTCCTCCGACAGTGAGGCACTCCCTCAGTACCGCCACTCCGTTGCTCCCTCAGTACAGCCCCTCCGACAGTGCGGCACTCCCTCAGTACCGCCCCTCCGACAGTGCGGCCCTCCCTCAGAACTGCCCCTCCGACAGTGCGGCGCTCCCTCAGTACAGCCCCTCCGACAGTGCGGCACTCCCTCAGTACCGCCCCTCCGACAGTGCGGCGCTCCCTCAGTACCGCCCCTCCGACAGTGCGGCGCTCCCTCAGTACCGCCCCTCCGACAGTGCGGCGCTCCCTCAGTACAGCCCCTCCGACAGTGCGGCCTCCCTCAGTACCGCCCCTCCGACAGTGCGGCGCTCCCTCAGTACCGCCCCTCCGACAGTGCGGCGCTCCCTCAGTACCGCCCCTCCGACAGTGCGGCGCTCCCTCAGTACCGCCCCTCCGACAGTGCGGCGCTCCCTCAGTACCGCCCCTCCGACAGTGCGGCGCTCCCTCAGTACCGCCCCTCCGACAGTGCGGCGCTCCCTCAGTACCGCCCCTCCGACAGTGCGGCGCTCCCTCAGTACCGCCCCTCCGACAGTGCGGCGCTCCCTCAGTACCGCCCCTCCGACAGTGCGGCGCTCCCTCAGTACTGCCCCTCCGACAGTGCGGCGCTCCCTCAGTACCGCCCCTCCGACAGTGCGGCGCTCCCTCAGTACCAGCCCCTCCGACAGTGCGGCGCTCCCTCAGTACTGCCCCTCCGACAGTGCGGCGCTCCCTCAGTACCGCCCCTCCGACAGTGCGGCGCTCCCTCAGTACCGCCCCTCCGACAGTGCGGCGCTCCCTCAGTACCGCCCCTCCGACAGTGCGGCGCTCCCTCAGTACCGCCCCTCCGACAGTGCGGCGCTCCCTCAGTACCGCCCCTCCGACAGTGCGGCGCTCCCTCAGTACCGCCCCTCCGACAGTGCGGCGCTCCCTCAGTACCGCCCCTCCGACAGTGCGGCGCTCCCTCAGTACCGCCCCTCCGACAGTGCGGCGCTCCCTCAGTACCGCCCCTCCGACAGTGCGGCCTCCCTCAGTACCGCCCCTCCGACAGTGCGGCGCTCCCTCAGTACCGCCCCTCCGACAGTGCGGCGCTCCCTCAGTACCGCCCCTCCGACAGTGCGGCGCTCCCTCAGTACCGCCCCTCCGACAGTGCGGCGCTCCCTCAGTACCGCCCCTCCGACAGTGCGGCGCTCCCTCAGTACCGCCCCTCCGACAGTGCGGCGCTCCCTCAGTACGCCCCTCCGACAGTGCGGCGCTCCCTCAGTACGCCCCTCCGACAGTGCGGCGCTCCCTCAGTACCGCCCCTCCGACAGTGCGGCGCTCCCTCAGTACCGCCCCTCCGACAGTGCGGCGCTCCCTCAGTACAGCCCCTCCGACAGTGCGGCGCTCCCTCAGTACCGCCCCTCCGACAGTGCGGCGCTCCCTCAGTACGCCCCTCCGACAGTGCGGCGCTCCCTCAGTACCGCCCCTCCGACAGTGCGGCGCTCCCTCAGTACCGCCCCTCCGACAGTGCGGCGCTCCCTCAGTACCGCCCCTCCGACAGTGCGGCGCTCCCTCAGTACCGCCCCTCCGACAGTGCGGCGCTCCCTCAGTACAGCCCCTCCGACAGTGCGGCGCTCCCTCAGTACCGCCCCTCCGACAGTGCGGCGCTCCCTCAGTACCGCCCCTCCGACAGTGCGGCGCTCCCTCAGTACCGCCCCTCCGACAGTGCGGCGCTCCCTCAGTACCGCCCCTCCGAGACTCCCTCAGTACCGCCCCTCCGACAGTGCGGTACTCCCTCAGTACCGCCCCTCCGACAGTGCGGCGCTCCCTCAGTGCCGCCCCTCCGACAGTGCGGCGCTCCCTCAGTACTGCCTCTCCGACAGTGCGGAGCTCCCTCAGTACTGCACCTCTGACAGTGCGGCGCTCCCTCAGTACCGCCTCTCCGACAGTGCGGAGCTCCCTCAGTACAGCCCCTCCGACAGTGCGGCGCTCCCTCAGTACCACCCCTCCGACAGTGCGGAGCTCCCTCAGTACAGCCCGTCCGACAGTGAGGCGCTCCCTCAGTACCGCCCCTCCGACAGTGCGGCGCTCCCTCAGTACCGCCCCTCCGACATTGCGGCGCCCCCTCAGTACCGCCCCTCCGACAGTGCGGGGCTCCCTCAGTACAGCCCCTCCGACAGTGAGGCACTCCCTTAGCACCGCCCCTCCGACAGTGCGGCGCTCCCTCAGTACAGCCCCTCCGACAGTGCGGCGCTCCCTCAGTACCGCCCCTCCGACAGTGCGGCGCTCCCTCAGTACCGCCCCTCCGACAGTGCGGCGCTCCCTCAGTACCGCCCCTCCGACAGTGCGGCGCTCCCTCAGTACCGCCCCTCCGACAGTGCGGCGCTCCCTCAGTACCGCCCCTCCGACAGTGCGGCGCTCCCTCAGTACAGCCCCTCCGACAGTGCGGCGCTCCCTCAGTACTGCCCCTCCGACAGTGCGGCGCTCCCTCAGTACCGCCCCTCCGACAGTGCGGCGCTCCCTCAGTACCGCCCCTCCGACAGTGCGGCGCTCCCTCAGTACCGCCCCTCCGACAGTGCGGCGCTCCCTCAGTACCGCCCCTCCGACAGTGCGGCGCTCCCTCAGTACCGCCCCTCCGACAGTGCGGCGCTCCCTCAGTACCGCCCCTCCGACAGTGCGGCGCTCCCTCAGTACCGCCCCTCCGACAGTGCGGCGCTCCCTCAGTACCACCCCTCCGACAGTGCGGCGCTCCCTCAGTACCGCCCCTCCGACAGTGCGGCGCTCCCTCAGTACTGCCCCTCCGACAGTGCGGCGCTCCCTCAGTACCGCCCCTCCGACAGTGCGGCGCTCCCTCAGTACTGCCCCTCCGACAGTGCGGCGCTCCCTCAGTACCGCCCCTCCGACAGTGCGGCGCTCCCTCAGTACTGCCCCTCCGACAGTGCGGCGCTCCCTCAGTACCGCCCCTCCGACAGTGCGGCGCTCCCTCAGTACTGCCCCTCCGACAGTGCGGCGCTCCCTCAGTACCGCCCCTCCGACAGTGCGGCGCTCCCTCAGTACTGCCCCTCCGACAGTGCGCGCTCCCTCAGTACCGCCCCTCCGACAGTGCGGCGCTCCCTCAGTACCGCCCCTCCGACAGTGCGGCGCTCCCTCAGTACCGCCCCTCCGACAGTGCGGCGCTCCCTCAGTACCGCCCCTCCGACAGTGCGGCGCTCCCTCAGTACCGCCCCTCCGACAGTGCGGCGCTCCCTCAGTACCGCCCCTCCGACAGTGCGGCGCTCCCTCAGTACCGCCCCTCCGACAGTGCGGCGCTCCCTCAGTACCGCCCCTCCGACAGTGCGGCGCTCCCTCAGTACTGCCCCTCCGACAGTGCGGCGCTCCCTCAGTACCTGCCCCTCCGACAGTGCGGCGCTCCCTCAGTACTGCCCCTCCGACAGTGCGGCGCTCCCTCAGTACCGCCCCTCCGACAGTGCGGTGCTCCCTCAGTACCGCCCCTCCGACAGTGCGGCGCTCCCTCAGTACTGCCCCTCCGACAGTGCGGCGCTCCGTCAGTGCCACTCCTCCGACAGTGCGGCGCTCCCTCAGTACCGCCCCTCCGACAGTGCGGCGCTCCCTCAGTACCGCCCCTCCGACAGTGCTGCGCTCCCTCAGTACCGCCCCTCCGACAGTGCGGCCTCCCTCAGTACTGCCCCTCCGACAGTGCGGCGCTCCCTCAGTACCGCCCCTCCGACAGTGCGGTGCTCCCTCAGTACCGCCCCTCCGACAGTGCCGCATCCCTCATTACCGCCCCTCCGACAGTGCGGCGCTCCCTCAGTACCGCCCCTCCGACAGTGCGGCCCTCCCTCAGTACCGCCCCTCCGACAGTGGGGTGCTCTCTCAGTACCGCCCCTCCGACAGTGCGGCGCTCCCTCAGTACTGCCCCTCCGACAGTGCGGCCCTCCCTCAGTACCGCCCCTCCGACAGTGGGGTGCTCTCTCAGTACCGCCCCTCCGACAGTGCGGCGCTCCCTCAGTACTGCCCCTCCGACAGTGCGGAGCTCCCTCAGTACTGCACCTCCGACAGTGCGGAGCTCCCTCAGTACTGCCGCTCCGACAGTGCGGTGCTCCGTCAGTACCGCCCCTCCGACAGTGCGGCGCTCCCTCAGTACCGCTCCTCCGATAGTGCGGCGCTCCCTCAGTGCTGCCCCTCCGACAGTGCGGCGCTCCCTCAGTACCGCCTCTCCGACAGTGCGGCGCTCCCTCAGTACCACCCCTCCGACAGTGCGGCCCTCCCTCAGTACCACCCCTCCGACAGTGCGGCGCTCCCTCAGTACCGCCCCTCCGACAGTGCGGTGCTCCCTCAGTACCGCCCCTCCGACAGTGCGGTGCTCCCTCAGTACTGCCCCTCCGACAGTGCGGAGGTCCCTCAGTACAGCCCCTCCGACAGTGCGGCCCGCCCTCAGTACTGCCCCTCCGAGAGTGCGGCCCTCCCTCAGTACCGCCCCTCCGACACTTCCTCAGTACCGTCCCTCGACAGTGCGGAGCTCCCTCAGTACCGTTCCCTCCGACAGTGCGGCGCTCCCTCAGTACTGCCCCTCCGACAGTGCGGCGCTCCCTCAGTACTGCCCCTCCGACAGTGCGGCGCTCCCTCAGTACCGCCCCTCCGACAGTGCGGCGCTCCCTCAGTACGCCCCTCCGACAGTGCGGCGCTCCCTCAGTACCGCCCCTCCGACAGTGCGGCGCTCCCTCAGTACCGCCCCTCCGACAGTGCGGCGCTCCCTCAGTACCGCCCCTCCGACAGTGCGGCGCTCCCTCAGTACCGCCCCTCCGACAGTGCGGCGCTCCCTCAGTACCGCCCCTCCGACAGTGCGGCGCTCCCTCAGTACCGCCCCTCCGACAGTGCGGCACTCCCTCAGTACCGCCCCTCCGACAGTGCGGCGCTCCCTCAGTACCGCCCCTCCGACAGTGCGGCGCTCCCTCAGTACCGCCCCTCCGACAGTGCGGCGCTCCCTCTGTACCGCCCCTGCGACAGTGCGGCACTCCCTCAGTACCGCCCCTCCGACAGTGCGGCGCTCCCTCAGTACCGCCCCTCCGACAGTGCGGCGCTCTCTCAGTACCACCCCTCCGACAGTGCGGCCCTCCCTCAGTACCGCCCCTCCGACAGTGCGGCGCTCCCTCAGTACCGCCCCTCCGACACTCCCTCAGTACCGCCCCTCCGACAGTGGGGTGCTCCCTCAGTACCGCCCCTCCTGCAGTGCGGCGCTCTCTCAATACTGCCCCTCCGACAGTGCGGAGCTCCCTCAGTACTGCACCTCCGACAGTGCGGCGCACCCTCAGTACTGCCCCTCCGACAGTGCGGTGCTCCCTTAGTACCGCCCCTCCGACAGTGAGGCACTCCCTCAGTAGCGCCACTCCGATATTGCGGCGCTCCCTGAGTACCGCCCCTCCGACAGTGCGGTGCTCCCTTAGTACCGCCCCTCCGACAGTGCGGCGCTCCCTCAGTACCGGCTCTCCGACAGTGCGGCGCTCCCTCAGTACCACTACTCCGACAGTGCAGCGCTCCCTCAGTACCACCCCTCCGACAGTGCGGTGCTCCCTCAGTACAGCCCCTCCGACAGTGAGGCTCTCCCTCAGTACCGACCGCCCCTCCGACAATGCGGCGCTCCCTCAGTACCGCCCCTCCGACAGTGCGGTGCTCACTCAGTATTGCCCATCCGACAGTGCGGCGCTCCCTCAGTACAGCCCCTCCGACAGTGAGGCACTCCCTCAGTACCACCCCTCCGACAGTGCGGTGCTCCCTCAGTACCGCCCCTCCGACACTCCCTCAGTACCGCCCCTCGGAAAGTGCGGTGCTCCCTCAGTACCGCCCCTCCGACAGTGAGGCGCACCCTCAGTACCGCCTCTCCGACAGTGCCGCATCCCTCAGTACCGCCCCTCCAACAGTGCGGCGCTCCCTCAGTACCGCCCCTCCGACAGTGCGGTACTCCCTCAGTACCGCCCCTCCGACAGTGCGGCGCTCCCTCAGTACCGCCCCTCCGACAGTGCGGCGCTCCCTCAGTACTGCCCCTCCGACAGTGCGGAGCTCCCTCAGTACTGCACCTCCGACAGTGCGGCGCTCCCTCAGTACCGCCTCTCCGACAGTGCGGAGCTCCCTCAGTACAGCCCCTCCGACTGTGCGGAGCTCCCTCAGTACAGCCCCTCCGACAATGAGGCTCTCCCTCAGTACCGCCACTCCGACAGTGCGGCGCTCCCTCAGTACAGCCCCTCCGACAGTGCGGCGCTCCCTCAGTACCACCCCTCCGACAGTGCGGCGCTCCCTCAGTACAGCCCCTCCGACAGTGCGGCGCTCCCTCAGTACTGCCCCTCCGACAGTGCGGCGCTCCCTCAGTACCGCCCCTCCGACAGTGCGGCCCTCCCTCAGTACTGCCCCTCCGACAGTGCGGCGCTCCCTCAGTACCGCCCCTCCGAAAGTGCGGCCCTCCCTCAGTACTGCCCCTCCGACAGTGCGGCCCTCCCTCAGTACCACCCCTCCGACAGTGCGGCGCTCCCTCAGTACTGCCCCTCCGACAGTGCCGCATCCCTCAGTCCCGCCTCTCCGACAGTGCGGCGCTCCCTCAGTACCACCCCTCCGACAGTGCGGCCCTCCCTCAGTACCACCCCTCCGACAGTGAGGCGCTCCCTCAGTACCGCCCCTCCGACAGTGCGGCGCTCCCTCAGTACCGCCCCTCCGACAGTGCGGCGCTCCCTCAGTACCACCCCTCCGACAGTGCGGCCCTCCCTCAGTACCGCCCCTCCGACTGTGCGGCGCTCCCTCAGTACCGCCCCTGCGACAGTGCAGCGCTCCCTCAGTACCGCCCCTCCGACAGTGCGGCGCTCCCTCAGTACCGCCCCTCCGACAGTGCGGCGCTCTCTCAGTACCACCCCTCCGACAGTGCGGCCCTCCCTCAGTACTGCCCCTCCGACAGTGCGGTGCTCCCTCAGTACCGCCCCTCCGACACTCCATCAGTACCGCCCCTCCGACAGTGGGGCGCTCCCTCAGCACCACCCCTCCGACAGTGCGGCGCTCCCTCAGTACAACCCCTCCGACAGTGCGGTGCTCCCTCAGTACTGCCCCTCCGACAGTGCGGAGCTCCCTCAGTACTGCACCTCCGACAGTGCGGAGCTCCCTCAGTACTGCACCTCCGACAGTGCGGCGCTCCGTCAGTGCCACTCCTCCGATAGTGCGGCGCTCCCTCAGTACCGCCCCTCCGACAGTGCGGCGCTCCCTCAGTACCGCCCCTCCAACAGTGCTGCACTCCCTCAGTACCGCCCCTCCGACAGTGCGGCCCTCCCTCAGTACTGCCCCTCCGACAGTGCGGCCCTCCCTCAGTACCACCCCTCCGACAGTGCGGTGCTCCCTCAGTACCGCCCCTCCGACAGTGCCGCATCCCTCATTACCGCCCCTCCGACAGTGCGGCGCTCCCTCAGTACCGCCCCTCCGACAGTGCGGCCCTCCCTCAGTACCGCCCCTCCGACAGTGGGGTGCTCTCTCAGTACCGCCCCTCCGACAGTGCGGCGCTCCCTCAGTACTGCCCCTCCGACAGTGCGGCCCTCCCTCAGTACCGCCCCTCCGACAGTGGGGTGCTCTCTCAGTACCGCCCCTCCGACAGTGCGGCGCTCCCTCAGTACTGCCCCTCCGACAGTGCGGAGCTCCCTCAGTACTGCACCTCCGACAGTGCGGAGCTCCCTCAGTACTGCCCCTCCGACAGTGCGGTGCTCCGTCAGTACCGCCCCTCCGACAGTGCGGCGCTCCCTCAGTACCGCTCCTCCGATAGTGCGGCGCTCCCTCAGTGCTGCCCCTCCGACAGTGCGGCGCTCCCTCAGTACCGCCTCTCCGACAGTGCGGCGCTCCCTCAGTACCACCCCTCCGACAGTGCGGCCCTCCCTCAGTACCACCCCTCCGACAGTGAGGCGCTCCCTCAGTACCGCCCCTCCGACAGTGCGGTGCTCCCTCAGTACCGCCCCTCCGACAGTGCGGTGCTCCCTCAGTACTGCCCCTCCGACAGTGCGGAGGTCCCTCAGTACAGCCCCTCCGACAGTGCGGCCCGCCCTCAGTACTGCCCCTCCGAGAGTGCGGCCCTCCCTCAGTACCGCCCCTCCGACACTTCCTCAGTACCGTCCCTCGGACAGTGCGGTGCTCCCTCAGTACCGTTCCTCCGACAGTGCGGCGCTCCCTCAGTACTGCCCCTCCGACAGTGCGGAGCTCCCTCAGTACTGCACCTCCGACAGTGCGGTGCTCCCTCAGTACCACCCCTCCGACAGTACGGCGCTCCGTCAGTGCCACTCCTCCGATAGTGCGGCGCTCCCTCAGTACCGCCCCTCCGACAGTGCGGCGCTCCCTCAGTACCGCCCCTCCGACAGTGCGGCACTCCCTCAGTACCGCCCCTCCGACAGTGCGGCGCTCCCTCAGTACCGCCCCTCCGACAGTGTGGCGCTCTCTCAGTACCACCCCTCTGACAGTGCGGCCCTCCCTCAGTACTGCCCCTCCGACAGTGCGGCGCTCCCTCAGTACCGCCCCTCCGACAGTGCTGCGCTCCCTCAGTACCGCCCCTCCGACAGTGCGGCGCTCCCTCAGTACCACCCCTCCGACAGTGCGGCCCTCCCTCAGTACCGCCCCTCCGACTGTGCGGCGCTCCCTCAGTACCGCCCCTGCGACAGTGCGGCGCTCCCTCAGTACCGCCCCTCCGACAGTGCGGCGCTCCCTCAGTACCGCCCCTCCGACAGTGCGGCGCTCCCTCTGTACCGCCCCTGCGACAGTGCGGCACTCCCTCAGTACCGCCCCTCCGACAGTGCGGCGCTCCCTCAGTACCGCCCCTCCGACAGTGCGGCGCTCTCTCAGTACCACCCCTCCGACAGTGCGGCCCTCCCTCAGTACCGCCCCTCCGACAGTGCGGCGCTCCCTCAGTACCGCCCCTCCGACACTCCCTCAGTACCGCCCCTCCGACAGTGGGGTGCTCCCTCAGTACCGCCCCTCCTGCAGTGCGGCGCTCTCTCAATACTGCCCCTCCGACAGTGCGGAGCTCCCTCAGTACTGCACCTCCGACAGTGCGGCGCACCCTCAGTACTGCCCCTCCGACAGTGCGGTGCTCCCTTAGTACCGCCCCTCCGACAGTGAGGCACTCCCTCAGTAGCGCCACTCCGATATTGCGGCGCTCCCTGAGTACCGCCCCTCCGACAGTGCGGTGCTCCCTTAGTACCGCCCCTCCGACAGTGTGGCGCTCCCTCAGTACCACTACTCCGACAGTGCAGCGCTCCCTCAGTACCACCCCTCCGACAGTGCGGTGCTCCCTCAGTACAGCCCCTCCGACAGTGAGGCTCTCCCTCAGTACCGACCGCCCCTCCGACAATGCGGCGCTCCCTCAGTACCGCCCCTCCGACAGTGCGGTGCTCACTCAGTATTGCCCATCCGACAGTGCGGCGCTCCCTCAGTACAGCCCCTCCGACAGTGAGGCACTCCCTCAGTACCACCCCTCCGACAGTGCGGTGCTCCCTCAGTACCGCCCCTCCGACACTCCCTCAGTACCGCCCCTCGGAAAGTGCGGTGCTCCCTCAGTACCGCCCCTCCGACAGTGAGGCGCACCCTCAGTACCGCCTCTCCGACAGTGCCGCATCCCTCAGTACCGCCCCTCCAACAGTGCGGCGCTCCCTCAGTACCGCCCCTCCGAGACTCCCTCAGTACCGCCCCTCCGACAGTGCGGTACTCCCTCAGTACCGCCCCTCCGACAGTGCGGCGCTCCCTCAGTACCGCCCCTCCGACAGTGCGGCGCTCCCTCAGTACTGCCCCTCCGACAGTGCGGAGCTCCCTCAGTACTGCACCTCCGACAGTGCGGCGCTCCCTCAGTACCGCCTCTCCGACAGTGCGGAGCTCCCTCAGTACAGCCCCTCCGACTGTGCGGAGCTCCCTCAGTACAGCCCCTCCGACAGTGAGGCGCTCCCTCAGTACCGCCCCTCCGACAGTGCGGTGCTCCCTCAGTACCGCCCCTCCGACAGTGCGGCGCTCCCTCAGTACCGCCTCTCCGACAGTGCGGCGCTCCCTCAGTACCGCCCCTCCGACAGTGCGGCGCTCCCTCAGTACCACCCCTCCGACAGTGCGGCGCTCCCTCAGCACCGCCCCTCCGACAGTGCGGCGCCCCCTCAGTACCGCCCCTCCGACAGTGCGGTGCTCCCTCAGTACAGCCCCTCCGACAGTGAGGCACTCCCTCAGCACCGCCCCTCCGACAGTGCGGCGCTCCCTCAGTACAGCCCCTCCGACAGTGCGGCGCTCCCTCAGTACTGCCCCTCCGACAGTGCGGAGCTCCCTCAGTACAGCCCCTCCGACAATGAGGCTCTCCCTCAGTACCGCCACTCCGACAGTGCGGCGCCCCCTCAGTACCGCCCCTCTGACAGTGCGGCGCTCCCTCAGTTCTGCCCCAAATAAGCCACGGCTGTCACTACTTATACACATATGCACGCAGTAACGCAACTTCACCGTCTCATAAATCAAGAGACAAACTCTTAAAAATATTGAGATTGGCAAGAAATCGTGAGTTGCTATTTTTTTTTGCTGGGTGGGTGGGGGGGGGGCGCGCGGGGGACAAAGAAAGGTCATCTGTGGAAAGCAAAGCAACCAGTATTAAATTGTGAAGATGAATCAGTGTTGTGCTGTTTTGCTCAGCGGACTTTGTCGATCAGGGAACATCGCGGATCTCCCTCGTGATGAAATAATGAGGTGAAGGCCCTGCTGGGAGCTGATGCACACGACGCGGTCAAAGTAAGTGAGACATGTTCGCCTAGGAGCTACAGAGCGTGGCGCTAACAACTGTCAGATTCGCCGCCCTCTCGCTGCGGTTTCAAGGACGCTGCTCTTTGAGGTGGTAAGATTTTGTTCAAACTTTTCGAATGGAAAACCAATACGTTTCGTTAAACTCACAAGCCCCACGCCACTCGCTGAGCAGAGGAAGCAGCATTTGCCTGGAGGAAAACCTCAAACTTCGCACCTCACCCACGAGTACCTGGCCAGCTCAGTAATCCATTATCCCTAATTCCGAGGATCGGGATTCCATTTAAACCTCCACAGCTGATCCTCCCCCCTCCCCCCAAACGGGGCACGTCCTCGACAGCGAGAAGGGAGCGTCTAACCAAATGGAACGCTGCAGAAATGAGATAAGGAAGCCAATGGAAAAGTATCGCACCGTTGAGCTAACCCGAGACTGCGACACCGAGGTACAAAGGTTCGACACCATCGTGTCAAGCTACCCCGTCAGCTCTTTCCACAGAGGTTTCACCTCGTTGCCATTCCTTTTAGAAAGAACGTACCTTAAAAAGTAGTTAAATAGTCGGCAGGGTCATTTTGACGTGAATCCTGAAACGCCAAAATCTGGGGATTTACGCCGATTTGCGCACGCGTGGAAAATAGACGCGACTGGCGCGCGCGCAGATCGCGTATATCTTATTTCCGCTCATACGCAGATCGGTGTATTTTTTTTTAAAAAGTCTACATTTTAGGCGCCCCATCGCGAGCGAAGCTTTGTTTCGCTCCGAAATCGCGTCTCTCGCAATGAAATACTGTAAAACGGCAATATTGTATACGCAGGATTAGGATTAAGGACGTGAGGTATGCATTTCTTTTGACTGTCATCTACACTCCATCACTGTTCAAATGCACTTTGTCTCAAAGATTGAGACCGTCCAACCAGCTCCTCTGAGGTTCTCCGCTGCCCTAGCCCTGAACCTGCATCTATCTCCAGTTTCTCTCCGATCCCCCTCGTGACCTCACCCTGCTCATCTTGCCCATGAGACCCACTTCCTGCTCCCTCGACCCCCATTCCCACTGAACTGCTGACCACCCACATTCCCTTCCTCGTTCCCACGTTAGCAGACATTGTTAACGGGCCGCACTCCTCGGGGACTGTTCCCCCTCTCCCTCAGATCTGCCGTTATCGCCCCCTCTCCGCAAAAAAACCCAACCCGTGGCCCCATAGTCCTTGCAAACAACCGCTCCATCTCCAACGCCCTTGAACGTGCTGTCGTCTCCCAAAATCCGTGTCCATCTTTGCCACAACTCCAATCAGGCTTCCACCCCCGCCACAGTACTGAAACGGCTCTCATCAACGTCACGAATGACATCCGATGTGACTGTGACAAAGGTAAACTATCCCTCCTCGTCCTCGACTTGTCCGCAGCCTTTGACACGGGTTGACCACTCCATCCTCCACCAGAGCCTCTCCACCGTCGTCCAGCTGGGCGGGACTGCACTGGCCTGGTTCCATTCTTATCTATCTAATCCCAGTCAGAGAATCACCTGCAATGGCTGTGGCTCAGTGAGTAGCACCCTCGCCTCTGAGTCAGAAAGTTGTGGGTTCAAGTCCCACTCTAGGGACTTGAGCACGTAAAGCTTGGCTGACACGCCAGTGCAGTGCTGAGGGAGCGCTGCACTGTCGGAGGTGCCGTCTTTCGGGATGAGATGTTAAACCCAGGCCCCGTCTGCCCTCTCAGGTGGACATAAAAGATCCCATGGCACTATTTCGAAGAAGAGCAGGGGGGAGTTATCCCCAGTGTCCTGGGGCCCAGTATTTATCCCTCAACCAACATAACAAAAACAGCTGATCTGGGTCATTTATCACATTGCTGTTTGTGGGAGCAAATTGGCTGCCGCGTTTCCCACATTACAACAGTGACCACACTTCAAAAAATAGTACTTCATTGGCTGTGAAGAGCTTTGACACGTCCGGTGGTTGTGAAAGGCGCCGGAGAAATGCGAGTCTTTCTTTCTCCCGCACCATTACCTCTGGGGGTTCCCCCCCGAGGACCTTCTGACTCAGAGGCGAGAGGGCTAAATTTGGTTTAATCTCATACGATTAAAGTTTGTGTTTACTTGTAGATAGCTTGTGGCTTTGCATTGCAGCTAGAAATAATGAAATGGTTAAATTGTTCATTCTCTTTCGGGTTCAATGCATCAGTTAACGGTTTGACTGACTGCTGCTTATTTTCTGCGGAGTGCAGGATGTCTGGTTCGTGGCCGTTGGCCACTTTGTGGTGCCACTGTGAAACCAGATAGCCAGGATAGTCTGGAGATAAGGGAACAGAAAATGGGGCGCAGATGATTAGACACATGCTTAATGGTAAACAGTTTGGCATCTCGAAGGTTTTGCTGGAACCACCTCATTTCTGGGGGTCTTGCTGACAATAACATGATTATAATGCTAGCTGTGGCTCAGTGGGCAGCACCCTCGCTCGGAGTCAGAAGGTTGTGGCTTCAAGTCCCACTCCAGAGACTTCAGCACAAAAATCTAGGCTGACACACACAGTGCAAAACTGAGGGAGCGCCGCACTGTCGGAGGGGCGGTACTGAGGGAGCGCCGCACGGTCGGAGGGGCGGTACTGAGGGAGGGCCGGTACTGAGGGAGGGCCGCACTGTCGGAGGAGCGGTACTGAGGGAGGGCCGCACTGTCGGAGGAGCGGTACTGAGGGAGCACCGCACTGTCGGAGGGGCAATACTGAGGGAGGGCCGCACTGTCGGAGGGGCAGTACTGAGGGAGAGCCGCACTGTCGGAGGAGCAGTACTGTCTAGAAATCGATCCATCTCCTTCTTAAATAGATTCAGTGACTTGGCCTCCACAGCCTTCTGTGGTAGAGAATTCCACAGGTTCACCACCCTCTGAGTGAAGAAATTTCTCCTCATCTCAGTCCGAAATGTCCTACCCCATATCCTGAGACTGTGCCCCCTCATTCTAGACCACCCCCCCGCCAGGGGAAACATCCTCCCTGCATCCAGTCTGTCTAGCCCTGTCAGAATTTTATACGTTTCAATGAGATTCCCTCTCATTCTTCTAAACTCTGGTGAATACAGGCCTAGTCGACCCAATCTCTCCTCATACAACAGTCCTGCCATCCCAGGAATCAGTCTGGTGAACCTTTGCTGCACTCCCTCTATGGCAAGTATATCCTTTCTTAGGTAAGGAGAACAAAACTGCACACAGTACTCCAGGTGTGGTCTCACCAAGGCCCTGTATAACTGTAGTAAGACATCCTTGCTCTTGTACTCAAATCCTCTTGCAATGAAGGCCAACATACCATTTGCCTTCCCAACTGCTTGCTGCACCTGCATGTTTGCTTTCAGTGACTGGTGTACAAGGACACCCAGGTCCCTCTGTACATCAACATTTCCCAATCTATCACCATTTAAATAATACTCTGCCTTTCTGTTTTTCCTACCAAAGTGGATAACTTCACATTTATCCACGTTATACTGCATCTGCCATGTATTTGCCCACTCACACAACACCATCCTGACTTGGAAATATATCGGCCGTTCCTTCATCGTCGCTGGGTCAAAATCCTGTAACTCCCTCCCTAACAGCACTGTGGGAGCACCTTCACCACACGGGACTGCAGCGGTTCAAGGCGGTGGCTCACCACCACCTTCTCAAGGGCGATGAGGGATGGGCGATAAATGCCAGCCTTGCCAGCGATGCCCACATCCCACAAACGAATTTTTAAAAATGCAATGTGTTACAAATAATTGGATTGTGTCATTTTTGAAGTGACAGCTGTATATTGGCTGCCATGAGGTCCATCACAGTACAGAAGCCAAGCCTTTACATTTTACCCTTTAACAAAACGTCAGTTATTAATTTCCAATTCGGGGGCTACCATTAGAGTGATGACCTTTGAATAATAGGCGACCCTACCTGGTGATGGACAATTAAGGTTTAATTGTCACATATGGGACAATTAGGAAGGCAAATGGCATGTTGGCTTTTATTGCAAAGGGGGGTTGGAGTACAAGAGTAAGGAAGTCTTGCTACAATTGTACAGGGCTTTGGTGAGTCACATCTGGAGCACTGTGCACAGTTTTGGTCTCCTTATCTGAGGAAGGACATACTTGCTTTAGAGGGATTGCAACGAAGGTTCACTAGACTGACCCCTGGGATGAGGGGATTGTCCCATGAGGAGAGATTGAGCTTTTTCTGCAGCGCCACTGCTGGCAGGAGGTCATAACTACAGCGTGACACGTTTACATGAGGATTTCCCATTATAAACCAAAGGACACCATTTTGCGTTTACATAAGGATTTCCCATTGTAAATCAAAGGATACCATTTTGACAGCATGACACGTTTACATAAGGATGTCCCATTATAAATCAAAGGACACCATTTTGACACTATAACCTGTTGCTGCTCAACAACAACAACTTGCATTTATACAGCGCCTTTAACGTAGTAAAATGTCCCAAAGCGCTTCACAGGAGCGTAAATCAGACAGAAATTGACACCAAGCCACATAAGGAGATATTGGGACAGGTGACCAAAGGTTTGGTCAGAGAGGTAGGTTTTAAGGGGCGTCTTAAAGGAGAAGAGAGGCGGAGAGGTTTAGGGAGGGAATTCCAGAGCTCGGGGCCCAAGGAGCTGTAGGCACGGCCGTCAATGGTGGAGCGATGGAAATCGGGGGATGTGCAAGAGGCCAGAATTGGAGGAGCGCAGAGATCTCGGAGGGTTGTGGGGCCGGAGGAGGTTAGAGAGATCGGGAGGGGGGGCGAGGAGGGGATTTGAAAGGAAGATGAGAATTTTAAAATGGAGGCGTTGGGGGACTGGGAGCACGGGGGGGGGGGATGCAAACTACACCTGGAGCACTGTGCAGTTTTGGTCTCCTTATCTGACGAAGGTTACCCAGACTGATTCCTGGGATGAAAGTGTTGTCCTGTGAGGAGAGATTGAGCCTATACTCTCTGGTGTTTAGAAGAATGAGAGGTGATCTCATTGAAACATATAAGATTCTGTGGGGGAGTGACAGGGTAGATGCTGAGAGGCTGTTTCCCCCTGGCTGGGGAGTCTAGAACCAGGGGTCACAGTCTCAGGATAAGGGGTCGGCCATTTAGGACAGAGATGAGGAGAAATTTCTTCACTCAGTGGGTGGTGAATCTTTGGAATTCTCTTCCCCAGAGGGCTGTGAAGGCTTAGTTGTTGAGTATGTTCAAGGCTGAGATCGATAGATTTTTGGACTCTAGGGGAATCAAGGGATATGGAGATAGTGCGGGAAAGTGGAGGTGGAAGATCGGCCGTGATCTCATTGAACGGTGGAGCAGGCTCGAAGGGGCGGCGTGGCCCTATTCCTGCTCCTAATTCTTATGTTCTTTGGAATGGAGGACCGAGAAAAGGACCAGGGGGATGTTGGGAGGGTTGGGGGGGTCAGGGTGGCAGATTTTTTTTGGACTCTAGGGGGAATCAAGGGAAGGTGGAGTTGAGGTGGACGATCGGCTGCCATCCTATTGGTCGGTGGAGCGGGCTGGAGCGTCACGGCCCCCTACTCCCGCTCCTACATAAGAAATAGGAGCAGGAGTAGGCCATACGGCCCCTCGAGCCTGCTCCGCCATTCAATAAGATCATGGTCATATCCCTTGATTCCCTTAATATCCAAAAATCTATCGATCTCAGCCTTGAATATACTCAAAGACTGAACCTCCACAGCCCTCTGGGGTAGAGAATTCCTAAGATTCACCACCCTCTGAGTGAAGAAATTCCTCATCTCAGTCCAAAATGGCCGACCCCTTATCCTGAGACTGTGACCCTTGGCTCTAGACCTCCCTGCATCTACCCTGTCAGAATTTTGTATGTTTTAATGAGATCACCTCTCATTCTTCTAAACTCTAGAGAATATAGGCCTAGTCTACTCAATCTCTCCTCATAGGACAATCCCCCCATCCCAGGAACCAGTCTGGTGAACCTTGGCTGCACTCCCTCTGTGGCAAGTATATCCTTCCTTGATGATACAAAACTAGGTGGGACGGTAAGCTGTGAGGAGAACACAAAGAGTCTGCAAAGGGATATAGATAGACTAAGTGAGTGGGCAGTAAGGTGGCAGATGGAGTACAATGCGGGGAAATGTGAGGTTGTCCACTTTGGTAGGAAGAATAGAAAAGCAGTGTATTTTTTAAATGGTGAGAGACTGGGAAATGCTGGTGTTCAGAGAGACCTGGGTGTCCTTGTACATGAATCACTGAAAGTTAACATGCAGGCAATTAGGAAAGCAAATGGTATGCTGGCCTTTATTACAAGGGGATCTGAGTATAAGAGCAAAGACGTCTTACTGAAATTATATAGGGCCCTGGTAAGACCACACCTGGAGTATTGTGCACAGTTTTGGTCTCCTTACCTAAGGAAGGATATACTTGCCATAGAGGGAGTGCAACGAAGGTTCACCAGACTGGTTCCTGGGATGGGGGGATTGTCCTGTGAGGAGAGATTGAGTAGATTGGGCCGATACTCTCTGGAGTTTAGAAGAATGAGAGGTGATCTCATTGAAACATGTAAGATTCTGAGGGGGGATTGACAGGGTAGATGCGGAGAGGCTGTTTCCCCCTGGCTGGAGAGTCTAGAACCAGGGGTCACAGTCTCAGAATAAGGGGTCGGCCATTTAGGACTGAGATGAGGAGGAATTTCTTCACTCAGAGGGTGGTGAGTCTTTGGAATTCTCTACCCCACAGGGCTCTGGAGGCTCAGCCGTTGAGTCTATTCAAGACAGAGATCGATAGATTTTTGAATATAAAGGGATATGGGGATCGAAGATCAGCCATGATCACATTGTTCTCTGTCTATATATGCTTTGCTGATTTGTATTCCTTCACTTCACCTGACGAAGGAGCAGCGCTCCGAAAGCTCGTGATTTAAAATAAAACTGTTGGACTATAACCTGGTGTTGTGCGACTTCTCATTTTTGTCCACCCCAGTCCAACACCGGCATCTCCACATCACAGAATCCCCACAGTGCAGATAGAGGCCATTTCGGCCCATCGAGCCTGCACCGACACATATCCCACCCTATCCCCGTAACCCCACGTATTTAATCCCCCCTAACACTAAGGGTCAATTTATCATAGCCAAATCAACCTAACCCGCACATCTTTGGACTGTGGGAGGAAACCGGAGCACCCGGAGGAAACCCACGCAGACACGGGGAGAATGTGCAAACTCCACACAGACAGTCACCCGAGGCCGGATTCGAACCCGGGTCCCTGGCGCTGTGAGGCAACAGTGCTAACCACTATGCCACCGTGTTGCCATCAAAAAACACATCATTGAAGGGCAGGGCGGGGGGGGCGTGGCCCGACTCCTGCTCCTGATTCTTCTGTTCTTAGGAATGAGAGGACTGAGAAAAGGACCGGGCGGGCGTGGAGTGGAGTGGATCAGGGTGGAAGATTTTTTTTGGGGGGGGTGGGGGAACTGTAGGGGGGCAAATCAAAGGGAAGGTGGAGATTAGGCGGACAATCGGCCGCCATCCTGTCAGTTGGCGGAGCGGGGGGGGCCGGAGCCCCGGCTCCCGATTCGTACGTTAGCTGGCATCGCGCTGTGCGTCGATCAGCCGGCAGGAACCGGCTGCACACTTGTGGTTTGTGGGGGCTGGCAAAAAAAAAACACAACGCTTTGCGACTTTGCGAGGAGAGCTGGATAGAGTAGAAAAGGGGGCCGGTACTCTCTGGAGGTGATCTCATTGAAACGTATAAGATTCTGAGGGGGGGATTGACAGGGTAGATGCTGAGAGGCTGTTTCCCCCTGGCTGGAGAGTCTAGAACCAGGGGTCACAGTCTCAGAATAAGGGGTCGGCCATTTAGGACTGAGATGAGGAGGAATTTCTTCACTCAGAGGGTGATGAATCTTTGCAATTCTCTACCCCAGAGGGCTGTGGAGGCTCAGTCGTTGAGTTTATGCGATCAGCTCCGATGGACGGGCCACATCGTCCGCATGTGGAGTATATTCGAGGCAATTGAGAGAGAGAGAAAAAAAAGAGAATTTATTTATTTTTTCCTTCCGACTCCAACCGTCGTCGGCGTTGACTCACCGGCCGCTCCATGGTGTCCACCTCCACCGCCGGCTTCCCCTCAGGATCGCCGTCCCCGCCCGGTCCCGCTTCCCGGGCGCCTCAGGCTCGCTTGGCAACGGCTAGGCCGCCCCTGGCAACCGCGCTTCCGGCCCCGTCCGCTTCCGGGTCACCGCCTCCCGCCACTTCGCTCCAAATCCAATCCCCCCCCACCACCCACCAACTCGCCTCGCTTCTTTTTTACACCGCTCCGCCGCCGCCGGGCACTCCGGTCGCCGCTGCCTGGATTGGATCGACGGCCGTGGAATTTTTTTTAAAAATCGAAATTCTCGACCTGGAAAAATAATCGGCGCGGAGGTTGCGGCTGCCCGGAGACGACGAGTGTTTTCTGCCTAGGCAAGATGGTGCGGGCACGCACCGTGCCAAGCAGTCCGCCGAGCTGCAGCGCCTCCCTTGCTGGCAGACTGGAACTGCAGCCGCGTTAATCTGAGACTGCAGCGCCCCCAGCACTAGCTGACTGGGACTGCAGCCCCGTTAATGGGAGATTGGGACTGCAGCGCCCCCAATACTGGCAGACTGGGACTGCAGCCTCGTTAATCTGAGATTGCAGCGCCTCCCATTCTGGCAGACTGGGACTGCAGCCTCGTTATTGAGACTGCAGCGCCCCCCATACTGGTAGACTGGGGCTGTAGCCCATTAATGGGAGACTTGGTCTACAGCGCCCCCAGCACTGGCTGACTGGGACTGCAGCCCCGTTAATGGGAGACTGGGACTGCAGCGCCCCCAATACTGGCAGACTGGGACTGCAGCCACGTTAATCTGAGATTGCAGCGCCTCCCATTCTGGCAGACTGGGACTGCAGCCTCGTTATTGAGACTGCAGCGCCCCCAATACTGGCAGATTGGGACTGCAGCCCCATAATGGGAGACTGGGACTGCAGCGCCCCCAATACTGGCACATTGGGACTGCAGCCCTATTAATCTGAGATTGCAGCGCCCCCAGCACTGGCTGACTGGCACTGCAGCCCTATTAATGGGAGACTGGGACTGCAGCGCTCCCAATACTGGCAGATTGGGACTGCAGCCCCATAATGGGAGACTGGGACTGCAGCGCCCCCAATACTGGCACATTGGGACTGCAGCCCCATAATGGGAGACTGGGACTGCAGCGCCCCCAATACTGGCACATTGGGACTGCAGCCCCATAATGGGAGACTGGGACTGCAGCGCCCCCAATACTGGCACATTGGGACTGCAGCCCTATTAATCTGAGATTGCAGCGCCCCCAGCACTGGCGGACTGGGACTGCAGCTCCGTCAATGGGAGACTGGGACTGCAGCGCCCCCAATACTGGCAGACTGGCACTGCAGCCCTATTAATCTGAGATTGCAGCGCCCCCAGCACTGGCAGGCTGGTACTGCAGCCACGTTAATCTGAGATTGCAGCGCCTCCCATTCTGGCAGACTGGGACTGCAGTCTCGTTATTGAGACTGAGACTGCAGCGCCCCCCATACTGGTAGACTGGGGCTGCAGCCCATTAATGGGAGACTTGGTCTACAGTGCCCCCAATACTGGCAGACTGAGACTGCAGCCTCATTAATGGAGATAGAGACTGCAGCGCACCCAATTCTGGCAGACTGACACTGCAGCCCCACTAATGGAAGACTGGGACTGCAGCGCCCCCAATACTGGCAGATTGGGACTGCAGCCCTATTAATCTGAGATTGCAGCGCCCCCAGCACTGGCTGACTGGGACTGCAGCCCCGTTAATGGGAGACTGGGACTGCAGCGCCCCCAATACTGGCAGATTGGGACTGCAGCCTCGTTAATCTGAGATTGCAGCGCCCCCAGCGCTGGCAGACTGGGACTGCAGCCTCGTTATTGAGACTGAGACTGCAGCGCCCCCCATACTGGTAGACTGGGGCTGCAGCCCATTAATGGGAGACTTGGTCTACAGTGCCCCCAATACTGGCAGACTGAGACTGCAGCCCCATTAATGGGAGACTGGGACTGCAGCGCCCCCAGCACTGGCAGACTGGTACTGCAGCCTCGTTAATCTGAGATTGCAGCGCCTCCCATTCTGGTAGACTGGCACTGCAGCCCCATTAATGGGAGACTTGGTCTACAGTGCCCCCAATACTGGCAGACTAAGACTGCAGCCTCATTAATGGCGATAGAGACTGCAGCGCACCCAATTCTGGCAGACTGGCACTGCAGCCCCATTAATGGGAGACTGAGACTGCAGCGCCCCCAATACTGGCAGACTGGGACTGCAGCCCCACTAATGGGAGACTGAGACTGCAGCGCCCCCAATACTGACAGACTGGGACTGCAGCCCCATTAATGGGAGACTGAGACTGCAGCGCCCCCACTACTGGCAGACTGGGACTGCAGCCTCATTAATGGAGATAGAGACTGCAGTGCCCCAATAGAAGATAGGAGCAGGAGTCGGCCATTCGGCCCCTCGAGCCTGCTCCGCCATTCAATGAGATCATGGCTGATCATCCAAATTCAGAACCCTGTCCCTGCCTTTTCCCCATATCCCTTGATCCCTTTAGCCTTAAGAAATATATCTAACTCCTTCTTGAATATATTAAATGAATTGGCCTCCACTGCCTTCTGTGGTAGAGAATTCCACAGGTTCACCACTCTCTGGGTGAAGAAATTCCTCCTCATCTCAGTCCTAAATGGCTTACCCCTTATCCTTAGACTGTGACCCCTGGTTCTGGACTCTCCGACCATCGGGAACATCCTTCCTGCATCTAGTCTGTCTAGTCCTGTCAGAATTTTATATGTTTCAATGAGATCCCCTCTCATTCTTCTAAACTCCAGCGAGTATAAGCCCAATCGACCCAATCTCTCCTCATACATCATTCCTGCCATCCCAGGTATCAGCCTGGTGAATCTTCGCTGCACTCCCTCCATGGCAAGAACATCCTTCCTCAGATAAGGCGACCAAAACTGCACACAATACTCAAGGTGTGGTCTCACCAAGGCCCTGTACAACTGCAGCAAGACATCCTTGCTCCTGTACTCGAATCCTCTCGCTATGAAGGCCAACATACCATTTGCCTTCTTAACTGCCTGCTGCACCTGCATGCTTACCTTCAGCGACTGGTGCACAAGGACACCCAGGTCTCGTTGCACTTCCCCTTCTCCCAATCTATTGCCATTCAGATAATAATCTGCCTTCCCATTTTTGACACCAAAGTGGATAACCTCGCATTTATCCACATTATAATGCATCTGCCATGATTCTGCCCAATCACCCAACCTGTCCAAATCATACTGGGGTTTCTCTGCATCCTCCTCACAGCACACACGCCCACCCAGCTTTGTGTCATCTGCAAACTTGGAGATATTACATCTCGTTCCCTCGTCTAGATCATTAATATATATTGTGAATAGCTGGGATCCTAGGACCGATCCCTGCGGTACCCCACTAGTCACTGCCTGCTACTCGGAAAAAGACCCGTTTATTCCAACTCTTTGCCTTCTGTCTGCCAACCAGTTCTCTATCCAAGTCAATACCTTGCCCCCAATCCCATGTGCCTTAACTTTACACGCTAATCTCTTATGCGGGACCTTATCGAAAGCCTTCTGAAAGTCCAAATATACCACATCCACTGGTTCTCCCTTATCTATTTTACCAGTTACATCCTCAAAAAATTCCAGTAGATTAGTCAAGCACGACTTACCTTTTGTAAATCCATGTTGACTTTGTCCGATCCTGTCACTGTTTTCCAAGTGCTCTGCTATTACATCTTTTATAATGGACTCTAGCATTTTCCCCACTACCGATGTCAGGCTTACCGGTCTATAATTCCCCGTTTTCTCTCTACCACCTTTTTTGAATAGTGGGGTAACATTAGCTACCCTCCAATCCATGGGTACTGTTCCAGAGTCTATAGAATTTTGGAAGATGACCAGCAATGCATCTACTATTTCTAGGGCCACTTCCTTAAGTACCCTAGGATGTAGATTATCAGGCCCTGGGGATTTATTGGCCTTCAATCCCGTCAATTTCCCTAACACTATCTCCCTACAAATACTGATTTCTTTCAGTTCCTCCCTCTCATTAGACCCTATGTTCCCCGACATCTCTGGGAGGTTATTTGTGTCCTCCTTTGTGAAGACAGAACCAAAGTATGTATTTAATTGATCTGCCATTTCTTTGTTCCCCATTATAAATTCCCCTGATTCTGACTGCAAGGGACCTACGCTTGACTTCACCAATCTTTTTCTCTTCACATATCTATAAAAGCTTTTACAGTCAGTTTTTATGTTCCCTGCAAGCTTACTCTCATACTCTATTTTCCCCCTCTTAATTAATCCCTTTGTCCTTCGTTGCTGAATCCTATACTGCTCCCAATCCTCAGGTTTTCTGCTTTTTCTGGCCAATTTATATGTGCTCTCCTTGGATCTTATGCTATCCCTAATTTCCTTTGTTAGCCACGGTTGAGTCACATTTTTTGTTTTATTTTTATGCCAAACTGGGATGAACAAATTCTATAGTTCATTCATGCAATCTTTGAATGTTTGCCATTGCCTATCCACCGTCAACCCTTTGAGAGACATTCCCCAATCAATCCTACCCAACTCGCGCCTCATACCATCGTAGTTTCCTTTATTTAAATTCAGGACCCTAGTCTCTGAGTCAACTACTTCACTCTCCATCTTAATGAAGAATTCTATCATATTATGATCGCTCCGACCCAAGGGGCCTCGCACAATAAGATTGTTATTTAATCCTTTCTCATTACATAATACCCAGTCTAAGATGGCCTGATCTCGAGTTGGTTCCTCGACATATTGGTCCAGGAAACCATCCCGTATACACTCCAGGAATTCCTCCTCCACAGTATTGTTACTAATTTGGTAAGCCCAATCTATATGTAGATTAAAGTCGCCCATGATAACTGCTGTGCTCTTATTGCACGCTTCTCTAATTTCCCTTTTAATGCCATCCCCAACCTCTGTATTACTGCAACTGCAGCGCCCCTAATACTGGCAGACTGGGACTGCAGCTCCATTAATGGGAGACTGGGACTGCAGCGCCCCCAATACTGGCAGACTGGGACTGCAGCTCCATTAATGGGAGACTGGGACTGCAGCGCCCCCAATACTGGCAGACTGGGACTGCAGCCCCATTAATGAGACTGAGACTGCAGCGCCCCCAATACTGGCAGACTGGGACTGCAACCCCATTAATGGGAGACTGGGACTGCAGCGCCCTCAATACTGGCAGACTGGGACTGCAGAGCAGTTCCCATAGCCCTGTATCAATCCCAGACTAATCCCACTGCCCTGCTCTCTCCCCATAGCCCTGTATCAATCCCAGACTAACCCCACTGCCCCGCTCTCTCCCCATAGACCTATATCAATCCCAAACTAATCCCATTTCCCCACACTCCCCATAGCCCTGTATCAATCCCAAACTAATCCCACTGCCCCACTCTCTCCCCATAGCCCTGTATCAATCCCCAAACTAATCCCACTGCCCTGCTCTCTCCCCATAGCCCTGTATCAATCCCAAACTAATCCCACTGCCCCGCTCTCTCCCCATAGCCCTGTATCAATCCCAAACTAATCCCACTGCCCCGCTCTCTCCCCATAGCCCTGTATCAATCCCAAACTAATCCCACTGCCCCGCTCTCTCCCCATAGCCCTGTATCAATCCCAGACTAACCCCGCTGCCCCGCTCTCTCCCCATAGACCTATATCAATCCCAAACTAATCCCACTGCCCCGCTCTCTCCCCATAGCCCTGTATCAATCCCCAAACTAATCCCACTGCCCCGCTCTCTCCCCATAGCCCTGTATCAATCCCCAAACTAATCCCACTGCCCCGCTCTCGCCCCATAGCCCTGTATCAATCCCAAACTAATCCCACTGCCCCGCTCTCACCCCATAGCCCTGTATCAATCCCCAAACTAATCCCACTGCCCCGCTCTCTCCCATAGCCCTGTATCAATCCCCAAACTAATCCCACTGCCCCGCTCTCTCCCCATAGCCCTGTATCAATCACAAACTAATCCCACTGCCCCGCTCTCTCCCCCATAGCCCTGTATCAATCCCAAACTAATCCCACTGCCCCGCTCTCTCCCCATAGCCCTGTATCAATCCCAAACTAATCCCACTGCCCCGCTCTCTCCCCATAGCCCTGTATCAATCCCCAAACTAATCCCACTGCCCCGCTCTCCCCATAGCCCTGTATCAATCCCAAACTAATCTGCTTGTAGTGCTGAGGTCACTGAAGTTTCATGGCCAATGTAGAGAACATGTAGATAAAGCTAACAATGTATTGGGGTTTATTAACAGACCCATTTAATGCCAGTCAAGGGGCACAATTCTGTCATTCTACAGGCCACTGGTCAGACTGTGTCTGGAGTACTGGGCCAAGTTTTGGCCTCCCTCACATGTTGGGTGATGGAGTGACCCTGGAACGGTCCAGAAGAGAAATACCTGATTTATTCACAGCTTAAAGAACCTCAGCTTCTCAGATAGGCTCAAAGAACTTGGTCTATTTACCTCAGAGCAGCGTAGGGTTAGCAGGGACCTGAGCGAGATCTATCAAATAATGAAAGGAATGGGTGGCGTCCCGATTGATCGATTGTTCCAGTTTGACAGATTGGGGAGGGCCAGGAGTTTAAAGTGTGTAAGTGTGGGAATAGACTGAATGTTGAGCAGTTCTTCATTCCCCAGAGAGTAGGGAGCCTGTGGAATGTGTTGCCGGCTGGTGAGGTGGGTGCTGACTCTTTGGGCTCGATTTTGCCAGGCCCGAGGAGGCGGGTTTCGAGGCGTGTGAGGTGTGAAAATCGCAAAAAATGAGCAATTTTCCCAGAATTGGGGTTTCAGACCCCGTTTCCATCCCGCCTTTATAATCCCATTTTGCGAGGCCTTTCTGAATTTAACACTTTCCCCCCGTCCTGCACATCTCCTCTGGAACACGCCAGTGAATCCTGGCGGCCTCACAAGTGGACTGCTTACTAACAGCTGCAGCTCCACCATTAAAAAGGAGTTTTCAGCAATCATCATTTGCAGGTGGCAGAACTTTGATGTCTCAGGTCTGGGGGAACTTTTAGCAGGCCTACTCAGTGTTGTGGAAGTTTGGAGCCTGAGGCCCATCTCCAGTGTGACCTCCTGGGAAACCCCTCTCCCCACCTTGACTGAGCGCTTCCTCAACTGAGGTATATACCAGAAGAATGGGAGCCATTTATTTCCTTTCCTCCTGGACATCAGATTTGGACGAAGACCAGCCGCGGCAGCAGCAGAACCCTGACCAACAGCAGCAGCAACAACAGGAGCGCCAAGCTGCTGCTCACCCACCTGAAGCTGCACAGGCCAGAGGGCGCCAGCGCATGGAAGCACGTCGCCACAGGAGATATCCCCTGAGGTAAGAAAACTACTAGGCACTTGGTCTAAGCGTTAAACAAAGCTTTAATCAACTGTTTTACAACATGGAGATCAAGTTATGTTCTTCAGAGTTCCTGTTAAAGAATGTCCTGAGCAAGCTGGGCCCATGCCCGAGTATTTATACTCTCCCTGGACAGCGCCACCAGCAGGCCGCCCAGTATTATTTCATAAGTCATTTCCACATGAATGACAAGATTCATGTCACCCCCAAAACAGGGTCTACAGACAGAGAATGAGCTACCTCAACATGACTGAGCAGCAGTGCCAAAGGAGGCTCCAACTTTCGCGAGAGGTGGTGGGTGACATCTGCGCAATGCTGCAGCAAGACCTGGAGCCCAGAGGAGTGGGTGGACACCCCTTACCAGTGGCCGTCAAAGTCACCACCGCACTCAACTTTTTTGCTTCAGGCTCATTCCAGGGATCAGCAGCAGGCATCAGCGGCGTCTCCCAGGCGGCTGCACACACTTGCATCACGCAGGTAACCGATGCCCTCTTTGTCATCGCGCACAATTACATCAACTTCTCCAAGAATCAAGCAAGTGTAAGCGCGCATGCGGTTGGATTCGCTAATCTGGCAGGCTTTCCAAGGGTGCAGGGCGTCGTTGACTGCACACATGTGGCCCTTAAGGCACCCCATCACAATCCAGGTATTTTTGTCAACGGCAAGGGCCTCCACTCCCTCAACGTGCAGCTGGTGTGTGACCACAAGAAGGAAGTTCTGCATGTTTGCGCCAAGTACCGTGGCAGTTGCCATGACTCCTTCATCCTGCGCCAGTCTAGTGTGCCTCCACCCTTCAGTCCACCAGACCAACTTTGCGGATGGCTACTTGGAGACAAGGGCTATCCCCTGAAGACGTGGCTAATGACGCCATTGAGGAGCCCATCCAACGAAGCTACAACTCCAGCCACATTTCCACCAGATCCATAATCGAGCAAACCATCGGCTTGCTGAAGATGCGATTCAGATACCTGGATAGATCAGGTGGAGCCCTGCAGTACTCAGCAGCCAGGGTCTCCAGAATCGTCGTGGTCTGCTGTGCACTTCACAACATGGCACAGCGTCGTGGCTTGCAGATGCCTGAGGAACAAATGGCTCATTGCATAGCCTCCTCAGATGAGGAGGAGGAGGAGGAGGAGGAGAGCGACAATGAACAGCTTGCGGAGGCGCATCAACCAGCGGCAGCAGCACGTGAACACATTGCTGCCCGGGATGCACTGATCTTAGCCAGATTTGCTTAGCCTGGCCAATCAAACACTTTTGCCTCGCACCTTCTTACCAGAGCACCGACAATGGCCAAGAACCTGCGGATTCCTATCACTCTGACCACCATACTGACAATTGCAAGTCGCCCTAAGCCCTCAATGTGGAAGTCCCATTTGCGAAATGACACAGGCCACAACTTCAACAGTTTGCCATCAGAATTTTTTTTATCACAACAAGCAACTGATGGCATTTCAAAAATAAACACAACATGCAGTGGGGAAATAAACTGACATCGCTGGCAGTTTCACTAAATAGTGTAAAAAGACAAGTGCTAACATGAAGGGCCACATCTAGAAAGATACGGTCAAAGATAGCTGACCTTTGGAGAGAAATAAAACAATTAAATGGAGACAGAGGGCTGGATTTTCATAGGGCCGTGGAGGCGGGTTTGGAGGCGTGTGGGGGGTTAAAATTGCGAAAAGTGGCGGGCGGGCACAAGTCCGACTCCATTCTGCCTCCACGCAATTTTGATGAAATCGGTCGCGGAGTTCCCGACTCCGTCCCGCCTCCAAGAGGCGAGAGAGGCCATTAAAGCCCTTAACAAGCCCTAAATTGGCCCTGTAATGCCATTTTGAAACGTTTTAGCTAGTTTAACCCTTTTCTGACATGAAGCACGCCTGATGTGAAACACGCCAGTGAAACCTGGCAGGACCACAAGTGGATAGCTGACTATCAGCTGCAGGTCCACTATTACAACGGAGATGTGATGAAGGTAGTAGTAGTATTAGGTCTGAAAGTCGCCTCTGATGCTGCTGCATTGAATGTCTTCAGAGACTGCCTGGCCTTTGCTGTGAGAGGACCTGGATGCAAAAAAAAATTCTCATTCTCTCTCTCTCTCTCTCTCTCTCTCACTCTTTCTGTCTCTCTCTCTCTCTCTCCTGCTCATTTTGCATCCAGGTCCTCTCACAGCAAAGGCCAGGCAGTCTCTGAAGACCTTCAATGCAGCAGCAATGATGACATCATCAGAGGCGACTTTCAGACTGAAACCACTAATTGGGTCATGGGTTCCCACATGCTGGAACTCAATTGCCCAATTAGGTGAAAATCGCATCAATCTCCCACATCCAATTGCAGTCGGGTGGATAACACGAAATGCGGATAACACGACCCCAACCCGCCCCAGTATCAAAATCCAGCCCAGGATGTCTAGAATTTCAACTGCCTTTAACAGCTTTATTATCTAGGTCACATTCCAAGGTATCTTTTAATCAGAGTTCAGCAGTTTGAATGATTGATTGAGGAGGCAGCTTACACATGTTTACCTTAGGATATGTAACCAATCCGTGAAGGTGCATGCGGGCCAAGATCCAATCAGGTTGCAGGAATGAACTGTGCATGAGCCAGACATGCTTATTTTAATGTATCAGAATGTAGTGTGTGCTGTAACAATTTGGAGAAGTCTGGCTAAGACAGAGCAGACTGTCTCCCCACCGATGTAATAAAGACAAATTGATTATCGATCTGAAAACCTTGTGTCGAGTGTTAAAATACTCCACAACACAACATAACACCCAAGTGACTACCCTTGTGACTCCTTGTGCTTTATCTTCCTCTTACCCATGCTCCTACGTGGTGCTTCCCCTGTGGCTTCAGCAGATGTGCAGGCCCCTTGCTCACTTTCTTGCTGCTCCTGCCTCGACACCTTTGGCGGGCGTCCTCTGGGGTTGCGAGCCTGTGAGGACTCGGCAACAGTCTGCTCCTCCAGCGGCTGTGCAGGGGCTGAGACGCCCATCTCAGTTGGGTGAGGACTCTGGTGGGGCTCTGACCGAGGGCTCTGCAGTGGCATGGTCGTGTGAGTGCTTGGAGAGAAGCCCCCACTTCCTTGTTCTCTGCCACCAACATCCCTCTCATGGGTCAACCCCACTTCAGAGCTAGCAAGTGGCTTGACAGCACCTTGCTGCACTTCAGGGGGGCCATGAGGACCCGTATCTGCACTGGCAGTTCTACTCCAGAGGACTTCCATGAAGGCCTGGTTTCTCTGCTCAATAGCTGACTGTCGCTCCTCAAGAGATGTCAGTCTATTCTGAACAATCACCATGTTTTCAAGACCCTGGCGACTAAGCTCCTCCATGGCTGTAGCCATCCTCTCCTCTACCGTAGCCATCCTCTCCTCTACCGTAGCCATCCTTTCCACAGAGGTTGCCATCCTTTCCGTGGTGATGCGTTCATGCGCCAACTCCTCCACAAAGGCTCTGCTCATGTTAGCGATGGACTCCTCCATTCGCTCCACACTCGCAGCGACCCTGGAGACAAAACCTGCCAGAGACTCCTGCACCTGTTCCTGGAGTTCCAGCACCGCTCTCCTTCTGGATGGACCCGGAGGCACAGGGTCGACATGCAGCTGAGCCGAGCTGGGAGCGCCCTGCGGCCTCCGACGAGGACTCTCCACTGCTGTCCCTGTCTCCACCATCTGCTGATGCTCACTTGTGAGCTGTGATACACCAGGTGACAACACTACTCTATCTCCCGAAGGTCCCACCGAGGTGTGAGTGTCTGCGCTGGTGCTGGGTGCGCTTAATTCTGCTGATGCTGCGCCCTCAGAGGTTGCAGGTTCCTCTGAGGTGTCTTGTGGCTCAGGCTCTTCCTCCTGGACAGTGGGGAGGGGAGCTGTCGATGGTCCTGTGGGGGAGTAAAGGAATGAGTTAGACATGTGAGATAAACGTTACATGCACATTGAATTGTGCAGATGATCATAAGTCAATCTGTTAGCGCATCAAAATCATTATCAGTCACTCATGCAATGTCAATGAGAGAGATGCAAAACTATTCTGTCACCAGCTTGCTCTGATGCGCCCGTCTGTCCGTCCCCCACTTGCGCATCCTCCTCCACTCCCACGATCTCCAGGGCCGCCTCCTCCGAAGTGGTGAGCTGGGCTATTGAGGGTGGCCCTCCTCCTGTCCTGGCCCTCTCCCTCTTATTGTGGGCTCTCTTTTCCTGCAATGAGGGAGACAAGTGGAGTTTGAGTGAGAATGAAGGTGTGAGTGTAGAGAATCCATAGCATAGATGCTTAGAAGGACACGAAGATGGAGTGAGATGGCAAGACCAAGGGCCCTCCCTGTGTGTTGTAAGTTGTTTTCATAGCATCACAGCGATAGGGAGTGTGAGGGCTGCACAGTCGAATAGTTAAGTGAATGTGAACATACAGAGAGTGGGAATGGGTAAGGGTGCAGGGATGTAAGGGTGAAGTGGGATGTGGAGGAGGAGGTTGACAAAGCAGAGTGCTGGTGATGAGAGGCGATGGGGATCAGATTGAGGGTCATGGGGATGGAATACTCACTTTTGCTGTGCGGAGAAGGTCATGAAACCTCTTTCGGCACTGCAGCCAGGTTCTGAATGGCACTCACCTCCTGTGCCACTTGAAGCCACACAGCTTTGGTCTGCTGTGGAGGCTTTTTCCTCCCTGAGGAAGGAAAGAGCACCTCCTTGTTAGCTCCAGAGCTTGGAGGGAGGCCTCATCGACTCTGGGTGCACACTTTGGCCTGGTACTGGACATAGTAGCAGTAGGAATCCCTCAGAATCTGGTCCTAAAGTTGAAAGGCTGAAAGAGAACCAAGGCTGCTTGCAGGCCTTAAATCCAGCTGCATAGATGACGTCATCGAAGGCGAGTTTCAGTATCAAAAGGCTCATTGGGCCAGGGGTTCCCACACGCTGGGAATCAAGTGCCCAATTAGGGCAAAATCGCACTTCTGTCCCGCCTCACATCGGAGGCGGGGTCCTGACCCGCCGACCACCTGACCCGCCCCCAGCCCACCCCCAATGACAAAATCCAGCCCTTTGTCTCCCTTCACGAGGGAGCTGGGCAGGTTCCTGACTGGGGCAGAGATGGCATCATGTAGATGGTAAGTGCCTTCACAGACAACACACGGTTTGTATGATCTCCTGCGCTGGTTTCCATCGCCCGAGGGTGGTCAGAGAGGAATTTTCCAGCTTACTTTTTCCCCTTATTGGCCCTGGGGCTTTTCCTATGTTTTTTTTTTGCCTCCCTCAGGAGATTACATGGGGTGAAAACTGTGGGCAGCCAATGCTTGCTGCGAGCAAGGTGGCCATGTTTATTGTGGGCACAGCGACCATGTTGGTTGTGGGCATAGTGCCCTTGTTTGTTGCCAGCAGGACGGCCATGCTTGTTGTGGGCATGGGCGGCCAGATTTGTCATGGGTCGGGGCAGCCATGTTCATCGTTGGCACGGGTGGCCATGTTTGCCGTGGGCTGGGACAGCCATGTTTGTCAAGGGCGGGGCAGCTATGTTTGTCATGGGCAGGGGCAGCCATGTTTGTCAAGGGCGGGGCAGCTATGTTTGTCATGGGCTGGGACAGCCATGTTTGTCAAGGGCGGGGCTAGCCATGTTTGTCGAGGGCAGGGCAGCCATGTTTGTCATGGGCAGGGGCAGCCATGTTTGTCAAGGGCGGGGCAGCCATGTTTGTCGAGGGCAGGGCAGCTATGTTTGTCATGGGCAGGGGCAGCCATGTTTGTCAAGGGCGGGGCAGCCATGTTTGTCATGGGCAGGGCAGCTATGTTTGTCATGGGCAGGGGCAGCCATGTTTGTCGAGGGCAGGGCAGCCATGTTTGTCGTGGGCTGGGACAGCCATGTTTGTCAAGGGCGGGGCAGCCATGTTTGTCGTGGGCTGGGACAGCCATGTTTGTCAAGGGCGGGGCAGCCATGTTTGTCATGGGCAGGGCAGCCATGTTTGTCAAGGGCGGGGCAGCCATGTTTGTCGTGGGCTGGGACAGCCATGTTTGTCAAGGGCGGGGCAGCCATGTTTGTCGTGGGCTGGGACAGCCATGTTTGTCAAGGGCGGGGCAGCTATGTTTGTCATGGGCAGGGCAGCCATGTTTGTCGAGGGCAGGGCAGCTATGTTTGTCGTGGGCTGGGACAGCCATGTTTGTCGAGGGCAGGGCAGCTATGTTTGTCGTGGGCTGGGGCAGCCATGTTTGTCGAGGGCGGGGCAGCTATGTTTGTCGTGGGCTGGGACAGCCATGTTTGTCGAGGGCAGGGCAGCTATGTTTGTCGTGGGCTGGGGCAGCCATGTTTGTCGAGGGCGGGGCAGCTATGTTTGTCGTGGGCTGGGGCAGCCATGTTTGTCGAGGGCAGGGCAGCTATGTTTGTCGTGGGCTGGGGCAGCCATGTTTGTCGAGGGCGGGGGCAGCCATGTTTGTCGTGGGCTGGGGCAGCCATGTTTGTCGAGGGCAGGGCAGCTATGTTTGTCGTGGGCTGGGGCAGCCATGTTTGTCGAGGGCAGGGCAGCTATGTTTGTCGTGGGCTGGGGCAGCCATGTTTGTCGTGTGCATGTGCAGCCATGTTTGTCGTGGGCTGGGGTAGCTATGTTTGTCGTGGGCTGGGGCAGCCATGTTTGTTGTGGGCTGGGGCAGCCATGTTTGTCATGGGCAGGGGCAACCATGTTTGTCATGGGCTGGGGCAGCCATGTTTGTCGTGTGCATGTGCAGCCATGTTTGTCGTGGGCTGGGGCAGCCATGTTTGTTGTGGGCTGGGGCAGCCATGTTTGTCATGGGCAGGGGCAACCATGTTTGTTAAGGGCAGGGGCAGCCATGTTTGTCGGGGGTGTGGGCAGCCATGTTTGTTGTGGGCAGGGGCAGCCATGTTTGTCGTGGGCTGGGGCAACCATGTTTGTTAAGTGCAGCGGCAGCCATGTTTGTCGGGGGCTTGGGCAGCCATGTTTGTCGTGGGCAGGGGCAGCTATGTTTGTCTTAGGCTGGGGCAGCCATGTTTGTTGTGGGCTGGGGCAGCCATGTTTGTCATGGGCAGGGGCAACCATGTTTGTTAAGGGCAGGGGCAGCCATGTTTGTCGCGGGCGTGGGCAGCCATTTTTGTTGTGGGCAGGGGCAGCCATGTTTGTCGTGGGCTGGGGCAACCATGTTTGTTAAGTGCAGGGGCAGCCATGTTTGTCGGGGGCTTGGGCAGCCATGTTTGTCGTGGGCAGGGGCAGCTATGTTTGTCTTAGGCTGGGGCAGCCATGTTTGTCGTGGGCTGGGGCAACCATGTTTGTTAAGGGCAGGGGCAGCCATGTTTGTCGGTGACGTGGGCAGCCATGTTTGTCATTGGCAGGGGCAGCCATGTTTGTCGTGGGCTGGGGCAGCCATGTTTGTCGTGGGCGTTGGCAGCCATGTTTGCCTCACTAAAGCTTTGACTGTTCGCCCCTCGGCTACAGCCCTGGTTGGGAGAAACACTGCGACGAGGCCACATGATTGGCTGGGGATGGGGGTGCAGTTGGAGTGCGATGAGGTGCAGGGTAGTCACTGTTGTAATGTAGGAAATGCGGCAACCAATTTGCGCACAGCAAGCTCCCACAGACAACAATGTGATAATGACCAGATCATCTCTTGGTTCAGGGATAAATATTGGGCCGCACGACACCGGGGAGAACTCCCCGCTGCATTTCTTCCAATATTGGATGTGAGATCTTTTACATCCACCTGAGAGGGCAGACGGGGGCCTTGTGTTTAATGTCTCATCCAGAAAGACGGCACCTCTGACTGTGCAGCGCTCCCTCAGTACCGCCCCTCCGACAGTGCGGCGCTCCCTCAGTACCACCCCTCCGACAGTGCGGCGCTCCCTCAGTACTGTCCCTCCGACAGTGCGGCGCTCCCTCAGTACCGCCCCTCCGACAGTGCGGCGCTCCCTCAGTACCGCCCCTCCGACAGTGCGGCGCTCCCTCAGTACCGCCCCTCCGACAGTGCGGCGCTCCCTCAGTACCGCCCCTCCGACAGT